>JAODKM010000048.1:230117-251165 GCA_026780845.1 Petrocephalus sullivani | reverse complement strand
AAGAACGCGAATAGCCTGCAGAACAGTCGGGAACTGGCGTAATGATAGCGAGCCGTCAACCAGCTCTACACTGTAAAAAAAAAAAATCCGTAAGAAAACAACGTACTGCTAATTTTCCGCCAGGACATTATCCATTTTCTTATGGATTTTTTTTTTTTAATTTACAGACGTTAGCGGGTGTACTTGCTCCCACAATGCAACGCGAAATTAAAATTAAAGGGTAAAACACATATGATGGAAAATTCCTTCATATTAACACGGCACATTGAACTCTATTTTTACTGACTTTCCTTACAGTGTAGCTTACAGGTAATGTTAAGGATGAGTATTAAAACCATGATTGACAGAAGTTTTGTGCGTTTATTTAAGTGTATATAGTTTGTTTATATTTTATATATTACGTTTACACTTCTGTTCTAAGTCAGAGTTCAATAAATGTTAAGTAGAAATGTTGTGTATCCTACATTATTAGTGTGATATTTTACCCTGCAAATAGAGGGGAAAACGTCCAGTTATCGGGGAAAAAAAATCGGCAGCATATATCGGCCATCGGCTGACCCTGACTTCTAAATATCGGCATCGGCAATAGAAAAACCCATATCGGTTGACCTCTACTAAACAGCACTCATTTACATTTATTCCGCTGATGCTTTTGTCCAAAGCAACATTCATGTGAGGACCCAGTGGTGATACTCTACCAGCTACAGGATTTGAACCCACACAGACATGGGCATAGATCTATAATTATGAGTTAAATGTTGCCCCTTGGACACTCAGCCTGGGCAAGCAAGACATGATTCATTTGCCTTTTAAGTGCAGCAATATAGCAGGGCTATTAAGATTCACAACTTATGATGTGAAGTGTGTGATTATTTAAAATAATAATTAGCTCTGGTAGTGGCTTGATTACAGAGTGCCATAAGTCATCATACAGAGAACAGTAATGGGTTTTAAAGCCTAATTTTTGACAATATATTTTTAGTGATAATATTAAAACTGCATTTCCCCAAGCAGACAGGTGTCATATGTTTAGAAAAATGTTTGCCATTGGCGTAAGTCCAGACTACAAGCACTGGACAAATGGACCATGTTAACAATTTCAACCTTGCCCACACAGAACCAAAAGCATCATACAAGGATTAGGACAATGTCGTTTAATCCTTTGTCATAAATACCCAAAAAAGCCTTTCAGAAATGCACCCTGACTCCTTTGTCAAACAACTGAATTTCAAAGTATTTCTTACCCATAAAATGAATGGATGGGTGGATGACAATGAGGCACCATTTACAGAAACAATCACACTACACTGCAAAAAAAGTCTCACCTGAATGTTTTTAGGTGCTTAGAGTTGATAATATCAGGAATTTCTAAAACAGGAAGGAAAAACATGGCATTCAGGTCTGTGTAACTAGTGTTTATTAGCAAATAATTTAATAAGACTTCACACTTTTAACATCAGAAGAAACATAAATCTGTTCAATGTTCAAACATTAAAACTGCAGCTTGAATAAAACTTCATAATCAACGCTTCAATAAGCAAGGTTACGGACTGGGACGCACCAAATCCATTGCCCTCATAGACGGCTCTTTCACGTTCAATGGTCTGCTTGATGACATCTTCTCTGGAGCTGTGGAGACGCCCTTGTCTCCCTTTAATGCTGTTCACCAGCTCGATCTGCTCCAGCTCGGCATCGAAGCGATGCAAATACCTCAGAGAGGAAACAGACCCGGTCAGGTAGCTTTAAGTAACATGGTACATTTCGTGTTAAACAAAGCCCTTAGTGACCAAAGAATAATCAAATGATCACTGAGCCCATGTCGGTTCATATACTTACGTCTCAATAATTTCACATGCATCCTGCTTTGTATATTCTTCTTTAGCTGGGTTGAGCTGGTTTTGAAACCAGACGAGCTTTTCACCTGTGGAGAGCCATCGAGTGCTTAACCCGCTGACGAAAATGCGACTGAAATGCAAGGTTCCGTCTTGTGACAAACTCACCGACTGCATTCAGTCGCAGTGCTTTTTCATTCTTCAGCCTGGAAGCAGTTGCATAATCACTCGCATTAGCTCGGCTGTACTTCTTTTTCTTTAACTTTTATCTTACCAGGCAGGCAAAGCATCAAGACCAAATTCCTATTTACAAGGACAGCCTGGCAAGTGGCATAACGCACTTGTAAAAACTAAATGGTAACAAATAACGAAACAGAATTAAACAGAATTTACATTTACAAATGTCATTAAAATATCCATAAGTAGGCCTTTGAAAGCCGTGACAGATACAAACTTCTCCAGTATTAAACATTTAAACATTTTTTATGATGAATTCCAGTCATTGGCAGAAGCATATTGGAATGATAACAGAGCAGAAAAAGTGTGAGGTTTAGGAGGCTTTATTCTAATGTAAGACAAAGAACATGTATTATATGCTTGTAATACCAGAGTTAAATAAGGGGGGGGGGGTAGCCAAAAAGAGTTTTATAGAAACGTAAACCAATGAATGTTACAACAAGTCTGTATTGAAGGCCGTTTGACTAAGAATGTGTAAGACAAGGGGGCGTTTGTAACAAATCAAATGACAGAATGATAGATTGCATCAAGTTTCCTAAGGGTCCCTTTGCCAGCCATTCTATAGGTTGAATCATCATAATCAAATAAGGGAAGTATAGTCATTTGGACAATCATACGTTTAGCAACGGATGTAAAGTAGGAATAGTTTCTATATAAAAAGCCAATGTTGCCTTGACCTTAGACTGCAACATGGTAATATGGCGAGAAAAGGACAATGAACCATCTAACCAAATGCCTAAGTATTCATAAGGAGCAACCTGATCAAAAGTAATTCCATCTTTGGTGGTAAATACGGTAAGCAGAGGGAAATACCACACCTCTCTGAGCAAACATCAGGATTTTAGTCTTAACAACAAGGAATTTCATTACTACATCAGCAGAAGGACCAGAGGCATACAGAATTGTATCATCATCATATAAATGAATATAGGAAATATTAACAACATTCGGAATTTCATTAATAAATATGAGAAAAAAAAAGTGGGGGCAAGTATTGAGCCCTGAGGAACACCTGATCCATACAGTAAGAGCCTGAAAAAGATGGTGGTCTAAAGGTGGCTCCTATTGGGGAGATGGTTCGAAAGCCAAGCTAATGAACGACCAGAGACTCCTCCACTACCCAGCCTTTTTATCAACAAGCTATGACCCACAGAGTGAAAAGCGTTTACAAGATCAATAACTACTGCTGCACAGTGTTGTTCAGCCTCCAAAGTAGAAGTAATGTCATTTATAACTTTTAAGAAAGCAGTAACACGTTCAAAGCCTGAGCGAAAACCCCACTGAACCCTAGATAAAATGTTATACACTGCAGGATAGTGAATTGCCTGCTTATTTACCAGTTTCTCCAAAATCTTAGAAAAGCAAGGTAAAATACATACTGGCCTATAAGTTTAAGTCAGCTTCATCACCACCCTTAACCTTTTAGGGACCATAGATAGCAATAATAATTAAATTCAGATTAATATCTAATCACATGGCAAAGTTAAGGTAGCAACAAGTTACCATCTACCAAAAGCCCAGCGTAGAATAACAGAGTCCGAGAAGACAGTACAACCCGTCACGCATGCAAAGCGAAGATATTAATTAGACAAGCAGGCACACGGCAGCGGCAGAGCTATAGTGTCTTGCGACATATAGACAACTATGTGTTATTAAGGAGAGCTAGGTGACAGACTATACCACTGACAAGGTATTCGCCTTGTCACTGCGATTTGCAATAAGCAGCCACCGCAGGACTTGTTGTGAAGTTTACCGTTCTTTTTTCTCCTGTTTAATGGCTTCTCTTGCGAGATAGCCAGCCTTTCTACTGTACGGATGGACGACCTTCTTCTCCACCGGCACCTTTCCTTTCCTGGCTTTAGGCTGAAATACGAGAAAACAGACACACAATGTCATTCCAAGTGTAAGATGGTGTTCATTCGAACGATGCGGACTACGCGTCGACGTACCATTGCTGGCGGCCGCTGCGTGCCTGGGATCCTTGGGACAATCTGAACACGTGCAGCACGCAGTGTGACACACCGGAAGTGGTGCGTAACTGTTTTTCCTCCCCGAGTCGCTGAAGCGCCCGCAAAGGTTCCGGGGTTTAAATAAACAGTAACCCCCACCTCTTTTTAATAATAGTCGTTTACATTTGAGCATCCATATTCCACCCGCTCATGCTTGACAGGATCAGGGAGTTTGGAGCCTGTTCCAGGCAGCATGGAGAACGGGCCATGGTATTCTGTATTTAAAAATTCTGTCCTAGCTCAATGTGCCCTAATCCATTCTGGGCAACGTAGGAACGCCAATTCGCCAAGGGGAGAACATGCAGTATCGTATAACGAGATACTTTCGTATCGCATTATAACGATAAACTGGCCAAATTTGATTTTGTCGTGGTGGCAGTCATAGCATTACACATGTCACGGCTGCCGTACAGCACAAAGCTAGAGCCCCGGCGGCTGTATCACGAAGCCGCGGTTCTTGCTTGGCCGGATAACATGCTGGAATTAAGGGACTGAAGTTTATGTTCCTTCGCTTACATTTAGCCCAGCCTACCTTAAATCCGTACAGTTATCCGGCTAAACAAGAAACCCAGCTTCGTGATACAGAACGCACCAACAGACCCCTACTAGAGTGTGAATCTGGAACGTGGCCCCATACAGGTTGCGAAAGGGCGCCCCCTAGCGAACGCTGTACGTGACTGCCTCTTCCTATCGCTCGCTGAGAATGAAGTGAATCCGGCTAGTGGAAGTAGATATTTAAGGCGGTCAAGTGCAGCTGATGATATACACCGAACAGAAGATGACTGATACGTTAGCGGATATTGGCTTTGTAATATTAATTGTAGGGTGTGGTTCAGGTTCTGCCTAGCACACTGAACATTGATTATGTCGGGTTGCTTCCCAGTGTGTATTTTCACATAATTTTATAGCTAAAAGACATTTTTTATGTAGAATTCACTTATGATTCCTGAGACTTCCGGAAAATGGTTGGATGGATGGACTGACTCAGTGTTTTTGGGGCCATGGGACAGTGCATTTAGGAGTTTGTGATAAAACATTTAATTAAGAAAACTGAAGGGTGTTGCTTGCATCTCCTCATAGCATATTTTAACCGTATTTCTCCTTTGAAATAATTAAAAATTCTCTGTAATACCACATAAAAGAGAAGCCCAGTGGGAGGAAATTGATATTTTGACCACATTGCTTTGATGTATCACCTGGTCACCAAACAGTGCAGTCATGCACGTTTTTATACTTTGATTTTTCCTTTGCACATGTATATGGATGGTTACTATACTATATTATCTAGGTTTTGATTTTACTATCTTTACATTTCAGAGTATATACATTTCTGCATCAATTGCTTGACCAGCCTAGCAGCCCATGCTGTGTACAGGTATGATTTAATTGCTAAGTAGCTATGGTCTGGGTTCCTCACTGGAAAAAATCAAGGCAATTCAATCAAAACTGAACTTTGAAGAACTCATGCTGTTTCCATTCTGAGGTATTTGTGTACAAGTAGCCTGTGCTCATTCTGTTCAGAATTTGCAGCTCCACCCCACGTTTTCTCCCACAATGCAAAGCTGTATGGCAGCCTGATGCTGTTCCAAGTGCCCATCGGAGACCCCCCCCCCCCCTGCACCCAGCCAAAAGTACACGTTGGCAACACGCCCCTGTTTCAGCACTTGATGTCTATGCACATTGCCGTTATACACTATTTATACCACACTCTACCTTTTTTAACCATTTTTTCGAGTGTGTGTCCTCCTGTCTGGGGGCGGGGTGTGGCTGAGTGGGTCACTGCACACTGTGCCTGTGATTGTGATTGGAAGGTCACTCATTCAAATTGCAGTGTCAGCAGAGTGATGTCACTGTTGGGCACCCTGAGCAATGGCACCTAACCCCCGATTGCTCCAGGGACCGAATGACCTGCGTTTGCAGCAAAAATGTACGTCACTGTGGATAAAAGAATCTGCCAAATTAAAAAAAAAATGTATGACAGTGTTTTCTTCATTCTTAACATTGTGTTAAAAGCAGAAACTTTTTTTTTCTTTATAAAGAAATGGAATATATGACCAGTAAATAATACCAATGAACTGCACAATGTCTGATGTCAGTGGTAGAGCTTCCTTTTACTTATTCATATAGTTATGATTACATAACAGATACTTATCACTAAAGACAGCTCAGAGCATGAAACCATGTACAATATGTATATTTAACAAAGAAGGACAAGCCCAAACAGTGGAACATGACCCATTTTTAAATGTCGTCACTGCAACACAGTAAAATTGCTTAAAAAAATGACTCATTGACCATGCGCTGTGTAGGACATTATTTTGATAAGTCAATATGCATGTCTTCCACCACCAACACATCAAGCAGAATCAGTAATTTACAGTACAAAAAACTATCCATCTTTACAGCATTACTTGTAAATGACATGTTAAACATCTCTGTGGCTGCCGTATGACAGTGCTGTGCAAAAGTCTTCAGCAGTCAAAGAAAACTATGTTTGAATGGTCCTCATGTTGGTGTAAAACTATGATATTATGTCTGCCAAAGCGTGTCAGCTTGGCCATTTTAGAAACTTTTCTAAAGTCATCCCGATATAAGCAACAACCATCCAATATACCCATGGGATTGTTGATTGGACCACTAGTGTACCAGGTCTGGCTGATCAGTATCTCATAAAATGATTTCATTAAAGTGGATTAATTAAGTTGGCTGGTGGTGAAATGTTACAAATACATGAAATGGGGGGGTGCCCCTGAGGAGAAATTTGTAATATTTTGGAGAACAGAAGTAATACTTGTTTTTTTTTATTATTTTACTGTTCATTTGCATATACTGTAATCTTAAAGTGCTTTTCTGAGCTAACGTACACCAGATAAATAGCTTTGAACATTTTCTTTGACTTTTGCACAGCACCCAGATACACAGTTACGATACATAGAAACACTTAATCAAGGACAGCAAGTCTGATTTGATCCCATTGTTTAGGAATCCATATAGAATGGGGTTCAGGCAACAGGACATCATTCCTAGCAAATGGCAGACGCAGTATATGAGTTTGAAGTGGCGACTGGAGATGAGGTTGGCGTTAAAGTCCGTCACCAGGTGGAAGAGATGCAGCGGCATCCAGCTGATGGCGAAAGCCAGCACCACCGCGGTCAGCTTGACGAACACGCTGCGCGTCCTCCTCATCCGGGACACCGACTTGGAGGCCGCGAGCATTTTTTGAAGCTCGACAGTCTCGTCCTCCTTGGTCTCGAAGCAGATGGGAACAGCAGGCAAATGAGGAACCGGGGACTTTTCCTGCTCTTTGGACGCCAGCCGTTCCCTGGAGTCGGTTTCCTGGCTGGAAGTCGCCGGCCCGACCAAGCAGGTCTTCTTGCTGTACCTTCTCCTCTGTTTCCGCGCTAAAGCCATCCTCCACCTGTCAGAATTGGGGCGCTGGTCCGACTGGAAGGCCGTCTCGTCCGGCTGCTGGAGAGTCAGCCGGATAATCTCGTTCTCCTCGGCCTGAGTCCGAGGCTGGACCCGGACACTGGCGCTGACTCTCCGGCAGACGCTGGCGTGGCTGGCAGTGAGGCATGCCACGGGCAGGATGTACTGGACGAAGAGCAAGCTGATGGTGAACGCGATGCGGTATCCGCTCGAGGGCCACGACTCGATACAGAGGGACTTGTTGCGCAGAGTTTCCAAGTGGAACCTCTCGCTCAGGTCTACGGTGGTGTGGAATACCGGCAGGGGCGAACACATGGAAAGGCTGAGCGTCCAGATCGTGGCCAAAAGGAGGCAGCCGGCGTTCACAGAGAGATGTGCGGACAGTGGATGGCTTATCATGTGACAGCGGACCATGGCGATGGACATGAGCACCATTGTGGAGACAACTACAGACACGCACTGCAGGAATGGAACAATGTGACACATAGCGTCCCCGAAGATCCAGTGGTCCAGGAGCACGCAGGTCAGGGTGAATGGCGAACAGAACAAAACCACCAAGATGTCCGCGAACGCCAGGTGACCCACCAGGAAATTGATAATGGTCTTTTCCTTCCATTTCCTAGCTAGTGTCATTAATATAAGGATATTACCCAGAAGCCCCAAGATGCTCACTGTTGTGTAGAGTCCAATTAGGAAGTAGCGAACGTCATTCACGCTGCTGCTGAAATCTTCCCACAATGGGATGTATGTGTCGTGAATCGGGTCGCTGGCATTGGCTGCGACTGTTTCGTTCCTGGTGGTATATTCCAGATCCATCCCGATCTTCTCTGAAGGAGCTGTTGGATAAAATGGAAAACGGGAGCATGTGGTTGAGTTGTGTGTTCTTACACTGAGTCTGTGTTCTCCAAAAGACGGTCAGGGAATAGATATGAATGAAATTCTCTTTCATCGTCGGCTGTGAGCTGGAAGACGTCTCTGTGACTTCTCAGAGCTCAGTGCTTATTCATGAGGATATTCATGCTTTGTGAGAACTTTCATCACCCTCCGCCTCAACAAGGCGGGCAATGCCGCGATGCTCGTTTCATTCTGGCGCGGAAGAATGACTGCTTCTTTGCATCAAATAACAAACTGCCAAGTTGCAAAGCAAAAATTGTGGCACAGTGGTTAGCACTGTTGCCCTAAGAGGATGCAAGGTGAATTGGAACTGGCAAATTATCCGCAGGTATGATTGTGTGTGAGAGTGTGCCCTACAGTGGGTTAGCACCCCACCCTGGGCTATTCCCTGCCTTATGCCTGTAGCCTCTGGGACTCTGAACCCCCTGTGACCCTGAACAGTGGATGTAGAAAATGGATAATTGTTCTGTGTATACTAAAGTTTGTATTAATGTTTGGTAATGTGCCTACTTTCCATCTACAACATCACCCCAAACGTCATGCTGCGTTTAACACACTGAATATTGCGTGTTTGCTCTGATGTATCGCTATGTGGCAGCTCTCTCTTCGCCTGCCAGAAGGTAGCCCGACTTTCTGCTCCCCGCGCATAAACACGCTGACGCCTGGCCGACTCCGCTTCGCTTTCAGCGCCCCATATCCTCACTCGCCCCGCTTGCGGGAATCTTTGAAGTTTGTCTCCGAGATGAGAGAGAATATCATATGCTTTCCACTGATTCCGAATGTATTACTGATCTATCTGTCTATCTCAAACAAACAATTACATTTTAAGTCTGATGGACGAATCTTATTCACAGCAGTTCTTAAGACAAATATTCAGTCTGCTTAGAATAAAACAGTATTCTAGAACTACCTTCGAAAAACCGCTTTACAGTGCATTTGGGTCACGTCACGTTGCGATAGTTATTTATTTATTTATATTTCTTTATTTTACTATTTTCGAACATTTCAGTCCGCGCTACGCAGTAAATGGTTATCAGAGAAACCCGTCCCCCCCTAAAATATGATACATTAACTCGAGGTAATAATCCCACTGTACGGCATTTGCACTTTCTAATCCCATGCCTTTATTCGTTTCTGTGAGTTTATAATGCAGATTTTTCAGTAATCCTACCGGCGGTGATTACAGATGTATGGTTTAAAGCTCCTTTAATTACCTTTAGGAGTAGATGCGTGCTGCCGGGGCAGAGGACGCCCGTGATCCCCGCACGCTACCCCTCGGACGGCGCCTCATCCGGCGTGCAGGTGGGCTGTTTGTCCGCTCGCCCCCCCGTTCCTCCCGAGATCGCCCCAGAGTCTCAGCTGTGTGTTTTTTTAGGTTTCCTTCAAACTTTTGCCCTCGTTAATCCCTCCCCTTAGGGCACCACCAAAAACCCGAGACCTGTCAGTGACTGTGCACAGTAAAGAAGGGAATTAAACAAGACCCAAGCCTTTCAACTGCAAATAAAACGTCCATGAAAAACAAGTAAACTAAAAATAAATGAGACGTCGCCAATGCTATCCGCGGTGCTGAGTATGGACACGGACAGCGCTGCATAGCCTATATGCAGATGTAGCGCAATTATCCCTATGGGCATCCATAGCCGTTCCGCGATGGTGTTTCAAGGCATGCCAACTGCTGCAACTGGCTGTGCACCTGAGCATCGCAAATTAAATTAAATTTTAAATTGATATCAGACATTTATATATGCACGGCAAAGCGCATTTTATATTTTATATTTTATTTATTAATGAATAAATTCAGTACACAACGGGTACTTGATTGGGGGAACTAATTTAATGTGATTTTCACGGAAAGGTTTCGTAATTCTGCCTTTCTGGGAAAAGCCCACCGGGAGGTGGCGCTGTTTCGCAGACGCTGCCGCCCGAGCGGACCGCGGATGGGAGCTGTCACTTAGCGCATTTACCTCCTTAAATGAAACTCATGTAGGCAGAAGGCGCCGTCTTCCGTTGGAGTTAGATCGGAATCGTTTAGCAGCAATGTTAAGAATATTCAGAATATATCGGAGATATTGTGCAGTAATAACTAGCTTATATGTAAAGCGATGCGTCGCCTTTAAGGTGGAACTGAGACGCATAGATCGCTATTTAGTAATATTCGTGCTGTGTTGAGGATGCAGACTCCCACCAACTCCATCGTCTGTGATCTTTGTTACTGAACAGTACAATCCAGCAGCTCTGAAAACGTGTCGGTAGGTTTTATTTATTTGATTTTCTTCCGTACTATATTCGTTTAATTGCACGTATGCACTTTTCCCGAGAGTAAAGTTGCGATCTTGGCTCAGAAGTCAAGACTCCTGTGGAAATGCGGCTCAGCGTATCAAAAAGAAAGAAAAAAAAAACAAGAAACTTTTCAGTCTGACAGTTTCTTACATTACCCTTGACGTAGCCTACTCGTGTCCAAAGGTGACAAAGACGCATTTCCCATAAAGTCCGAGTTTTATGACATACATGAAATTACTTTATTTACTTCAGGCGTTTAGTTAATCTTTACACTAATGCGTTTGCAAGTTTTTCGTTTCCTTTCTAAATTTTCTTAAAGAGATTACAACCAGCAGACCCAATAGTTAAGCTTAAATCTTACAGATCTTCCATCCATTCATCCATCCATCCATCCATCCATCTTCTAAGCACTTATCCTGGGGTCCAGGCGGCAGGCGGGGTCCAGGTGTTTTGCGTTTCATTCTTTTCCTATATTTGCCATTACCGCTTTTTCCAGTGACAACCGGAGACATATCTCCCCCCGGCAAATTGTACCAGCCGTGCTCAGTGATGTGTCAGTTCAGCAGAAGCAAGAGGTAAGACATTTTACTTTTTATGCTGTCCAATCTTTCTTTCAAATCATTTTCTCAGTGACTTATCGGGAAAACATTTTTTATGTTGCAATGTAACAATTTACATGCAATGAATAAGAACTGTTGAATAATCGTGTTTAAGCCACCGTTTATAGCAAACCGATTCAAGTGGCAGTTTATCCATAAACGAGGTTAGTCGCTTGGTATAATGCTCTTAACCAGTAGCTTTACATAATAGATCGATATCCTTAAGTTCTTTATATATCTTATACAAGATATGCCAGGCTTGTGATGATGTAGAATGTTAACTTAGACTAAGCGCCTGGAATGAAATGCAATATGAATCACTATATTCATCCTTATATTATCATTTATGTTATCAATTCATCCTTATCATTCAGTGTCCTCTTAGGTATGCACATAACGTACCTTTATCGCCTCGAATAACGCAAAGTTAAAAGACGGATGAACTGGAAGACGCGCGGCTTGTTCATACTGGGTGATGCCGTCAGTGTCTTAACAGGAATCATGCCAAATTATCTATATGTGGGCCTAGTTATGGTTAAAAAGGAATTGAATATATATATATATATATATATATATACACACACACAAATCACAAACGTTCATATCATCAACTGCAGTGTGAAAATCAAGGAGTCAATTGAAGTCAGTTTAATGCATGATTTTCAATTTCCTGGTATAAAATAACATCATTAAACTGTGTGACTCATTTGTGTTACTTTGTAATTTGCTCTGCCTAGCCAGTACCTCGAAAGGAAACTAGTATCGGCAAGGCGTCATTTGGTGAATGGGGGTTATTAGCTACTGTTTGTTCTCATTAACTGATAAACAGTGCTGCAGGTTTGTAGAGGTGGTGCTGGCCTTTGCAGCATGGGACTGATCACTGAGCAGGCTGCAGATTATCCGGAGCAGAATACATTTACATTTGTTTATTTAGCAGGCGTTTTCTCCCAAAGCAACACACAAATGAGGCAGATAATACATACATCACAAGCATACAGCTGCGATGGTGCTACACGTGCAGCTCCTGCGGACTGCGCTTCCACTGACAGACCGGAAAGATACATATGTTAGCATTAGGGCAAGAGCTACACAATACATCACAAAAGATAACAATAAGCTAACAGACCTATTAGATCTATTCTAATCAAAACGGCCTGAGAAGGTTCCTATGAAGTAAGTGCAAAATACAAGCATACAAGGGCATACAGCTGGGGGGGGGGGGGGTGGTGAAGAACCCTGAACCCCCCCCTCTAGGGGGCCCCTGCTAGTCTTGACTTTTTTTTTTAGTAACACAACACATAGATCAAAAGTCCACTCCAGACCATCTATATATCAATTTTGGTTAAAATATTAAATTCTTTAATAATATATTGTAATTTGGGCGATCTGTAAGTTTTGTGTCTGGCACTCCATGCTTTGAGTAGCATATTATTCAAGTTACATTATTATTAATTCCCTTGTTTCTTCTACTGTCAAAATTAGCTCAAATGGCACAATTATGGGCCCCCTACCCATATCAGTCTGGGCCCCTAATCCCGGATGCCAGAGGTTATGCCATGGTGTTGCCAAGAGATCGTAATTAAGGCTAATGATGGCTAAGGAAGCCGGAACAGGTCATTGGTCAGGTGATCTAGTTGAGATTTTCTCAGAGAAGATTGCTGGTCGTGGATGAGTAACTGGTTCCATCATCAAGGAACCACACATGAGACATGTCTAGAGTTAGACTTCTTTTCGCATGGTGGAGGCATCAGCAGGAGGTGCTGGCTTGCTGAAGCATGCGAGGTGGAACGTAGGTCTTGATGAGTGAATTGTTGGACGTGGATGCTGTTCCATTAATAGCTCTGAAAGCCAGCCATGATCTCCCCTTGTTATGATCATTTGAAAACATTTCTCTGGTTGCCTCTCACAATCCAAGGACCTGCAGTCAGTATTGGTGTACGTATATATATGTGTGTGTGTGTGTGTTGTGTGTTTCCCTATGACACTAATGACTGACATACTGTCCAAGCTATATCCCTGCCTTGTGCCATCTCGTGCCTGGAATAGGCTCCAGACTCCCCCAAGTGATACTGACCAGCATAAGTGGTTGGAAGATCGGTGGATGGATGACTTGCAGATTGATTTTCCACACTGTTTGGCCTCTATGTGCTGCCATGTGCCCTAGCTAATTTGACAAAGAATTTTTGAGAGCCTTGTATCATATACAGAACTAGGCTTTGAATTTGAATGGGCTGTGAATCAAGAGGCCTATTAATTTGATTGGGGTATGAATTAAGAGGTTTATGAATTTCATTGGGCTGTGAATCAAGAGGTTTATGAATTTGATTGGACTATGAATCAAGAGGCCTATGAATTTGATTGGGCTATGAAACAAGAGGCCTATGAATTTGATTGGATTATGTATCAAGAGGCTTATGAATTTGATTGGGCTATGACTTGAGAGGCTTATGAATTTGAATGGACTATGAATTAAAAAAAGTCCCTGAATAAGGTATATTTATTTTTTTCCAATGTTTTATCCTTCAAACACCTCAACCAAAGGAAATTAATTACAGTAGATATAATCAGGATTAAGAAATGGTGTTAATGAGTGTTCATTAATATTCTAATTCTAAACTTTGAATTGAACTCTATAAATTTGAACAGATTTCAGATGCATGACGTGAGTCTCTGTTGCTGAGGTTCGTGTGTGTGACTTTAACCATGCAGAAGCTCAGTGTACATTGAACAAAGCGATAAATAAGTCCCCACAATAAAACCCATCTCAGCTCTCCAGCATTGCCAATAAAACTCTTATCGCCAACCTCTGGAACTGTGTAACTGACAGTGTTTGAATTTAATAAGAGGTACGCCTTCCACTTGTTTTACTGGACAAAGTACTCCGATACCCTGAGCAGTGTTTGCGACACATGTCACTGTGTCAAAGCAGACCACAACAGCGGCCAATAAAAACCAGGTCCGAATCAGTCAAACTGAATATCGAGTAGACCCTCGGCTGTTTAATCTGTGGAATTAGTATTATACTATATAATAGTCCGTATCTTGCCTGTACAATGGGAAGTGGCACTAGTGAAAGCTTTGTTATTCATTCACTAAAATCTGAGATTTTTAATAGATTCTTTTGTCATAAATTCATCTGGCTGTCGGTGAAGTTGAAATTAGGCAGGCTTTAATTTGGTTAAAATGATTAACTATTATCATGACTTAATAACTGCATAATGCAGAATTAAATATTCTGATTGAATATGTGTAGAGAGAGAAGGAGAGGGGGGGATGCAGGGAGGTAATGAGAGGTTATCAAAAACAGCCAAATCCTTCTTGAGGTTATGCTTTTGGTCAGTACACTCCAACTGCTCTTGAAAAGGTGAGCCATGAATTACTTATAATAAATGCCTGTCCCTTTCCACCGTTCCAGTCAATCACACTTGCTGCAAGGCTGCCCACTGTTCACACTACAAATGCTTATTTTGCTTAGAATTTAAGTTCTAAAAACAATGCTAAACAACGTTACAGGAAACACCCGGGCACAAACCCAGCAGCTATATTGACCACTAATTGGTAATTATTGGTGATTATGATATAGTCTGATAAGCATTCATGAATGATCTAGCTGGCTGAGGTTTTATGCAGTTACTGTATACGGAGCTACAGTAATGAAAGTGCTATGAAAATAAGATTATTATTGTGTCAGCTCCATTATTTGTCGCTGCCAAAATTCAAAGCAAAGAATGGAGACAGGAAAGTGGAAGAGTTTTCGCTCTCTGAAGTAATTGGTGTCTATGTAATGTCTCCAGTGAACATCTTCAGAAGATGTCGGGCTTGTCTGAGATCTCGCCAGCGTGACGGAGAAAGGCACGTCGATCCGACGCCACTTCCAGAGAAAAGTGGAGCGACGAGGGCTAAGGGAACAAGATGAACGAGCGTCTCCTCTTGGATCTTCTCAACTGCTCCCAGTCCCCCAACTGCTCTCGCAGGAACTTCTCCCTGGCAACCTTTGGGGAGGAATGTCAGAGCCAGCTGCCAATGTTCTTCATAATGGCGATAGCTTACAGCGCCGTGGCTCTTCTGGGCATCACGGGCAATCTGGCCCTGATCCTCATCATCGCTAGGCAGAAGGAGACGCACAACGTGACCAACATCTTGATCGCCAACCTCTCGGCCTCAGACCTGCTGATGGCGGTCGTCTGCCTGCCCTTCACCTTCGTCTACACCTTCATGGACCACTGGGTCTTTGGCGAGGCCATGTGCAAGCTGAACAGCATGGTGCAGTGCTGCTCCGTCTCCGTTTCCATCCTCTCCTTGGTGCTGATAGCCGTGGAGAGGCACCAGCTCATCGTTTACCCTCGAGGCTGGAGGCCCAACAACCTTCACGCCTACGTGGGCATCAGCGTTATCTGGAGCCTGGCTGTGGTCACCGCTCTGCCTTTTGCCATTTTCTCCGTAGTGACTGACGACCCCCTACAACTGCTGCAGTACTTCCATGAGCAGTACGTTGGAAAGGTGGTGTGTATGGAGACCTGGCCTTCCAGAAGCTTCCGGCTCACCTACACCACCGGAATGCTCTTGATTCAGTATGTGGGACCTCTCTGTTTCATCTTCATCTGCTACTTAAAGGTAAAGTGCCCCCCCCATTCAGACCTCACTCCTCAACCAGACTTTCAGCGTGCGCGGCTCTTGTGTGTACCTCTGGGCTTCTCTTTTACTCTTCTGACGTGTTGCTGGGTGCTTGTTTTTCTACTCACATACAATTCAGAGCCATTACTTTGACTGATTTCAGGGTCACCGTGACCCACGTGGACAGTCACAGCCCATGCTGAGCTGCACTCTTTGCATTAAAAAGAAAAGGCACAAGATGCAGCAAACAGCTAATGGCCCCAGAATTAAAATACCTCAGATCGTTTAATCGGATAAGCATATAATTAGTGGCAAGTTGATTGTATAAAACCCATAAAGGCACCATAAACTAATTTAGCATATATTGTAAATGTGTATGCAAATAAACAAAGCAGCATTTCTGCGTTATCAGTGCAGGCATTTATGCAAATATGGAGAACAATATTTCATTTTAATGCATTATTTTGCTAGGCAGATTTATTTAGCAGCACCAACGGGGGCGACAATACAAAGAGAGTGAAACGATGGCGTTGAGCGAGCGAATCGCCAGCTGGCCTCGTTTAATGCTATTCGCAGCTCTCAGTGTGGAGATGGGCGTAAACAAAATAGCCAGCACTGGAACAATGCGATCTAGGTAATGCTCCCACTTGGAAGGACGTATACATAGCAGATAATCTAAGGATACTGGTATTTTTGCACCCCTGGGAAATTGTACACGATGCCGAATGGCAGGCTCTGATAAGCTTATGGCAGGCATGCGGACGGATTGTTCTTAAGGGAATGCAACGATGCCAAGGTGACAGCGGGTCGGGCTGCTGGGATGGGGGTCTTCATTGGTGTATTCAAATCACGACAGTTGTCAATATCCTGTAGGACAGTGTTTCTCAATCCGGCCCACAGTGACCCCCAGACGGTCCACATTTTTGCTGCCTCACAACAAAACCATGGGCTACCTGGGGGTTCCTGACGACAGAGCTGAGAAACACTCCTTTAGGAGAAAGCTGGAGGTGCGGTTAAAAACAGGAGAGAGCCAAGTGGAGCCAGATGGCTATGCATTTTGTAAGGTACTGAGAAGTAGCCTGACCATTTATATCCATTATGCATGATACATCTAGGTGCTCTATAAAGCTTCATAGGAAGTGTATAGAAACTGCAGCCGACTCTTGTCAGCTACAAAGAATTAACTAAGTCAGTGTTTCCCAACCCAGTCTTCAGGGACCCACAGACAGTCCACATCTTGCTTTTTTTTGCTCCCTCCCAGCTCCTGAATGCCTGGCAAGGAGCTAGGAGGGAGCAAAAACGCGGCCTGGGAGCAAAAACGCGGCCTGTCTGCAGCTGCCCCAGGACCAGATTGCGAAACACTGAGATAAATGAATAAAATGGGTTTCAAAATCATTTTTCTGACTTGATGGGAGTGATTAGGCTTTGAGATGTAATGCTTGGGAAAACCATCCATCCATCTAATCATCCATGCACCTTCAGTCACTAATCCTGGACAAGGCGGGGTGCTTGAACCTTGGGTGGGAAACCATGCATTGAACATCACAAGCTGGTGTAGGTAGGTTAACCTCAGCTGATGTCAGAATAATGCCACCCACGGGGGACTCAATGGCCCGTTTCTCCAACCTATGTTTAGTAGTGTCCTCAGACTTCTTTTACTTTTATAAGAAGAACAGAGATGTTACTTTTGTGTCTTGGAAATTAAGTATTATTCTGGTTACATGGAGGATTCTGTTCCACTTTTGCAGACAATGATGTAGACCTGCAAATGTTTTTACTGTTACATGGAACAGAAACAAGCTGTTAAGCTACAGAGTTGTTGATGCAAAGCAGAACAGCAAAATTACATTGTAAGTTGCGGATAGATGATGATTTTAGTTAACTTTGTCCCTTATCTGCCTTATAAAATTTGTGACATCCCCCCCAAACCCACAGTTTTCCACCTGGAATTTCTTTCAGATATATATTCGCCTTAAAAGGCGGAGTAGTATCATGGACAAAGTGAGAGAGAGCAAGTGCAGGTCGAGCGAAAGCAGGAGGATCAACGCCATGCTCTTCTCCATCGTGGTGGCCTTCGCCATCTGCTGGCTCCCTCTCAGCGTCTTCAACGCCGTCGTCGACTGGAACCATGAGGTGGCCATGAGCTGCCACCACAACCCGCTCTTTTCCTTCTGCCACCTGATGGCCATGGCCTCCGTCTGCATCAATCCCGTCTTCTACGGCTTTCTCAACAAGAACTTCCAGCGCGATCTGCACGTGGTGTTCCACCTCTGCAAGAGGACTCCCAGAGAAGACGAATATGATACCATAGCAATGTCAACCATGCAGACAGACGTGTCCAAGACTTCCCTTAAGACAGGAAGCCCAACAGAGTATGCATGAATAACCAATTTACTACATATTCGGAGGACTACAACAAGGCTTGCATCATTCTTCTGTACCAAGTTTGTGCACACTATACTATAACTATTGAATGTTTTATTAGAAGGGATTGTCATTCACATGTCCTGCTTGTGTAACATTTGCAGTATGTATATAACATTTTTAATGGAAAGCTTCATGCAAGGCACAGTTTGTGCTTTATAGACATCAGCAGAGTATATCAGGACTAATGGTACTTCAAAGCAATATAACAAATGTCTACATATATCATTAACCTTTTTGATGGTAGAAGGTAATAACTGGTGTTAGGATGCATACAACCGTACAATAGAATCTCTGCTGCTCAGCTGACAGAATTGTGTGAAAAGCTCTTTTTCCACGTATATTTTAAAGGTAAGTTTGCACATGTGATTTCATGTTCTATATGCTGCTGTGAATGCATAGTGTGCTTTTGTCTCAGTTAAATATTTGTACTTCTTTTTTGTAATGTATGACACCGTGAAAGAGGCTGAAATGAAGCTTTGTCAGTGTTTTTGATGTTGTTTAGTAACGTTTTGTGTGTTTCATAAATATTTTTATATAGTCATTATATAAATATATATAAAAACCTACTATTTGTGGTGAACACTTTTCAGCTTTACAGTAAAGAGATTCAATAAATGTTATTGTGGAGATTTCTTCTATCATGTAGGTGCATCACCGGTGTTTGTAGAGGGTATTTTTTACCAAAAAGAAGAATACAAAGCTGCCCTGCCTTAAATTATAGTGGCCCTGTGTCTGTGATCAGAAGGTCGCCAGTTCGGATCCCTGGGTCGGCTAAGCAGTCTCACAGATGGGCCCCTTGAGCAAGGCCCTTAACCCCCCCTTGCTCCAGCAACTGGCTGCCTCTGCTTTCTCAAAAAATTATGCTGTTTTGGATAAAAGCATCTGCTCAGTAAATGTATCAGCCCACAAACCATTGTTCTTTTATAGTGGCAATCATAGTTACTGCAGCTTCATCTAAATGTTACAAGATATCTTTACTCTTACAAGTTCAATAACAGATGCAATGCGAATAATTGCATTTGCTGTCCATATGAATAACTTAGCGCGTAGAGTTGCCACCTCACGCCTCCAGGCTTGTGGTGCTTAGTCTCCAGCACGTTTTTTTGCCTCGTAGGTGTGAGTTTTCTCCAGGCTCTCTGGAGGTGTCTCCTACCATCTGAGAGTTGCAGCAAAATGAAAGGGTTCAGTAACACTTTACTCCAGGGGGCATGAATGCTTAGTAGTAACACAGTTACTACTTAAGTACAAATCATGAAATTATGAAAAGATGCGTCATGGTTCATTAACGATGAACAAACATGAGATCAGTATTTCACTTGTGTTATTCAAGACTTGTTCCTTTAGTTCAAAGGTTTACAGAATTAGAAAAACTATTATGGCTATACAAAATTATAGTAATTGCTTGAGATAAAAGTTGTTACGATTCATTAAGGATGAATGAACATGTGACTAGTTTGTAACTAAGATTTAATTAATACATAGCATAATAATACATCATTTGTGCACCGTCGAGTAAAGTGTTACCACTGGCTCCAAATCAGAGTCTGACGTATTTCCAGAAAATCATCCAATATAATTATAAGGGGAAAATGTTGAAATGTTTATTCAAATTCATATATATTAAGTGTGAACACATCACTTATTTTACTAGTAATACTGGTTACTCATAAGTCTTATGACATTAAAGTGGCAAACATTTTGCAATAATTGTAGGATTACAGTAGGAAGAACATTATATTATATTATATTATATTATTATATTATATGCACATCGGTGGATGGTTATGCTGAGTGAAAGGTTGTTTGCAAAGGTTGCATCTTGCTGTATTTGATGCAAAATAATAGTCTGGTTAGGACTCTTGTGCAAATGCTGGCTGAGTGACTACACCCAGTCGGGCAACAGAGTGAGGGCCATGAGCCCCAAAATTGCTCCAGGGCTGCCAGATAGCTGCCTGACCCTGTGTTCTAACCCCAGGTTTCTCTCTGACATGTTCCTCATTGGAGAGTAAGATGGGCTATATGAACTGTGGCCTCACGTCTCTGGGACCTGGCCGCCACGCTTCAGTGTGTATGGAGTTTGCATGATCTCCCCGTATATTATGGGCTTTCCTCCGGGTGTTCCGGTTCCCGCCCACAGTCCAAAATCATGCTGAGGTTAATTGGAGTTACCAAACTGCCCATAGGTGTGCAGGTGTGAGTGAGTAGTGTGTGAATGTGCTCTGTGCTCAATTTTAGCCACTAATGTACAAACATTTAGTGGAGAATAGGATTTCGGATTTGCATCATTCTTCACTGAGATGATTCAGGGCCTGTGGTGTGTATTGACAGCTATGTGTTCTGACACAAATAGCCATTTGTGCTGGATGGTGGAGTGAAAACAAACAGAGAATGTAATTTAATTGAGTGCTGGCCCGTGTACGTGATAGGCCATATAATCAGCACAAAGGAATCACGTGCCAGGAGGAATCACAGCTGATGACGCCACTTCGATAGAGACGGAATCCGCTAGCAGCAAAGACTCTTCAGACTTCCCCATAATGCTTCATGAGATTGCATTTGGTGCAGGCACGTGCACAGGTAGGGCTCAACCTGTGCAGAGCCCATGCCCTTTTTGTAATTACACTCGGAAGTGCCCTTTTTTGTTTTTTTTTTTTTTTTTTTTTTAATAAATCAATGCTATTGGTAACCCTTCACGTCTGTTTGTCTTTTTAACAAATATTTAACCAA
>JAODKM010000048.1:190107-206836 GCA_026780845.1 Petrocephalus sullivani | reverse complement strand
CGCTGCCCCCTCCGCCGCCCTCCTCCTAATCGCCATTAGTCCCCAATCACCCTGGGGTCTGTTGAAACCCTGTAGAAAGATGCTAACACGCTGTATTTTTGTATTTTTGGTAGGTTTCTTTTTGTACTAAGGTGTGTTTAATTGTATCTGTGGCTGGCAGCTAATAGTGTAATTTTGGGTGTCTGGTCCATACATTTCTTTACATCTTTCGATGATGATGATGATGATGATGATTGATTATTATTATCATTATTATTATCATTATTATTGTTGATGATAATATGCGAAATAAAAAGATTTATTTTTGTGTTATTAAATACAAATACCGAAAAGCAAGGTGATTAAAAAGACTAATTGTGTTTAAGGCAACATATTGTTGTGTAATACATATTTCTTTATGGGAAAAACAATGACTCCTTGTGTCTGTCTTTATGCGCATGAATGCTTTAGGTTACGTTTTTGCGTTTTCGCAGGCGGTCCGATCGCTCTTGCCTCTTGTTAAGCAGTAGTGACAGTTAGGTGCGCGTCTATCTGTTTGTTAGCCTTGCAACATTCCGCATCAGGAATTCCAGGCCATCATTCTCTATAAATAGGACTCTCCTCGCCGTCTCTTAGCAACCGTATCCGGAAGATGTGGAGATGACAGTATGCCGACGGTCGCCCGGCCACAACTCAGGAACACAAGATGTTTATTTTCATGCTAATCCAGGCCGTTGTTTTACTTTTCAATGTTTCTTTTGAAGCATTTCCTTTTATGTTCTTTTTTTTGTCTGTTCTTGAATAAGGAGTGGATCATTAGTATAATTTTTTTTATTATGAAATTATGGCCTCAGGTGCTTTAGTAGATTGGTGTGTGAACAATTTGCCCTGGTATGAATCGCCATCCCATCATAGTTGCCCTCTGTCTCATGCCCTCTGCTTCCTGGGATGGACTCCAGGCTCAACAGGACTGAATAATTAGTCACAGAAGATGGGTGGCTTATGTTGAATGCATTTGCTGTGAGTGTGTGTGTTTATAACTGCTCCTAAAGACTTCCCATCTCGCCTACATAAAGCTTTGCCATTTTTTATTGATTATACTGTAGATGACTGACTATATTTTCCCTCCATTTTAAGAGAAACCGGTGGTAAAGCCCGAGTTAATCGAATGCAGAATTGTCTTACACGGTGAATTAGTTGCACGTGTGTAAATGTGACCAAGCTGCCATGACACCCGATTGTCCTTCTCCACTCTAATTAATGACTTTGTTAGGATGGTCATTATGCCTCTACATGTCATTAACAATGTCACCATACTGATATTCTTGGTCTTTCACTTGGCCCTATTATCGTTTTTTTTTTTTTTCCTGTTACTTTTCAAAAACTTTTACTGTGATGGTCCCTTCACTTGTAGATATTTGTCCTAAAACTTTATTTCAGTCTTCAAAATGGGTTGAGATTCTGTCACGGATAAATCCTGCAGTGAATTCTCTTCACGTCTCTCACTAACGCCGTTATCCACCGATTACACAATTCACCCGGAGTGTATTTCCTTAATGTCCCCGTAATTCACAGCGCTAAAATTCCCCAATTTAGCTGCCAGAACGAAGTTTCAGAGCTTGCGTGTTATATTAATGCATATTTAATGATGTTCGAAAGAAATCGGTTTGATTGTAAGTACTTTACCTCTTCATACTTTGTCCTCACTGTCATATTTCGGATTTGGAGAGAGGAGGTTTTTATATGAAGTACTTTCAGAAGTGTTTCATATTTCATTGAGTGTCGGGGGCCTTGTGCTTTCCTGGCAAAGCTGAAGTCGCGTGAGGTCCCCGGGATCCCCTCGGCATACTCCTGCGGGGGGAGCACGCCCGAGCTTCCTGGAGTGGGTATTTATAGACATGTTCATCGCGACATGTTGACACGCAGGGGCGTCGCTAGGGCTCTTTTAGCCACCCCCCCCCCATAAATGTGTACTAGTTTTTAAAAACGTGTTCTTGTCCATTTTCATTAACATCAGACCTCCCTAGTAAAGGCCTATAGCTAGCTTCGTAAATCTCTGGTTACACTCATACTAACAATGCTTTGGTCGTTATCTCATGGTGACCTTAAAAGAACCCAGATCCCAAACCCCCAAGCCTCTGCGTCACTCTGGGTGTCGGGTGATGGATGGAGTAATCGTTAAACAGAGTTTACCCCGTTATCTGACAGTGCCACCCTTCACTTCTTACAGTTCTTAATAAAGACACCCTTGTAAGAACCTTGTGCAATTGAGACTCATTCATAATTTTAATGGCTTTTAATAGAAGTCCTTTGTGCTTCACCGCTGTTTTATGGCATTTGCACTTGGAAAAGTCATTAAATTTGCTCAATACAATTGTGCTCATGTGAACAAGCCTACAGTAACTCCACAGCACGAGAGCTTACAGCTTAACACTTTTGCGTTGGAGCGCTGAAGTTGATTTGGCGGCACATGCCGGGAAAGAAAGCTAATTTGTAGTAATGTGCAGCTCACAACATTATTTTGAAATTTGTTTCAGGTGTTCCAAACAAGAATCCTGATTTGCCTTTGGGGTTGTTGAATATGCCGGGTGGCTGCTGGTAATTTGGAACAAAATGAAAATAGGTAAATGAATATGAACTTTGCTTGACTCGCAGCAGGTAAGTGCAATGGATAAATATTGTTTTTATGAGGTGGTGCATGTCTATAATTGGTTTTATGAAAATAACATTTGAGATTGAGTTCATTAAGTTCCATGTTCCTTCAGACCCTGGGGTCGCTCTTCTCTGCATGGGTAATATATGTCAATATCCCAGACTGCCAGCTCTCAGCTCTCTCTGTGGCCAAATACCGACCCCAAAGCACTCAGAGCAGTTGGTAAGACTGTAATTGGTAGATTGCTTGTGATCTGGGAAGTGAGAACATTTACGAGGACCTCTTATTGTATGGTTGAGCACATGGCACTGACCCGTTGTATATGAAATGGGGAAATTGGACGGAGTTGAATGAGGCTTTTCAAAATGGTTTCTTCATTCAGACCTAGTCGGTACAGAAAATTTTGCTCCCGACAGACTTCTGTCTGTTCACCCCTCCCCCCCCCCTTTGAGGCACCAAATGAACTATTTCCAATCTGTAAATACAATTCAGTTTTGTATAGCACCTTTCACAACAGAGTTGCATTACATTGGCGTAATACATTCTTAAATTGTTTGTACACAATTAAAAGAATGGTGAGAGGAGAAAGAAAAAGGAGGTAAATATATGGAAGAATTCAAAATGAGGTTTTCGGATTTAATGATTGCAACAATTCAGCTACTAGTCTAATGGTTAACACTTTGAAGGACCATACTTTTCCAATCTCTTTCTCTTAAAAGAAATATATATTTTTGCACCATAGAGTCATTTCTTTATTCTGTTATTCATCCCATATGACAATGTCCGACAGGACAGTTTGTTCAGTATGTGCTGTTTGGGTAAATTGGACCATCTGTGGAAACTAAATAATATATTTACTGGGCTTTGAAATCAGCAGTGGCCGATGAGCCATCTTTGATTTATATTATAAATATAAACCATAATATAAAACTTCATTCTTTGTTAGGCCATGCTCTTTAGTAATATGCACTGTGTTAAAAAAGGAAAAATTGAGATTAACGTCACCCAAAGGTTTAAGTTTAAGGGTAGGTGCCTAATTCACACCCGTCCATCACCGTTTGCCTCAGGGTTTCCCGGTGTGTTTCCCTGGAGAATTGTGAATTGAATTAGTTATCCCTGTACCTTTTCAGGTCAGTGAATCGATTCCATCTTTGGTAGACAGGCATCATTAAATTATTATTTTTTTTTATTAAAAATGTGACGATGCTATGAAGCTTTGCAACGCAGGCTTACTGGGATTATTTGGCCCTGTCAATCACTTGCTGGTTTAATGAAAATATTGGTATTTGTTTTATTGGTTCTTTTTGGGTTAATCCAGGTAGCTCCTGATAATCCTAACCCACCCACCTCGCTTTCAGAACCAAATAACGCCTTATTGTATTACCCTCTTGAACACTGGGGAGGGCCTTTTATTCGGCGAATCGTTTGAATTGCTCAACAAAGCTATTTTCGAGGGGAGGGGTGATGGTGATTTATTTGTTCGGGAGCAGCTGTTTTTATTCTTCCCCGACATCTCTATTCATGAGCCCCTGGTGTGTTTCACTCGCTTAATTGTATCCCCAAGTTCTTCCTGATGACTCTTGTTTTTGTCTCTCAAAATTACAGCCCGCCGCTTGTGTGTATATAAATATCCATCCCTTTAAATATGTCAGGCTAAAGGCCAAGTCGCTCGCCTGTCTCGAGTGACAGACGGGGTGAGAGCACATCTTGATGCTGTCCTAGCAAATCACTGAAGCCTTCGATGAATAAGACGAGTTGTTTGATAATCATTCGGCCTGTTGTATTGTCGTCTTCAGAGGAGTAGTAATGCTTCTGTTTTAATCCTGCCATGCTCTGCTGTTTTGCATGTCCATGTTCCTGGAGTCTAAACACGAACAGCTCCTTATTGGTGAGATGTTATCTGTAACATATGGCTCAGATAGGCTGAGGGGTCTTATCCCAAGCAAGCAATGTGACTGTTTAAAACCCTTCATTTTGATGTAGGGATTAGGGGGACTTTAGTTTTGGTTTGGTTTGGGTTTGAAGTGCATTGATTGTGAGTGTGAAGGAAAAACTGCTTCACATTTGTGTGCTTGTCGTCCACATGTTTTGTGTTCTGATGCCAGCATGGCTGTTTTTGCCAGATAGATTAGTTATAAAGGGCTTGGTCAGATGACACAGGTGTGCAGGTTGTTTACTGGCATGGGCGGGGGAGGAAGGGTCAGAACTGGGTTGAGTACCACTGGTGTACTGTGTCGTGCTATTAACAACGATATCCTGAAATTATCCTGTTCAACTGTAAATAATTTCGTCATAATCGAGGAGTTCATTCCCTGTGGTGCCTTGTAACAAGAGATATGCCACACACTATATTATCGCCTACAATTCCTGGTCAAATAATTAGTCCAAACAATATTTTAATAGTTATCTCAAGCCGCAGCTGTGTTGCGTTTACACAGCACTGTCCTTTATGCCTTTATTACTCATTACGACATACTGCTAGCTTTTCAATGGGGCGCCGGGTCATTTTTAATAATCCCCTGTGTGTTTCTATGGCCCGCGCTTCCCGGGATGATCACAGCAGTGCATGAATGTGCTGGGGATGAACACCTATTGAGATGAGGAAAGTGTGCTGCTAATTTGACCAATCCTGGAGAATCTAGAGAGCACGCTTTCTGAGGTATGCTTGTTGAGGTATGTAATTTAGCATGTAGTAATGTACTATTCAGCTGTACATTTGTACAGTTTCTGTAGTGGGATGGGACTGACCACTAAATCGTACAGCAGTGGTATTCAAACTTTTTTTTGGACAGGGCCCCCCTAGGGCTGACATATGTGTCCTGATCCCCCAACACACACACACACACACACACAAACGTTTGTATTCATATCTTTGTGGGGACCATCCATTCATTTCTATGGGCAAAACCTGAATCAGAACTATGACACCCTTAACCCCTACCCAGCCATAACCTTAACTAGAAGTAACCAAACAAAATTAGGACTTTACAGAAGGGAGCAAAATACTCTAAGTCTGTCATGCCTGAGTTTACAGGCTGTAACATGTTTGGACATGTTGAGACAGGGTCCTGCTCCCTCTCTGATATGGAAAAACCATATCAAGCCAAGTGGAGTCCCAGTCTGCTCACTGACTTCTGCAGGACCCTACAGCAGAAAATCACACACTTCTCCCTTTTGGATAATTCACTTACAACATGCTCATATACTGTAAATATACGTATAGCGTAAGGTTCATTTGCGTAACACTCTCTATCCTTGCGTGATAGGTAAATTCTGTTTAGATATTTGAAATCATCACAAGCAATACTGTTAGATTCACCTATTTTGATTTGTGAAACAAAAACAGAGAATTTGTTGACTAGTGTTATTAAACAAACATACAGGCATATAATGTTCATATTATTTTTGCAGTCTTGAAATAGATCCCCTGTTGCAATTGCTTCATGGCCCATTAGGGGGCGCCCCCACTGTGCGAATACCTCTGATGTGAGAGACACACTTATTTGCCATTTGTACATGTACACAGGGATTCTCATTCAATAGCTCCACCCCCGTCCTTCACTACACATGCTCCTCACTCCAGGGTTACTCTGACAGTCTGCCAAATCAGCGGCCCTCAGAAGATGGCACCCTAGGCGGCCGCTCTTGTTACCTAACAGGTTGACTGACCCTGTCTCTGAAAGAAATGGGCACAGGGTGTGAGTGAAGCTTGGACCTCAGTCATTTGTTTGGTGATCTGGAGCAGTGTTTGGGGTTAAGGGCCCCACCTGCCCCGGGAGCATCTTCCTAAGCTACAGTCCCACATTTAAAAAATGTAAAACTCATAATGAGGGAACTATTTTCTATTTTTTAAGACGTATTCATTTTTATAAAGGCTTACATGCTGCAGTAATGCCTGAAATCCCAAGTGTCAAAAGAAAAACCATCTTGTGTAGATAGTGTGCCTTTGGATTATGCACAACATGTTCCTTAGTTTGATATACAGTGTGCATCAAAACATAAGCGCAATGTCAATGTTGTTATGCAAATATAAGCAGTTTATGTACCAAAAAATGACCTAAACTGGGTGCTCTGTGGGATGCGGTCCAAATGAGTCTTAAAAAAAGGCAAGTATACTTCAGCAGAAGTTTGGTGATCGGAAATGTAACGTTAATGAGGATCTTTAAAAACAAAGTGAATGACAATGGATTCCTAGTATGATTCAATCAGTCTTATAGCACGTTTTAATCGTACCTTCAGCTGTAAACCCGTCAAGCTCTTAACCCAAGAACCGAATGTTTTGTGCTTCTGAAAACCATTTAAATCCAGCCAATGTGTTTGCAGACACGCAGTTCTACAGGAGCATATGACATGTGGCAGAAACGACCTATTAAAAGCCAGCTGGTGTAAGAAGAACCGCTTAAAACAAGCAATGCCACAAGAAAAGGCTTTTAATAGAAGCAGCATGTGCCCAATTAGAATTCAGTGAAACAAACTGAAGGTTTAATATGGATCTTCTGATTGGAGATGAACGTGAATGTCCTTGTCATGGACTGTTTATGCCCACAATTAAAGATAATGTGAGTGTATTCGTGTGAGTCATGGCGAGAACATGTTGTCAAACAGCGGAATCTGTGGATGAAACCTAACAGGCGATTAGTACATGTTTATACATTTATATTTGCACGCATGCATGCACACGGAGTCCCAGTCTAACGTCTGGACGCACCTACACCACAGAAAGCTTCATTTGTATTATTTTCTACATTTTGGAACCATTATAAGGACATCAAAGCAATGAAATGAATTATGGAATTATGCACTGACCAAAACCAACTTAATTCGTTGGGCTGGGGGCAGCTCTGTGGGTAGGGACTCAGAAGGTTGCCGGTTCAAATCCTGTGCTTGACAGAGTGATGCCACCACTGGTCCCATGAACAAGATCTTTAGCTCCTCTTCTCCGGTTTCATGACGCCATTTCCTGGGATGCTTTTCCAGCTGTCCTGAAGAAGGTTCCTCCATGTATGCTGATCTCTCATTGGCCGCTTTCCCCTTTCTACTGAAGTGAGGTCAGGTAGCCAGGTCATGTGATGCGACAATGTCACACTCCTTTCTAGAGTTGAACTGATCGTTAGACAATTTTCCGGTTTTCCCCATTGGAAATGTGCAGGGTTGAGGCTGATCGTATTTCTGCATGTAAAAACCTAACTGCAGTGAGGTTTTCCCTGAAATATGCATGGCATGCACCACAGGAGAAAACGCACTCATCTCTGCAGAAATCCGTAAGTCGCCACGGCGACTGCCAGAAGTGATTAGAATGAATTATCCTGTTAGAGCACGGCAGGGAGATTGGGCCCGGAATGAGAGCACAGGCAGGAAGCTTTCTGGCACGACCGAGCTGCGGGCCGGCAAGCCGGGCTCGTTTGGACTGGTGCACAAACACGCATTTGTCAACCAAGATGAATCTCTCAGGATTTCACGGTTACTTTTTACCTCAATTTTATAAAAATCTGTGAATGCAACCAAAAAACTATCAATGCCAAAAGTCTTGCATTTTGTTTTGTTTGGTTACTTATGGTTAAGGTTAGGGCTGGGTAGGGGTTAACGTTGTCATTGTTGGGATTAGGGTTATGCACATAGAAATGAATGGTCTCCATAATTATATGAATACCTGGTCTGTGTGTGTGTGTGTGTGTGTGTGTGCGTGTGTTTGTTTGGATCTGTTTGTGTGTTTCGGGAGAAGATGCCTATGTATATATTGTTTGGCACAGTGGAAAATCAGCACCATTCGTCTGGAAGTTCTCAGTCTGACCATTTATAGGAGATCACACAAAGTGGAGTCTATAAGATTTTCTGGTGGTTAGCCTAGGAAGTGATCTACATCATAGCACATCAGGAGGTGTCACTATGCTTGCTAATTCTGAGGAATCACATTAGTTATGTTCTCAGAGTATAAAATTACTTTTTCGGATCACTCGATATCCCACTTGAAAGCCGTTCAGGCGTGACAGCATTTGCTTGAGCTCAGATCACAGACTGATTCACTGGATATTAGGGCCATTTCAGGCTCACCCTGTTGTCCTCTTTCTGTCTGTTCCTTTGCTCTCTCTCATACCTTCAGTTTGTGTTTCTTTTGAGCAGATTGTTACCGGCATTACTTGTTAGTTACCCAAATAGCTAGGGACTTCCTCATTTATTGACATAGTACATATGCGCCCTGGGACAACCCTGTTGTGAAGGGCGCTATATAAAAATAAACTGAATTGAATTGAATATGCTTTCTGCTTTATTAGGGTACCTTGAGTTAAACGTTGGATTCTTCTGCTTTCAAGTGCCATGTCTTTGACTATGGAGGACAGTGGCCTTAGTGTCTCATAACATAATCCTGTATCTGGCAGTCTTCAAAGACACCTTTCTGTGTATCACTTGGAAAAAAAACCCTTGTCGTATCACTACAGGTGATATTTTCTGTTAAGTGTTTTCTGACCTCCAAATGGCTTTGTGAGATGGATCTGCTGTAAGTCTTCAGTGCACTGACCTGCATCCTTGCTAATTTATGGGTTTTGAGCAGAGAAAAGGGGGTCTGTAGACAGTTTCTGAAGTGTGAAAAGGAGTTGGTAGCAAAGAGGGATAGCCTGCTGATTCCGTTCTGAAGTGGATCACGCTGAGCATATTAAATAGTGCAACGCTTACATTCTAAACCAACACAGCAGCTCAAATGAAGGTTTCCTTTAAATTTCCCTTGTGCCTCATAACGTAATTATGAGGCTGCTTATAGAGTCGATGTCAACGTCAAAGGGATGATTTGATCTAGTGGAGCTTAAGATGTATGGAAATCGCCGTAAGCCTTTAACTCCCCCAGTGTGTGAACTTTAAAGTGTCGGGGTATATTGTAGCTTTTCAGGTATTATTTATCTAGAAGTATAAGCTCAAATCCCTGTTGGTGCTTCACTGTGCTTTAAAAACAAGTGTATGTTGCCCAGTCCAAGCAAAATATGTTTACTAAAATAACAAAGGGATCTCAAGCATGATGAAACACCTAACCCTTTAATCCTAACACTAGAAATATCCTTTAGCACTGAACATTATATGGCATATATAGTGGAGTATTAAATATTAAAAAATACTTATCCATTTAGATGACAGAGGATTGTAATGACTTCATTAAAGGAAAAATATCTGCAGTCAGGGAAAGTACTAGATCTTGTAAAGAAAGCTGTTCCTCACTCTCTGAAATCTTCCTCTCATAAATGTGACTTTTATAGTTGACACAAGGAGTACTGTTTGGGGCGCATTGCATGTCATTCTTCGATATGAAACTTGTATCAGGCTGCCCTTTCGCTTTCTGTGTTCCTAGCGATAGAGAAAATGACGCCTCATGAACCATATAGCGCACAAACTAGTGGGGTCAAAAAATACAGCAAATGGTTCATGAGGCATCATTCTCTCCATCACTGTGTTTTACACTATTTTATTTACCACCAAAACTTAATTTTCAACAGTTAGTCTATTTTGCAGTTACTATTTTACTATGTATTATTATTTATTTAGTGGGTTTATCCCTTAGGGTTTAAATTGCTTCTAAATAATGACTACTGTCCCCACATTTCTGTAAATGGCAGAAAGGATGTAAAAACACGAGGCACCTCTCTAAACTCATTAATCAACACAAGGTTATAATTAAGGCTAGAAATGTCTTGTTCCACTCTAAGGGGAATGCGTCACGAGCACAGAAAGTGGCCTAATGAAAGCCCTCACAGACTAAAGTGGAGGTTGAAGATAATTGTTCAGAATTACTGTTGTTGTCCTTCACAAAGCTAGCAAACAAACAAACGAACAAGAATGGTATTAAAGGTACTCCAATGTCTGCACTGACACAAACTGTCTAGATATACTGAGCAAAGGCGTAAAGAACCCTTGTATGATTTATTACAGTGGCTCAGGAGATTAAAGTCAATGCAAATGAGTAGAGTGGATCTTATCAGAAAATTACGTCAGCAATGAAGCTGCAGCTGACTTCCTGTCAGATGGGACACAAAGGCACAGTGTAGAGGGCATCAGTAATGGACATTCTGATTTTGCCAAGTTTGATGTGTCTTTGGGTCAGCAAGGGAGGGGCTTGCATTTCACTGCTTTAACCAATCACAATCTTTGTTGCATGCCATCATCACACTGGTCCATTATTTTTCTCCAGTATTTTTTCAAATTATTTTCACATGACCAGAAGGCTGCTGGTTCAAGCCTTGTTATTATTATTAACATGAACTAAAGACGCGCCCGTACATGGCTCCGTACAGCTTTTACAGGTCAGCATGTTGCTTTGTTTTGTATCTATGACATGTCCCTTAACAAAAGCTATACAGCCTAAAACGGGTACGGTGCGCTGGTTAGGGACACAACTGTGTAATCGCCGGATTGCTGGTTCCAGTCCCCGGCCCGCAAGTACCGCAGAGGTACCCTGAGCAAGGTACCGTCCCCAAGCACTGCTCCACGGGCGCTCACGTAACTGCCCCCTGCTCTGTCACGATGTCACATGGCTTAAAAGCAGAGGACACATTTCGTTGCTGTGGTGCGTCAATAATGACGGTTAATCACCTTCACAAATCTGTGCACTTTGCCGCTTAACCGAAAACAAACATTGGTTAAATTAATGTGGTGATGTCATTCAGTGATGACTTTGATTAGGTAGTGAAAATTGTGAAATGCAAGCCCCTCCCTTGTTGATTCAGGGACACGCTGAACTTGGCAAAATCAGGATGTGTCACAAATAACACCAACAAAACAGAGGACTGGCATCTTCATCCCAAACAGTGTCCTCCAGAGGTACTGAGGACAGGAGAGCCAAGCATAACTTCTTGACATTTGACTTGTGAACCTGTGCTCCAGTCAGTCCTGCCGTTTCAGGCTATTTCCAGAAACAGATTCAGGGAAATAATTACATACTTTCACCTTGACAAAAAGGGGGGCATGAGATCTGGCCTTCAGCTCGACACACTTCCACTGGCAACGGCGATCTGGAGCTCTTTCATGGGAGATTGAGCCACCTGCTTCAATCCTGGAGAAAACATCTCCGTGGATGAATGAGTTCCGTCCAACGACCAGACTCTAGACGTTTTGTTTAGTTCATGGTCAAGCAAATGAAACAAATTTGGAAATCAAGGTTGACTGGCTGAAGATGCTGAGTAAAAATGCATCTTTTGTGTTGCTGACACTCTGTCTGCTCATGGGAGGATGGAAATGTCACAACTGATCATTTCTGAATGACCTGAAATGGAAAGCACCGTCCCAGCAAAGCAGAGAGACCTGCCGCTGTGAGTCACAGACATGGCCAGCACGTTGTACATGCACTAACACAGGACGGAGCAAGATTGACAGTCCAGTAAGCTGAGAGTTCACCAAGTCCTGGATCAGCTGGCAGGCAAACCTTCAGAAGCACAAATATGGCCACTGCATGTTTATTAAATGATATCCTGAATGTTGTTAGAATGAACACAGAGGTTATCCCTAACAAAGGTGTCGGTTTGGCCTTGACACCGGTGGGGAGAAAATATCTGCCCCCACCTCCTTAAACACTTGGTGATCTCACAGAATGGGGAGGGACATGTCCTTACCATCCATACCCAAATCTACACCCTTCATTCATGTGCAGGCACATTTGCGAAATATCATTCAGATATCAGCTATGAGGCAAACACTTAAGCGTGTCATTTGGGAAAACCTCCACAATCAGCAGAGAGAACCCTATAGGGGAATCTCTGAATGAAGCAGACATGGTAAGGCATTGGGGCGTAGGGCAGAGCCACTAGCAGGCTGGTCAGACGCGCCCCAGAAGGCAGAGCCCCCAGCAGGCTGGTCAGACACGCCCAGGAAGGCGGCCCCCGGCAGGCTAGTCAGACGCGCCCCGGAAGGCAGAGCCCCCAGCAGGCTGGTCAGACACGCCCCGGAAGGCGGCCCCCGGCAGGCTAGTCACACACGCCCCGGAAGGCAGAGCCCCCAGCAGGCAGGTCAGACGCGCCCCGGAAGGCGGCCCCTGGCAGGCTGGTCAGACGCGCCCCGGAAGGCAGAGCCCCCGGCAAGCAGGTCAGACGCGCCCCGGAAGGCAGAGCCCCCGGCAGGCAGGTCAGACGCGCCCCGGAAGGCAGAGCCCCCGACAGGCAGGTCAGACGCGCCCCGGAAGGCAGAGCCCCCGACAGGCAGGTCAGACGCGCCCCGGAAGGCAGAGCCACCGGCAGGCTGGTCAGACGCGCCCCGGAAGGCAGAGCCCCCAGCAGGCTGGTCAGACACGCCCCGGAAGGCGGCCCCCGGCAGGCTGGTCAGACGCGCCCCGGAAGGCAGAGCCCCCGGCAGGCAGGTCAGACGCGCCCCGGAAGGCAGAGCCCCCGGCAGAGCCCCCAGCAGGCTGGTCAGACGCGCCCCGGAAAGCAGAGCCCCTGGCAGGCAGATCAGACGCGCCCCGAAAGGCAGAGCCCCCGGCAGGCTGGTCAGATGTGCCCCGGAAGGCAGAGCCCCCGGCAGGCTGGTCAGACGCACCCCGAAAGGCAGAGCCCCCGGCAGGCTGGTCAGACACGCCCCATAAGGCAGAGCCCCTGGCCTGCCTGCTCTGTGGTCACTCAAGGTCAGCACTTCACAGCCTGTAATGTGCTGGTCACACGCTCCCTTTGTTCCCCTGGGCAGGTTTGACGTCTTTACTTCCTCTCTCTAATAACCTTTGTGACTATTTTGGACCCTTCCACACTCACCGGCCTCTTAGCTGAGTCACATACTAAGCCATCAAGTCTTTGTTTAACCCCATTACACTTTTCTACTTCAGAAAGGCAGCTGCTTGAAATAACAAGAATCCATATAAAAAGTGCAACTTTGAAAACCACTGACATTCTTCAGTCAAAATTGGATTCATGTAGGTGTGTATATTACTCATAGGCCATTGTTACCATTTAAAAATGTTATAGCAGTCATTTATACTTAAGTCACTGCAGACTAAAATGTAACATATAACTGCAATTATAACTCTCCTTATCCTGATTCTCTTAACTTCACAAAATATCACCTATCTTAGATTGTCTTTTACGTACATGAATGCTCCATTTGGAAATAAAATCATTAAATGCGAGGTTATTCAGAAACGATTAGTTGTGACATTTCCATCCTCCCATGAGCAGACAGAGTGTCAGCAACACAAAAGATGCATTTTTACTTAGCATCTTCAGCCAGTCAACCTTGATTTCCAAATTGCACAAATACAGTGTTTTACTGTCATCGTTAGTCAAAGATTTGTTGGCGGGGGGCATATTTTATTATTTTCCTTTGCAGTGTGTCTCCTTATAATTTTTCTGTTCAGTCCACCTTAATTTCCACTTTCTGGGTCAAAAGCACAACTGTCTATTTGTCAGTTTGAACGAATGGACCAGACTCAATATATCCAAGTGGGAAATGTAGTTCCGTTAACACAAAGATGGTCTTAGAAAGTCACACTCCAAATCATGGTGAAAATACATGGAAATGGGACTTCCTTCCTTCAACCTGAGACACTTTCGAAACGCCGCGCGCCTACTGCGTAAAGAATAATTGTATACTGACCTCTACTGGTGGTTATGGACATTTTTTTTTATTTAAAATTTTTTTGTCAAGACCGTTAAATTCAGCACCTTAGCTTGTGGTTTAGTAGTGGTTTCAGATTTTAGTCATGTTTATTATTATTATTATTATTATTATTAACGCAGTACGAGTATTTTTATTGCGCGTAAACAGTCTTTTTCTTGTCTCGCATCATTTTGTTGTTGTTTTCTGGTCCAGGCTAAACAGTATAACGTTTTTCCGTTTCGTGTTGAATTCTAATACACCACTGAGGATTTGTATCGCAGAACAGTTGGAGTCGCAGAGTCGACAAGTCGGGAGCGACAAATCTTTATTTCCTATAAAAGACTGGATTGCAAATGAATGACATGTTAAGGCTAAAAATGTGATCTAAGTGCAGCAAAGATAAGTGACGTTGCTAGATAAACGTCATTGTCTTTCAGCACACAGAAGTTATAAATGTGGCCGCTAGATGTCACTATAAGAACTTTATATTTCCATCACCTACAGACCTGTTTTTTTTTTTATCACACATCCTTTATAACAGGGGTAGGCAATCTTATCCGCAAAGGGCCGGTGTGTATGCAGGTTTCTGGGATAACTTTTAGATCAGCTGTTCATATCCAGGTGTGAGGACTATTCGGCCAACCAGTTCTCTAATTAGTAACCTAATTAGAGAGTTGCAGCAAAAACCCACATACACACCAGTCCTTTGCGGATAAGATTGGCCACCCCTGCTTTATATGGAGGAATTAGCAATGCAGATGCAAAAAAGATGGAAAAAGAGCAATGTGCCATGCTTTCAACAGGTCTTAAACCAGCAGTCTCCAACTCCAGTCCTGGAGAGCTACTGTCCAGTAGGTTGTCTATTCTACCTGGCTTCTGATAAGCCACACTCATTCTCAGGTAAATACCAGGAACAGGTGTGGCTCCTCAGAAGCTAGGTAGGATAGACTGGATGGTAGCTCTCCCTGACTGGAGTTGGAGACCCCTGTCTGAGACAAATAGATTATTCTAGGCCTCATGCATTTAAAAATGGTTCAGCAAGAACATGGACAAGAGTTTTAGACTGAAAACGAATGAGCAAGGTGTCAATGGAAAGGGAAAATGGGAAGAGTTCATCAGATAATAATGAAATTTGGAATGCAAAGTCGATGGGTCTATCACTGTATACAGCAGCATGAACGTGAATTGTATTTACCCAACCCACAGAGGAGCGGAACATGCCGGAGGGGAAATACGATCTGATTGGCAAAGACGAGGAGAAGATTACAGGTAACCCCATGACTCTGGGAGTGGAGGAGTGTGTGCGCGTCCTCGCTGGCGTGTGTGAGTGAGGCCAGGCTGGAATTGCCCGGCTAGAGATAGAAGAATCTCATAAATGGGAGTGGAAAGAATAGAAAACATCATTTAGAAGTGATTCATTTCAGAAGGGGAGATTGCTGATTGCACTGTGGAGGGAATATAAAGCAGACGGCAAGAATCTAAAGTTTGGAAGCGTCTCTTTGAGTGTTTGTGTGCATGGAGAAGCCGAAAAGAGTGAGGCATCATTTAATATACATTACAAAGACTTGACTCACAATAATATTGGCTGACCTTAGGTTGAACTTTGTATTCCTTACCCTAGTCATCATTCCCCACACACACACATATACACACTATGGATTTATTTATAATTTTGCCAGTTGTTTGTAGTTTGATTAAAAAAAAAACTTTTACTGCTAGCAGCTCTTCATCAGCAGAAAAGGAGGACAGTTGATGAGGCTCTTTTCAGGAATGTCTTTGGTCATTCAAATGCCGCTAAATCAATGAATGGGGACTGAAAAAGAGCACATGCTGGTGGATATTTAATCCCTGAATGCGCTGACTGTGCGGAATTGCACTGTTATCCTGAGTGCCAGCTGTGTTTTAGCTGGTGCCCTCTAAGTTGACTAACACAGAGCAGCAAAGAAAAAAAAAAAAGGCTAAACGACTATTGTAATCATACGGCTTGGGGGAAACAGATTTGCATTAACTATGAATTGATTCAGTGTTGTTAGTCTATAGAGAAATGTCACGTTTTGAATTTACACCTTATTAATCCATCTTGATGCTGCCTGATGGCCGAGACAGTGGCTGTCAGATGCAGTTCCAAGCAGTATAATATAAATATAAACGGTTTATAAACAATTTGAAGAATATGAGGTAGCTTCTGAATGACCTCATCGATTCAGCTTGTGTTACTCTTCCATATTGACAATTTGGGTATGGACGGTAGAGGTGTGCTCGTACCAATGTTTTGGGAGTACTGTCTGTGGTTTGGGGCTGGTTTGGTCACTACCAATGTTTTGGGAGTACCATCTGTGGTTCGGGGCTGGTTTGGTCACGACCAATGTTTTGGGAGTAACATCTGTGGTTTGGGGCTGGTTTGGTCACGACCAGTGTTTTGGGAGTACCATCTGTGGCTCAGGGCTGGTATGGTCACCACCAATGTTTTGGGAGTACCGTCTGTGGTTCGGGGCTGGTTTGGTCACTATCAATGTTTTGGGAGTACCATCTGTGGTT
>JAODKM010000048.1:154356-175766 GCA_026780845.1 Petrocephalus sullivani | reverse complement strand
GTGCAGGGCCCCACTGAAAGCATGCACAGTGCGAGGCCCCACTGAAAGCATGCACAGTGCAGGGCCCCACTGAAAGCTTGCACAGTGCAGGGCCCCACTGAAAGCATGAACAGTGCGGGGCCCCACTGAAAGCATGCACAGTGCGGGGCCCCACTGAAAGCATGCACAGCGCGGGGCCCCACTGAAAGCATGCACAGTGTAGGGTCCCACTGAAAGCGTACACAGTGCAGGGTCCCACTGAAAGCATGCACAGTGCGGGGCCCCACTGAAAGCATGCACAGTGCGGGCCCCACTGAAAGCATGCACAGTGCAGGGTCCCACTGAAAGCGTACACAGTGCAGGGTCCCACTGAAAGCATACACAGTGCGGGACCCCACTGAAAGCATACACAGTGCGGGACCCCACTGAAAGCGTACACAGTGCGGGACCCCACTGAAAGCGTACACAGTGCTGGATCCCACTGAACGCGTATACAGTGCAGGATCCCATTGAAAGAGTACACAGTGCAGGATCCCATTGAAAGCATGCACAATGTGGGGACCCACTGAACGTGTACACAGTGCAGGGCCCCACTGAATGCGTACACAGTGCGGAACCCCACTGAAAGCATACACAGTGCAGGGCCCCATGGAACGTGTACACAGTTCTGGATCCCACAGAAATAGAAACTCGAAAGTTGGGCAATCAGTGACATTGCATTCATCAGCCTTCATTGTGGTAAATGAAAAAGGATAGTCACCCACGGGAATTAAACAGTAGTTGGAGTTCTGCACATGCAGCTTTTATGTATTCTTACTAGTCTTATTTAATTTAGCCAGTTGGTGCATCTTTGCATTGAAATGGGTTGTGCATCATTATTTTATTTCCTACAGGCCAAAACACTCTAAATAAAGTGACTATGGGGCACTGATGATGATTTTTAAGCAGTTAAATACTCTGAGAACATAACAGCCCTCATGGGCTAAATTATGATGCATTTCACACAAAGCTAATTATTTGCTATTGTTGTTTACATTGTTGCTTTTGTTCTACGGCGCCACGTATTCGATTTAAATTGATTTTCAGCGTAATTCTCTCCCAGTGTTATTGAAATCATTAGCATTAACACCAGCCTGATAGGCTACAGATCCAGTGGGTATCATTAACATATGGACATGATGCTGTTTAGAGATGGTGTTTGGTGCACTGAGCAATATCTGATGATTTACAATTTGCTCTTTTCTTTGCAGGGAAATGCCAATGAGGACACACGCATGGTGGACAGCGCTGTCTTTGCTGGGCATCTTGTCTCTGGGCACCAAGGGAAGGCCAAGCGCGGACGAATATGGGTTGAGAGGCACCCAGCCGCTAGTGAGGCTCCGGCATAAGGTATCGATTTCCGCGAGAGGGGAATCCGTTCTACAAATGACACCGCTAATTGTTATGGAGTAAAGCTCCAGTCGTGCAGCTCCGCTTCTGCACGGAGCCCCTGTCTGAGCCGACCGGATCGCCGTGCCCGGAATCGGATGGACGCGGCGCACATGAGACCAAGGTTAATGCGGTCGGGGAGCCGCGCTTGAATACAGAGCGAAAGGGGAGCAGCTGCCGTCATGATGTAACGTTGTTAAACACTCGGACGTCGGGGGGGGCGCTCTGCCCAGAGTCCCGGAGCAGCTCGCAAACTTAATCAAGTGCCAGCGGTGTTTTTATAAATCAAAGGGACATAACGCGGGGGTAATGAGGCCATTTTCTACAGGGACTGTACTTATAGAGACAAAGAGTAATTAGACAGCGTGCACATTTACTGAAATCTAAAATGATGGGAGAGAGGAAGGGCTTCATTGCAATGTGGGATCACAGACACTGAGCGAGTGGGTTGGCTAAAGGCCTGGCGAGTCCTGCAGACCCACTGGCAGCAGCGGGGCACAGCTACCGGTACCTGACACAGCTCCCACAGCAGCGGGGCACAGCTACCGGTACCTGACACAGCTCCCACAGCAGCAGGGCACAGCTACCGGTACCTGACACAGCTCCCACAGCAGCGGGGCACAGCTACTGGTACCTGACACAGCTCCCAGCTGTGGATACATGGCTTGTAGCTGTAGCCAGGGTAGCGACATTAGCTCCGACACTCGGTGCACTTACACCGCAAAGTAAGACGGATGGTGTTAATAAGAAGATGCAGGCACACCAGGCAGCGATTTTTCCCACCAAATGAGGAATTCACGTCAGGCTGGCGGAAAAATTAAAGGCAAAAAGGAACGATGCTTTAATTAAGACAGTTTTATTGGGAAAACACCTTGACGAATAATCCATCTGACATTTGCAGAGGGAGCACAGTTAAGAGTTGAGGCCGTAGTCCTTCCAAGATGTAGCGGAGGAAATGCAATCTTCCAAATTGTTTTTCAGGCAGGCCGAGTTGAGCACTGGAGTTGTTCTCATTAGCACACATTTCCGTCCGCTCCTCAGGCCAGCTTGTAGCCTTTGCTAAGGCAGTGTGAGTTATTTGTGCCTTTCAGAAACATCGCCTTTGAATCCTGGAGCCTAGGTTTTGAGCATTTTTTTAACTTACTTTGTGAAGCTAAAATGAGTCCTACTCTTCTGGACACCTGATGAAGACAAATGAGGTTTAAGTGTAGCACTTGCACAGCCAGCCAGCAGAAGGACTCGACAGGCCACACATTAATACACCGAGGTCACCTTTCATTCCTTGTGTAGTCAGCCAATAAACAGTCATCTTTAACTGCTGCCTCTGAATATTAAGCAAGTATTCATTGCACAGCTTTCAACTTTTTTAGGCGAACATTAGTTTTTGACAATCCAATACTAATTTGAGAAATATGAACCATGTTGATTATAGATATAGGAACGTGTGTGACTTGATTATCCATTTTTTTCTCTGTGGGTTGGTCCTGTAGCTCAACACGTAGCCCGTTACACTAACAAAGCGAAGTCATGGGTCTGAATTCCAGGGAGTGGATAAATTATAATGCTAGTGTAACGCTTTGGATAAATGTGCTGGATGAAATTAAATGAAATTGGTATTGTAATTTGCCCTTGGTGAAAACAAAGACTGGAATTACAGTGACTATTCTCCAGGGCAGTATCCCACAAAGCTGGGTTTTTTTTATTAGCCAGATAACTTAAGCCAAATGTAAGGATTGTCCAGTAGGAATGTCACAGGTCTCTCCTTCTATTGAATAGTTTCCACTTTTGGCTTAAGTGGTCCAGTTAACTAGGAAATCCTGCTTTGTAGAACACCCTCCAGGTCTCCTAGTATAAGCACAGACACCTCAGACTTTTGTATTAACTAGGCAAATCCTACATGTACATGATACATGGCTATCACGGACTGTGCATGGCTATCACGGACTGTGCATGGCTATCACGGACTGTGATCACAGACTGTGCATGGCTATCACGGACTGTGATCACAGACTGTGCATGGCTATCACGGACTGTGCATGGCTATCACAGACTGTGCATGGCTATCACGGACTGTGCATGGCTATCACGGACTGTACATTGCGAGTAATCATGAGTGCCAGGAGCAGCAGACACAAGGATTGGAGGGGAGCTGGAGATTCTGGAAGTGGGGAACAGAGAGGTTTACTCTTCGATGATTTAAACAGTCTGAATGGCCCTGAAACGCAACAGGGACGACATGAGTCTCGTGCAACATGCACTGGGTCCTGCACGCGAAATGCTCACTGCACATGGCAGCCTCTGTTTGTGGGCCCAGTGCCGCATTGGCTGGAGGCTGTCGCCGTGCAGACATTTGACGCGCTTCGATGAGGCGAACATCACAGGCAATGACAGCCGAAGAGGACCGTCAGCCCGAACGTCTCCCAGGACTCGCCAGAGAGACGCCATTCGCCTCAGCTCTGATTGAGACTTCTGTTGCACTCGATCGATTTAAGCAGGTGGTTTGATTTGTTTTTTCATGCTGTCTACATTAGAAAAAGCGTTGCTACCAGTTAAATCCACCAGATAAAAAAAACCTCATTGTACTTTGCTTCTGGTCATTTATTCCGGTCAAGGTTATGGGTAGGGGCAGGGGAGGGCTGGGATCTATTCCAGGCAGCATAGAGGAGGCAGGGGAGCACCGTGGATGGGATAACAGTCCATGGCAGGGTTCATGTTCACATTCCTAACCTTAAATTAGGAGCAGATGCTGCTCCTGTGTCTGTCTTTGGTTTTGCATGGCACCCAGAAGGGAGCATTTAGAGCTCAAATGAGCTTTCGACGTGCTAATCGCTTAGGATGAAAGCAGCGAGGAGGGCAGAAGAGGGCGAACGGACCAAAGAAGGTTCAGATGGGAGTTTGAGTGTAGTTACAACTGCTCCTTTTAAGGCTTTTTCGGGGGGGTGTATCAAGTCAATCAGAAATATTAAAGGGAGGTGTGATGTTTAAGAGGCTAAGCCTCTGTGCCTGTGACTGGAAGGTTGTTGGTTCGAGCCTCTGCAGAATCGAATCTGCGTGTGTCCATTGAACAAGACCCTTCACCTCAGCAGGTTAACGCTCTAGGCACACTGGGTGAATGGTCTCTCTTTGTGCTCAGACCTCTATAACTATAACTGCATAACATGTGCATATATCTCGAAGGAATGCAAGGTATCTAAATGCAAGCATTCCGTTACACCTGTTATTGTGCAAAAGGCAAATAAAACATGATAATGTTATGGATGATTTATTGTATTTATTGCTGAAATTTTGTAATGGGAGTGCCAGAAATTATCACCTTTCTGTATACAGACACACCAGGAGTGCTGTTTTGTTTTTTAGTGAGCCAGGAACATAAAGAATTCATTGTGCTGGTTGAGGTGGCAATGCATGACGTGTGGGGCGGTACCCTCTCCAAGCAGCGATCGCGCTAAACGCTACTTTGTCCCTGCGTCCTGACAGCCACATGGGAGGAAAACACAGACGTAACTCCTGACACAATAAAGGCGAGCGGGGAGCCTGAGAGAGGTGGGGAGATTGGAGAAGATGTTGTTCTGGGGCGCGATTCAGAAACGCGACGGCAGCGCTCACCTGGGAATCTTATTTACCCAGGGAAATAAATCATACTGGCCTCAGCAGGAGGCTTCCACGGGCATCTTCTTCGACGTTGTCACTCAAAGGCTGCTCCCATTGTTCTGGAAATCAAAGTGGTGGGGGCATGTCCCCTGGCATCCAAGGTGACGCCTGATTAAAACGGAATAAACGGACAGAGTGCTTTCCCAATCCCGGGCTGAAAGGGGAGGTTTAGTGAAATGAGGTCGCTGGGATTTATAGATAAGATACAGACATCAAGCGGATGATTGGCTGTCACACAGCTGGGTGCTCCAATCCCCCAAGAGCATGTTGAGGTTGCCGTCAACCAATGAGAGGGCAGATCGAACTATTGTAACCCATTTCTACAGCTGCTGACAAATAGGAGAATGAACTGTCAATTTCCATGTTGTTTTTTTCTGCTTTTCTTTTGCTTTTTAGCGTAACATTTTTAGCTACCCCACTAGCTTATTTATTTCTTTTTTTTTTGCTCACACGAAACTTTTCCATGCATCTCCAGTTCGGCTTTGACGCCCTGGGCACGGGGTGGCAGGAAGTTAAAAAAGCTTCAGTCAGTCGCCGCGCCCTGTGCCTGTCTTTACTTTCTCCTTGAGTTATTCCAGAGGGGAACATTTGGAGCTCAGATGAGCTTTTGATACGCTAACCATTTCAGACGAAAGGGGGGTAGAATGTGGGTCACATGACACCTCAGAGTTTGAATGCAGCTACCTGTACTCTTTTTGGTTTTCTTTTGTGGGGTGGGAGGGAGTAAGGGAGGGGTGAGTCAACAAGATTCCAAGGGCCCCTGAGTGACAAAGGCCCTAAAACATTTGGAACATAATTGGATTGGACTGGGTTGGGGGCCCGATATGATATGGTTTCATGGGGCCAACGATCTCTAGCAGGACCTCTGGGGGGTACATCTATTGCTCATTGGTTCCTCAACCAGATCATAATAAAAATGAGAAATGGCACCAGGACAGAAACAAACGCTTAGTGCGGCCTTAGGCGGCATGCAGAGCGCTAGCTGTGGTGCCTCTGTAAAGACGTCCCTACTGATTCATCACCTCCTATCGCCTTTTCCTGCTGAAGAAGTGATTCTGAAGCAGCTCCCAGCAGGTGCGGGCCAGCGAATTTGTCATCCAAGCTTAGTGCAAGCCTCTGCACTATGGGATGGAGACCATCCCTGCATGCTACCCTCTCTCTGTGATGTCAGCAAAAATCCACGGCGTCGGACTTTTTACATACTGCAACATTGTAGAGAATGCTATTGTGTGTATATTTCTGTATAGGATATATAAATATTTATAGCATGTAAGCGTTATATTCTATATTACTTGAAACGCAATGAATTATAAAAAATATATTGTTATAAAAACTCATTTGATCGCTTGAAAAGTGAATATTCTTGTTTTATTATAGATTATAGCCCGGTACCAACACAGTCGCACTGAAAGTATATAAAAAGAAATCCTTGTGACCATGAGTGTGAAGGTTTTGTTTTTTTCTTTTTCAGCAGGAAGCAAGTCCACAGGGATTACAAGTCAAAGGTAGGCATCTTCTTCATAATTTACTTGTGTTTGCATGTAGGTAATAAAATATTTGTCACATGTAAGCTTCTGTATTCGCTCCACCAGCACTGCGGATTTGCGTGATGGAAACATTTATGATTATGCAACACAAACTTAAAAAAGAAAAGCATTCCTATAAATACCGGTCACTATAAATACCAGTGCTTGACCCATACTGGGATGCAGCGTAAGACTGTTTGAGACATCCTGCCCAATGTCCGCCCTTTCTCATTTTGATGGATGTCTATGCCCGGCCGGCAACCTCAGCGCAGAATGAAGCGGCAGACTCCTGCGTTTTCATTGGTCAGGGGTGTGGCTTAAATACCGGGATGCCAACGTGGAGAACAGGGCTCACTGGTAAGGAAGGCAAACCCGCAAACCAACGTGAAGTGTTGGAGACCCGAAACATAGCCAGCTGAATAATGCTGAGACCGTTCTTATGGCTAAAAGCACACAGACAATGCTGTATTCACTTAATCCGTTAGTGGATTTCCCTCTAACAGTAACAAAAGGGATATTCGCTATAGATTTGAAGATTAGCAGCTACAACATCATCTTATAAGTTGTTTGTCTGCATGCAAACGCACTTTCACCCAGCGGTCAAGTTAATTGAGCGCGCAGTTTATGCAGTGTATTAGCAAACAACATGAACCAAGTCTCCTGGCTTTGGATTCTGCTGATTGACAAATGCATTATTAACCACTTAAACCTGGGGAAAATCGTTGGCTTCAAATACCGAACAGTGCTAAAGGTCCTTAGATATTATGACACCAAAGTGATGCTGCAAAGGGCTTTAGGGTGGATCGATATTCCGCAATACCAGTTCAACTAAAATTCCTTACAAAGTTTTGGTCTCTAAAGTATTGATTCTCTAATTTCCAATTTATTATGAAAACAGTGTATGACAATTGAATGCATTTGTACATAGTGGTAAACGTCTTTGCCCAAGTATTCCTCAATAAAAGCTGGGTGGTCTGTCCTCCTAGGACTGAAAAATATTAATACATTATTTTGACAGTCCCAGATTTCTCATGTCATGTCATAGCATGAATGCTCCGGACGGAATTAAGCTTTTTGCGCAGGGATTATGCAGGCAAAATCAGATTACCCATAATGCTTATAAACGCATACATAAATTGCTGACCAGCTTGACTCAGGTTTGTGGTAGCAAGATGATGGTTGCAATGAAAGCTACAAACCGCAAAATGGACTGCTACATAAAAGCAATTAAAACTGCTTTCACAGGGAAGAAAGGAGTGACTGGATCGAACGAGCAATGAAGGATGAACAGAGAATTCAGTCCGGTCCGGCTCAGGGGTGTCGGATTCACGGCTGCGGGACCAGGCCTTATAAACTCCCCTTTGGCAGAGACTTCCGGGCTTGTGATTCAGTTTGCGTTTTAATCCGCTCCCATCACCTTATCGTTCAGCTTCTGCCCTCTGGCCCGTCTTCAAACCGGATCATTCAGCCGGACGCCAGGGATCACTGTCTATCCGATGTGACGGGCCCCTCGAGACTATTACTGACCAGCCTGTGAGCCAAAAACCGGCACAAGACTGTGTCGGATTCCGAAACTGACGCCCCATTCAAATTTCACTGTCATATTAGCGATCAGTAGGCGTGTCAAGCTTTTTCCATTTTTTTACTAAGTAAAGACAAATAAAGAGTTTAATGTCAGTCACATAAATCACATACTTCACAGATATAGACACGAATGCAAAGTTTGAGTGGTGGTAAACAAGTCAGCATTTGTTTATTCATGTTTCTTTGAATAATTGTATTAAATATGGAAAGCACAAATGTGTAGAGAGTACAATGTCTTGCATTTCTTTTACTTCGGTTTGCTTATGTCTCAGTTACTGCTCTGGCAAGTGTGTCTGTCCCCGTTTTACATTCACATCAAAGGACATACCTGTGGGGGTTTTAGATTAGAGACAGAGGAATGGGGTGGGGGGGCGTACAGTATAAACTTCCCTGCAATCATAAAGGATTTTATGATAAGGAGGTAAAACAATGGTGATGATTTCGTTTCCGCCTAAGCGCTATCGTGACACGCACACGTACACGTTATTAACCGCTGTGCTGCTCTATAATTCTACTGCATTAAAGCAACAGCCAATGAAATCTTAACGGCCCTTCATGACTTTAGAATTAATATAAATTTAGTTTAACTGCAGTCTATATGTTGTCCTAATGTAGCCACTCTGTCTTAATTTGAGTTGTTGCCAAATTTAAAGTGTGTTTAACGAACTGTACAGCCTTATTAATAGTTATATCCATGGCGGCAACGTTTCGCGAGCACGTAAATAAAACATAAAGAGCTTACTTTCTATTACGGATCACTACTGCAATATTGTTTGCTTTAATTATTATTATTATTGCTCTTCCGCAGGATGTTCGTGCATTTATGCATGTGTTTTGCTCGTGCTGTAGATCATATATATTTTATGCCCTAAGGCATAAGGCGGTGGTTATTATATAGCCCAGGATATATAGTATGCGACATGCTGAGTGTGAGAAAACATCTCTGATTTTGGAGGTACGATATTTTTAGCAAAACGCCGTGTACAGATGATCTGATTCCTCTCCGGCTTTCCTGGGTGGGACGGGCCGTGTCGGCGTCCTTCCCTAACAGCCCGATCGGGGACCTCGCTTCACATTCCGCAACATGCGCACTTTCCTCCGCGCATGCGCAGGGACGGACGCAGCGACGCCTGGTCCTTTGTGCCGCCTGCGTCTTTACCGCTGACAGGCTGCTCCTTCCACTAACCTCCTGGCAGCTGTTAAAAGGTCGTGCGCGCGTGTAGGTGACAGGGGCGGCCAGCTAGGACTCCCCAGCCTGCTTTCACGCATAGAGGAGATGCAAATATAGCGCGCAACGCGCAGGGCAGCGCTCCGCTTCCCGGAAAAAGTCAATATTAGCATCCGCTGAATATTCATGCATAAGCAGGGCAGGCGTGCAGCGATATTTAGCGCGTCGGCTGTTATTTGGAGCATGGGGCCAGATTTCAGCTAACACGGAATATTGCAAGCACAAAACAGCAAACATAACTGTACCTGAAACGGACTTTTTTGCCCTATTTACTGTTTTATGCGTACTATTGTTTTTTCGTTTATGATACATTTTGCGGCAAGTTCTGAGGCCAAAGATTTATAATGAATTAAAGACTGTGTAGCATTTGTATATAATTGTAGTTGTTAATATATGGTCTTAATGATGTAAACACTGTAACCATAGCGATATCCTAAAAATAGTCAGCACTGAACAAAGAGACTTGTTTTTATGTAGACATCAGTCTACAGCAGTGTTTCCCAACCCAGTCCTCAGGGAATTACAACAGTCCACATTTTTGCTTCCTCCCAGCTCCCAGCCAATCAGGAACACCGAATACCTGGTGTGCTGGGAGCTGAGAGGAAGCAAAAATGTGAACTGTCCGTTGTTCCCATAGGACTGGGTTGGGAAACAGTGCTTTAGGAAAACAAAAAATGGTTATTAATAGATTTCAGATGCCTCCCCCCTTAATAGTGTTTGTAATTCCATTCTGCTGTGACATGTAAGTCTAACATTCATATTTATTTTAATGGCTACTTAAACATGCACTTTCGGCCTTAGCTATCTGAGGAGTCTCTTACAGGATAGAAAACCAACTACGTTTAGCAAAAAATGGTGGTGAAATATCCCCTGGGGGGTTCTCTCAAAGAGGCAGTATTAAGAGATATTGTAGTTCTGCACTGTAACACTTGTAACATTAAGGAAGAGCAATAAAGCAGAGAAAAAAAGCAAAAATTACCCAGCTAATTATTACAGACACTTTGTGAAATTGGGTTAATTATAGTATTTTTAAGGCTGAGGGTATAAGACGGGCGGACTTATTATTAGCCAATGATATGTTTTGAATCAGAGAGTGAAATGGGAGGGGTCACTCTGGGGGCCAATCAGCTTTCTGCTGGGACCCGTGCTACTGTGGCCCCGCTCCTGTCGTGGAATGCCCATCTTTACTTTTTACTTTACTTTCTCTGAATCAGAGGTTGTGGCACCAAATAAATAAATAACTCAGATGGCTTATTGCAAAGTGAATAAGCTGCAGGCGTTTTGGATGAGTTTACAATTAGCGGAGCATGGCTAGCCTGATAAACAGGGCCTCTCAGTCTGACACTATGAGGGATGCATTTCAATTTGGGTGAGTCAATGAGCCCTCTGTTGCTCCAGCTGCTAATCTGATTGTAAAGTATTCAAATGAGATGTTCCGACAAGCAGAAACTCCACAGAAATGAAACGTATTGCACATTTTTTTAATAAATACAGACACTCACTGTGCGGACATATTTTACAAAAACATACAACGAATTGGATTATAAAAGTATTTTACAAATGATCCCAGTTTCATGAAATGCTTGTTGCTGTGTTTCTAACACAGGGACTACTTATACTTTCATACTGCGAGGCAAACCATGACCTAAGCCAGGTAGTCCCGCTGCTAGCCATGGAACCCCTTCTGAGAGCTTATTTATATTCTAGATGGGAAGCTCATTATCTGGAATTAAGCTACTCACTGAATTATGTCACTGACCTATAGGACTGGCTTCCTTTCAGATAGATTTAATTTGTTCAAGAACCACAGGACTGATAGTTTCTAAAATATATATACAAAAGAAACATTCTCTGTTTTTTCCTATATCTAACTTCCGTGTTAAGATCTACAGAGGTGCTGCTAGAGGTTTTAGGCCCCATGAAAGCATATCATCTTGGGCCCCCCAACCCATACCAATGCAATTATGCTCCACATTTGTTAGGGCCGCAGTCAGCCAGGGGGCTATATGTGGCTCCGATTCTGAATCCTGAACACATAAGCAGGTCCGTGATGGCGTGCGCACAAACACGTGTGCTTACATGCTGCAGTCAGCTGTTCTGGGACGGCGAATCACAGTGGGAAGGTACTGAGCTCTGCTCACAGCTGTTTGCCGTCGTTTCCCCAGTGACCATGGAGCGGTCGTTATGGAAATGCCGGGCAGGTCAGGTCTTGTATGTAGCTGTACAAAACACCAACTGGAGGGAAGGAGTGACACAATGGCGTTCAACAGGCAAGAACACGGGGGAGAAAAAAGGAACAGGGGCACATCATTTATTGTGTGATTGGCTTTCCTATACACATGCCCTGCTGGTCAGCCAATATACATATATATATACATACATATAATATAATATAATTATAATATAATATTAAATACAATCTCATTGTAGCCTTCTGTTAATTGTAAAATAATGTCTATATCCAGTTCAAGAAATATATTTACTTAACTATTTGATGTTGACAATTATTATTATTATTGTTATTATTAGTGATAGTAATAGTAGTAGTATTATCTCAAAACCAATATTCAGGGCAATAGGTATTTGTTTCTTGTGTCCTCTAGCTTAGAGAAAGTGGTCGACAGAAATGTGAAAATGTAGTGATGTATTAAATATGAAATGATATATCTGAATGTGTGACTGTATTGCACGTGCAGCACTCAGTGTATTGCAGCCTGAGCAGTGGCTTGTTTCTACCTCAAAATGCGGTAGCGGTGAGGTGACAGCTCGTCGAGAGAATGTTCTGGGTAACTGTGTGACCTCGGCTCTCTGAATGAGAGGTATACGCTTAAACGCGGGTCCCTGAGACAGAGCTTTGTAACCTTTTGTTGCCTCTGTATTTGATGTTTTTTTGAAGACAGGAGTTGGGGTTCGGCAAAGATGTTACTCTGTTATTTTATTTTCAGTATAGTAGAGATTTCACTGTTCACTATGCAGAGATTTTATGGCATTCATTAAAAAAAAAAAAAAAACTCTTCCTGTAACAATAACTTTCTAAAAGTCACATTCTTATCTCTTATCTAATTATGGAAATATTGCATATTGTCTGTGGGCCTCCATTGTGGTAAGAATACATTTTAATTTCACGTTACCCTCCAGAAATATGAAAACATTACAGAAATATACCTCACACCGTTCTGTGATTCGTGTCAAGCTGTGTTTTTATGTGGGGCCATTCAGGAAACTAAATTTCCAGGTATTAAAAAACCTGTGTTTACAGATGCATACGAAACTGACGTGTGATCACCAGCTACTGTTAAATGCCATGCAAAGGGCAGGCAAACCTTAAGAAGCAGATACAATCTGGGGAACATGTGTAGCATGAGCCATCAGAGTCAACAGGACCAGAAATCACTGAAATGCCCATTGTGTGTGTGAGTATGTGGGTCCTGAGATGGACTGACCCCCTCGCTCACATTTCCTGGGATGAGCTCCAGACTCGCTATAGCCCTGTACTGGACTTTAGTGTCACATTGTCTGACTCAGCAGGTTAGAATGTTGTGCCTTTCATCAGAAGGTTGCTGGTTCAAATCCCACCATCAGCAGTGTGATGGCACTGTGGGCTTTTTGAGCAAGACTCTTAACCCCCAATTGTTTTGGGACTGTCTGACTGTTTTTCTCAAAAATAATGCCTGTTGCTTTGCATAAAGGCATGTAAAAAATAAAAACAGGTGATTAATTGTCATTGGTGACACAGCACCATACACAACAATGAAATGTGTCCTTTTAACCCATGTGACATCATGACACAGCAGGTGGCAGGTACTTGAGCACCCAGGGAGCAGTGCTTGGGGGCAATACCTTGCGCAGGATACATCAGCGGTGCTTGCAGGCCGGGGACTCGACCGGCATTCTTGCGATTACACAGTCATGTCCCTAACCACTACACCACCTGCTGCAAATGCGTAACCCTAAATGTGTTAGGACATTTATGTACAGTTAGGTGTTACTGTAATCCTCCGTTGATGGTTCTGGTCTCTTACCATCTGCTTTTCATGCTTTTCCTTAGTCTTGTGGTTAAAAGCGTCCGCTAAATAAATAAAAATGTAATTAAATGCAAGCTGTCCTTATTGACAGGAAATCACCCATGAATAACAGTGTTGTCCTTGCAGGTCCTCTCCAGCACGATGGACACCGGGGAGCCTGCGAGCATAAATACTGCGGCCTGGGACGGCACTGCGTCATCAGCCGCGAGACAGGCCAGGGCGAGTGCGTCTGCATGGAGCGCTGCAGGCCACACTACAAACCTGTGTGCGGCTCCGACGGCGGCCTCTACGAGAACCACTGCGAGCTGCACCGCGCCGCCTGCTTGAAGAAGCTCCGCATCTCCGTGGTGCATGGGGAGGAATGCTTTTACAAAGGTAGGTTTGCTCTTCTCAGTAGGGGGGTTCATGAAGGGACGTGGCCTGCGAAATCAGGGTGGGTGGGGTGGGTGGCAGCAGGAGGCTGATTACTGCATGGTGCATCACAAGTTAATGATGCTACTGCAGAGTTAATGGTAATAATGATAGTATTAATGACAATATTAATGTCAGTGATGAAGTGATGATGATAACGATTGTTGCATATTATGAGCTTTGTGAGGTACCGTAGTTGTAGTTGGCAGTGCATTATGGGAAATTTAGTCCAATGAAGTTGCCTAAGCATCGGTGGCAGCGAGCGTTACTGTTGAGATATGTATGTAGGTTGAATAAAGTATGGTAAACGAACACCCTACTCCGTTTTCATCTTTTATGGTATGAAATAAGTAGCAATGATGAACGAGATCATCATCATTATCATCATCATCAGGTGACGATGAGTCATAAGGTTGTCACCTGACTCGCAGTCCTCTGGTGCGGCAGGCAGGGGCTGCTGTCTCATAAATGCACATTATGACAGCTTTCATTTAATGCTGCTGCATGTTTGATGAGTGGTGTGTGAAATTAAATATTTACCTTGAAATGATCCCATTAGCATAAGCCCCACAGTGGGTTGTGTGTTTAATATCTGAGTACTGTAATATGTGTACATAGGTAAGCTGCACAGAGTGCTTGTGTGAGACCTTTAGAGTGTTTTTAGTGCTGTTTTGTTTTACCAAGATGTGTGTCTCAAGTTGTGCCCTTTTGGGGCACGATTCTGCTTTTTACATGGCTACTGTAATCCCGGGGAGAGTTTCTTTAAGGTCGTTAACAATATGGCCTCTTGCTAGGTCCAAACCACAGAAAAACCGTACAGGCACAAGCAGAAATGGCAGCTCAGGCCGCTTTAGACTGTAAATGAGTGTAAGCCGCTCATCTGGAGAGCATCCACATCGATTCTGAATACATGCACTCAATAAAAACACAAAGGCCTTTTGATTAGTGAAAGCCTCTGTTATTTCTCCTTCTGATGGGCGCTAAACTCCCAGAAAATGTGAGAAAATAGGCAGAACATTTCTTTTGTAAGTAAGGGCTTCAATACTGAACGAGGAGCCGTTGAGTAAAAAAAGGAAAAGGTCATATCGGTTTTCCTGATTTCCTGATTTTTCGGAAGACATGTTGAAATGAACGTAATTCAGTGTTTTACCGGCCCGGTCTTCAGGGACCCCAGACAGTCCACATTTTTGCTCCCTTCCAGATCCCAGCAAAAATGTGAACTGTCTGGCAGGGGGTAAAAATGTGGTTTGTCTGAGGACCGGGCTGAGAAACACTAAGGTGATTGATGCACAGGATAATACAGGAAACATAATCTCATTACTTGTGGTTCCTTGGTATTGTATGGTAACCCGAAGAAACTGTCACATAGCTTCTTTGAGGATAATTCATTAGTTTACTAGAGTAAAGAAAAAAAAACCATCATGTTGACAAAAAGTTCTTTTCATTTATGTATCAGAATGCATGTTTAATTGGCTTGCAGGCTCCAGTTCGAAGTCTACTCTGCTATTTATGTAGTAAACACACTGTCTCCTAAACAGTGATACGATGATGACAGCAACCCTGAAAGGACTTAACTTGACAGCCTTCATATATTACAGACAAATGAAAACCGATAAAAAATCTGATGGAAGGTGTTCGTTAAGGAATGGGAGAATGTGTCGATTTCCCCTGTCGTTTAGTGTCTGATTAAAGATTAGATGCTGCTGAAGAAATTAAACGGCGAACAAACTGCTCGCTCTGTGCAAGATGGTGGTGGTGTCTATCAGGCAGATTTCTGAGAGGCAATCAATAGACCTAACAACAGAAAATTAACTGTCAGATTCCGGAATGCTAAACAGCCACTTTCTATGCATCGGGCATTTTGATACGCCAGCACATCAGCTCAAGGGTATTTTGTTCTCCTGTTCTCCTAATTGCAGCTGTGTTTTGTTGGTTCCACTGGATTGCACCGGCTTTCTCAAGTCAGGAGCCTTGAGCGAGGAGTGGGCTGGGCGTCATCGTTGATGATGTGTTGAGTTGCCTTCATAGGGTAAGAGTTGGCTAAGGATAATTGTGGCCTCCTCTGGCAACAATACCCAAGAATATGGTGCTTAATGCTGACACCCAGGAAGTCACGTTCCTAAAATATTAGCTGCAGTGCTCGCAGCCCTGGGTCAAGATATGTGAAAGGCATTGTGGGAAAAAAATGCAAAGGTCTTATATCATTTGGTCATATTGAAACTGGTTTGGCTTCCCGTGCCATTATGAAAGCATACATCACTGATATGAGTGCTGTTCTCATCCTTCACCTGCAGCTATGTTTATTCCCATTAGCGCACTTTACAAAGCGCTGAAGGACAAATTATATCTGGCCTCTTCGCATAGATCATGGTGATTAATGCTTTTCGCATTGTGACTGTATGGAGCTCCTCTCAGAGTGCGACGCTGCCTTGGGCACGTAATTATTATAATGGAGGCATAGCGAATAAGTCCCGGAGCTGCAGGGAGTCAGCGGTTGTGGTTACTTGCCCTCCCCATCATGGGTGCTTCTGGGTTAAATCCTTCTGTGATTGCTCCGTGTCGTCCAGAGAATGGGGCGGCTTCATCTGAGGTACCGAGTGAAGAGGCTGTTAGAGCTGACAGTGGCTTTAAGGAAAACAGAATCTGTCAGCCTCATTCGTGCCTCTACTTGAAGATGTTGTGAAGATGTTGTCTGCACTCTGGGCCCTGTTGTTGAGCTGTTAGCGGCGTCTTTGATCGTTTGGGGGACTTCGTGTGGTCTGTCTGTGGACTCCTTCTATCAGGGCCAGGTTGGTCATTTCTCGGGTTCCACTCACATTGGGGCCCCCTTATTGTAGTCACGGTTTGTCCTATGGCACCACACGTGCGCATACAACTTCATTGGACTCAATTTCCCATGATGCACTGCCAACAGGGGCTGTGGATTTAATGATATTAAACCTAGCTGTTGATCCAGCTGTCACATCAACTATCACCCCGGTCCTCTGGTGTTTTCTGCGTTAAGGTAACAACTGACTGGGAAGCCAACACGCTTAAGTAATGTCAATCAATTAGTTAAATAATCGTTAAATGACAAACGTGGACTGGGGATTTTAGCTAGCTGTTAAAAGAGCATCCTTTCTCCTCTCTTCAAAATAAAACTCATCATGTATGAGAAAAAATTGTAAAAAAAAAGAAAGAATGTGACCTGCTTTTTCAGACAGCTATGAAAGGCTGCCTCCTTTTATTCCAGGAGAGATAGTCTGAGGGCCCCCAGGAAAGTCTTTGTCAAGCAATCACAGTCCATCATCACAGTTATAGATTGAAAGAAAATGTATTTCACCTCTTTGTTCATAGCCACAACAAATAAGAATTCTGCTGATGCAGTAGGGTGCTTTGGCAGCAGCCACATGCAGCAGGGCGCCCTCACCTCTCTGCTCTGGATTGCCATCTCAACTTGGTGGGAAAATTGCACCTTGTTTTTCTCTTTGTCCAGTTCTAAATATTATAGCACTATGAGGAGAGGTGTGGATCATTTGCTAAGTGTGTGCCGGGTGTGTTTCAGTATAGTATTTTGTAGTATTTTGTGGTAACGCGTTGGCTTGGTAGACCAAGCAGCCCCTCGATGTGGCTTCATTATCTTTCTGGGATCTGTGTATGTTACGTTTGCGTGTGTCTGCGTGGCCTTATGCAGAATATAGCATATAGTGCCCACAGTGTGCGTGTGTGTGTGTGTGTGCGTGCCTTTAATGGACTGGCATCCCACACTGCTGGAATATGCCTCAGACTCACTCAAACTTATCCATCCATCCATTCATCCATCCATCCATCAAAATCATCATCTAATCCCTTATTTTAACCCCTCATCCACATTAGAGCCACCACCACAATGCCTATAATAAAGCAGTGTTGCATTTCTGTTATCAGTTATACTGTAAACAAAGTTGTATTCTGTTAAAAGGTTCCATATGTCAGGAAATGGAAACAAGGACTGGATGTGCTATATCTCACAACCCTTCCCTTACACCTTCTAGAATAAAAGGAAATAAACAGGTACAGGTTCCACCGAGACGAGATCTCTGTGTGTGCTTCTTATTCCTATGAGTATATGCTTATTGTCTGAGTGCATTAGATATAGGCAGCCAGCCCATAAGTATGCAAATGATGTACTCCTGCTTTCTCTAAATGGAGAAAAGGACAGAGACATTTACTCTTGCAATGGGCAAACTTGGTTCTCTCTCTGTTCTGCCTAGATGTAGCCACACAGTGGGTTCATTTAACAGTGGCCTCGGAGATATGGGGCCGGGGAACTCTGGCTGTTTCCACTGTGCTCCCAGAGACTGAGACTGATAGAAACACATAATTCACACATCTTTTTTTTGGTCCTCTGTATTATATTAACCTTTTCCATCACTGGGGATCAGACTTGTTAAATAAGCTCCCATGTGACCTGGTGACCCATTTTCCTAGACAGGGGTCGGCTAGACTTTGCGGGTTGTGCATGTCATTAACCGAATGAGATCGCCAAACCGGCTGTGATGCTGGGCTCCTGGATCCGTCAGCCTATCTGGCACGACTACTTCGGCAAGCAGAGAGGAATAAATTATCGATGGCCGTGTTTGAACAGGACCACAAGGCACAGATTAACTCAAGGTGCCGTAGCCATCCGCACGGCTGAGTGCTCTCTTCCCTGCATATTTATAGAAATGTTATGAAATATTGAACATTAATTATGCTCCCAGGAGTATAGTCTATGCATAAAGCCCGTACCTCTCCAGGGTGCGATTTAATTCAGGTTGGTCCTACCTATATACAGGAAACCAGGGCGAATATTCCACGCAATTAAGCACCCGGCATTTGTCACATGTTCAGCGAAACTTCTCGTGGGTGTTTTGTTTTTGTACATAGTGGGGGGGGGGGTCTTATTGAAATTACGTTGTGTTGTGGGGGCTGTGTTGTCAAATGCATTCACAATGACCTCGCACAATATACAGTTTTTTCATCAAATAATGCTTAGAGTGTGCAAGATATACCTTTCACTGGAAATTCCGGAAAGTGCTAAAACCATGGAAAGTTTTTTAGGTGGCTTGCAGGACTGACCAGCGGCAGATTCTGGCAAGGGGAAGATGGGCTGGCATCTTCTGGGGGGGCGTTGGCGAGGGAGGGGCTTTGGCACTTAAACACAAAGAAGTCAACAACAACGAGCACAGTAGTCGATGTCAGACAATCTCAAAGTTGCCACTGAGTAGGAGATCGGCATCCTTTTGATGTCTAAACATTACGCGTGTTCTGTTTGTGCAGTCAACGAGCTACAAGGTGAAGGGATTGACCTACAGTGAGCTACAAGGCTCCACCTCTCACGCTTTGCTGACCGTGCACATTCCCGCCGGCATCTCTGCAAACGGCGCCTCCTACGTTTCCGTGCATCCTCTCTCCCGCTGCCCTCGGGACCTCGGCGTCTCCGCGGCTCTGTGCTGATCTGATTATGCTGGCTGGAGCCCATTAACCGGATCCGTGCGGTCGACCGGCCCTCATAAAAGAATTGTCACAGAGTACTTTTCAATTACGCAAAGTAGGAGAAGGAAAGGAGTCGTTTTGACAGAATACAGAATGAGCCTAGCTGGGTATACTGCTGAATATGAAATCTAATTACTGAATGATGCAAACTGCATGCCCAAAGTTGCATGTGCCCTAAAATTCATTGGTAAAAAGTTAACACATATAATAATTTTAAGTGCTGTCATTGACTGAAAAGAAATGAGAGATTAACTGAGAAGAGGAATGTTAAATACCAATATAAAATAAAACTATATTCTTTCTTAAATCCTTCACCAAAACATGTAGAGAGTCAATGACAGGTTATTACTGGCCAGTTTGACTTTGGATATTTTGTCGTTAGCATGAAATTATTATAATGGTGGAGAATTGTTATGGTTAAACAGATATTTCTTCACCACTAGAAAAAGAATGCAGGCACAAAAATAAATCAATTCATATTCTAAAAAGCCTTGGAAGATAATGACACTATATCCTTTGAATTGCAGTAGAATATAGACAGTATACAGCTAATATGCCGTCACTATGAGCAAGAGTATCATCTGCCTGCTAAATGTGGCTCTACAAACATGGAGAGATGACACAGGGCCAAGTATGTTTCACAGCACATCAGCATTTCGGTGGAAATGAGGCAGAAAATAATCGCGCTCAAAGGAAATGCAGCCACGAGGCGGCTTCACTGGATCCCGGGGCCTCTGCAGAGTCAGATAGCGTACATGGCATTGAAGGGGGGCCAGAAGCTGGGTCTGCTGCTTTGGAGCCATAGCATTAAGGTGGGTGATGCTGGCCTGAATGTGGCTCTCTGGGTTCGGATGCTGTGCCTCTGATCCGAAGGTTGTTGGGTCAAATCCCAAGGTCAGCCAAATAATTACACTGTTGGGCCCTTGAGTAAGGCCCTTAGCCCCAGGTACTGGCTGGACTTGTTTTCTCACAAAGAGTGAGTTGGTTTGGATAAAAGCATCTGCTAACTAAAATATGTGCGTTACAGTTTTTCTGTGAAGTTGCTTGTCAGGTGTTACTATAATCTGCCATTAATGGTTCCGGCCTCATTTCTTAAAATCTGCTTTTCATGCAAAGAACTGGTGTTTCATTTTTAATGAAACAATGAAGCACTTTCTATAATAAAACTGCAATACATGCGTACAGTCAAATTGCAATTGTACCATTATGCCAAAAGGTTTTTATGAAGAATGTGGAATCTCAGAGCAGGTCTTCAGAGCTTACCATCAGAAACAATGGCTCACTTTTCAACAGTATTAGAAAGCAAATCCACATGTAACTACAACAGGCCCAAATAACAGGGGACCTTGGTGGGAATTCAGAATAAATTAAACTTTCATTAAACTCTGTGTCACTTAATTGAGAATACTGGTTCATTTTATATGCCTCTATACCATGCCTCCATAAATCAATTTCCTATGCAGCATTAATTCTGTTGCGGGTTGCGTATTCAGATTTTTTTATATAAATAAATATTGGGTGAAAGCCGAAGGTTAAGCTAATGTCAGCCGGCCCAATGCGCTGTAAACCACCCATGACAGCAGTGACTTTCCATTGCAGCCCTGCCTTTATTTATGCCCCCTACTGTTACTCAGAAATATATTAGTCCTTTCAAATTATTTATGTGTTACATGAATAATAATTGAAAGCGGCCACCTTTCAATCTGCTTTTCATAGCCATTTATCCAGTATTGGGTTGTGCTGAGGTAATTTTCCTCCCCAAGATAAAACACGTTGTATTATAAATTAACTAACCAATGATTACACAACAATGTAGATACAGTAACTAAAATCTTGTTTATGCTGCCTTGCTGTCTGATGGACTTGTTGATACTCGGTGCCATATTCACTATGGAGCCAGAGAGAGAGAGAGACCTGACTGAATTCAGGAACGAACGTTATGACGGTGTCCCCTCGAGTCGAAGTAGGAAATGCAGCTAGATTCCAGCGGCTTGCTGGGTACCTCTGTTGTATTGGTGCCCAGTTACAGAGTAGAACAGTTTGCCAGGTTTTTTATTTTTTACAAAATAATAGTAATCCATC
>JAODKM010000048.1:137656-154256 GCA_026780845.1 Petrocephalus sullivani | reverse complement strand
TGTTGTATTGGTGCCCAGTTACAGAGTAGAACAGTTTGCCAGGTTTTTTATTTTTTACAAAATAATAGTAATCCATCCATCCATCCATCCTCTAACTGTTTCTCCTGGTCAGGGTTGCTGTGCTTCCACATCGTGTAGCTTAATATTTAATGAGTCTTGTAAAGAATAATATTGCACATTACTGGCTGGAAATTTATAAGATCAGTTATTGAAATGTCCCATTCGTGCTAAAAACACGTCTCGAGCAGAATACTTTGCATGGCCTTTGATAATCTCAACAAATGAAGACCGCTGCGTTTATGGAACTATTATCGGTATGATCAAAGCATTTGTCGTCTGCTCGATGTGTTTCCACAACTTTTTGTTAGATAAGAGCTGACATTATTTCCTTCTTTTTTGCTAAAAGTAAAATGATTTCATATAGTGCATTATAAAATGTATGGAGGTTGAATTGTGTCATTTTCTTGTTTGCTAAACAGGTGTGCATCATATTAGGCGTGAAAAGAAGAGGTGAATCTAAATCAGTTACATAATTTAATGGTAGAGCAGACACGGGGACATGCATAGTGGCATTACTGGGAATCATAAGACAGGCACACCGCTACATCCCATTATAATCAGCCAATATAGCCATTACCACTAATCTGAACTAGAATATGGCCACTTACATACAATCAAGAGTAAGACGTTTCTCTCTTTAACCATTTCAATGCTTGCACCTTGCAGTAAGAGAAACATGGCAATTGTGTTTTTGAAGGTATTCTTCTCCTGTTTTTCTAACCTGACTTTGACACTTACATGGCTGCGCTTACCTGGTACTGCATTTTTCTCAAGAATACAGGCTAATAGCAAAAATGATTAAAGATTTTTTCTTTCCTGTTGACTACCTGGCACATTTTATAAGAGGACCTGGGAGTGTGTACTGAAAAGATATAGTTTCATGGCGTTAAAAAACTGCTATGGGAAGACATTTGTTGCCCGCAGCAGCCTGCCATTGGGAGAAAACATTCTGCTCCATTATAATGGGTCATCTGGTCCACCAAAATGGGTCATCCGGTATACTGTATTGGTCTTCTGGTATGCTTTAAAAGCTGATAACATGCACATCACAAAAGTAATTAGATATCTTTGCTTTAGAGGTGACTTCATGAATCTGGTAATTTTGTTAATTATGTTAATTTCTTTATTTATTTTTGTTCATTTCTTTCATGTTTTATAGCCTGTGAATATTTTTGTTTTACAATCTTTTTTTGGGGAAAAAAATTATCTCTATGAAATCTGTTTGAAGCTTTGAACATCTAAATGACTAATTCATCTCCAGTAACTAATTCAAACAAGCAGGTCGATTTAGTATAAATTTCCCTTTTACGTGAAATATTTATTTTAACCTTGATAAAATGTCAAGACTGCGTTTTGGTTCAGAGATCAGTACTAAACGTCTCGTCCTTAACGATCCCAAATCCATATTTATCTCTTTTTCGATTCCCTCCGTGATGGGAGCTGCATCATTATGAAGGCTCGATTATCGCCAATTGGGATGCTGTACAATAGGACGGCAGATATCAGCAGTTCTGCAGGGGAGTCGCTATTCACCTGATAACTCCGGCACACAAAGCATACGTCTGGAGTCACGAAACGATTTTAATATGAAAAGGCGCACAAAGACTTCAGCCGTAGAACAGAAGCCATCTCGCTTATTTAGCATGGGGATAAAATGTTATTGCGAGCTGTGGTGCCGTCGATGTTGCCGCCCAGCCGGCCGCGGCCAAATGGCTGAAGTCCAGCCAGGGGGAGCGGGCTCGGCATTTGGCCGGGGGACGGCCTCCCAGAGCCAGTTATGGTTGGCAGGCTGGTGGTGATGGCTCCCAGAGCCTGCCAAGCCGAAATCGTTGTCCCCGTTCGGCCACGGGCATGCTCCGCTTCCTCGTCTCCTCTAGAGAAATTCCCCATTTGACGGTTTCGCTCCAACCGTAAAGTGGCCCCCAAGCGATCGGGGGACAGAGTTCAAATGCAAATACCAAGATATAAATGCTGAGCTGTATGTCATTGTTCTGTTTACATGGGGCGTATCTGTCCATAAATGATGCAGATATTCCTCAATCCCGCTCTCTTTATCTGCCTTATTAATCCTGATGTGGTAAACGCATAATTCATGTATTAGGGCTATACTGGATGCACTTTGTATTAAACCTACATTTGTTTATTTTTGTATAATAACTACTGTTCAAACCAGATTTACTAAAAATTTGATTCAAATTCAGAACCATTTAAAAAGACACATTATGTCTTTTCAGAAATGTATTATTCAGCCATCACATTACTCTGTATATGCATATTTAATGTGAACCCAGTAGGAATACTGCTTTATACTATAGGTTTGTGACACAGTCAGGTGTAGGACACCTTTTGTGAACGCGCAGGCGACTGAAGTTAATTGGATATTTGCCTGAAAGGTACCGATGTCTGTGGGAGGTCTTGTACCCCTGAGCAAGGTGACCAGATCAAAATCCTTGATCAAACATTCAGCCATGAACATACACAGGTAGCAGCCAGTAAGCCGCACGAGTCTGTGCTGATGATATAGAAATGGGCTTCCAAATATTTAATCCTTTAACAAACAGTGCAATGCCCTCTGAGCCTGAACGGCTTGTTGTATGTCCTGTGCCCCTCATTCCATGGAGATACAGTTTCCAAGCTCGCAGGTGCTCCTCTTGAACACACTTTACAGTACAGTATGTGTATGGGCCATATAGGAGGCCTGCATCTGTATTTGTCTTCATCACTTTGAACACAGTGGCCAGATGTTTAACAGAAGGGTGCTCAGTGGGCAGGGCGGCATGTCTCCACTGCAACCTGCCAGCCAGAGTCCTTCTGGCCAGTCCTTAAGATTGTGATCAGCGACCTCTTATTCGAGGAACTGAGTTTGTCATCGCTAGCTTGGTCTACTGTGAGGCTGCAGGATTTTGGGGGGTGGCGGGGGCTTAGATGGAAGCCTCTGTGGCAGTCGGTTCCACCGGGTGACCTCCTGTGTATAAATAATAGAGCAGGGTTTCCAGAGGAGGGGAGCTCACCTGTGGTAGAAGCTTCCAGATCGTTCTCGGTAGTGTGACGAATCCCTTATCGGAACTGTTAGTGCCGAGAACTCATTTATAATTTGGAGCGTTCCTACTTCCTGGAGAGAGAGAGAGAGAGAGAGAGTGAGAGAGAGAGAAGGAGGGAGAGAGAAAGTGAGTGAGAGAGTGATAGAAAGAGAGAGACTGAGAGAGGGAAGGAGAGAGAGAGAGAGAGAGAGTGAGTGATCGGTGCAAATGCAAATTAAAAACAATGGCCTTTCTGCACCTTGTCACTATTTGTTATTCATTTGCATCCCGGGCCTAATGCAAAATGGATCATTTTGTAAAATTAGACACGTGGAGTTGCATTTTTAGACACATTTTGTAAAATTAGACACGTAGAGTTGCATTTTTCATTACCGTCTAAAACAAAGGAGTGCAACCCCACTCAAGAAATTGATTAGAAATTTATTAGGCAAGTTCATAGCAAAGATTACCATATTTAAAATGCTTTGGGTCTGGTCCGCATGCTCATGAATCTTGGATAGTACAGCAGTATAATGCCAGGGTGCATACCACAGTTAAGCAAATAACAAAACCTGTTTGCAATTCTTTAGATAAGCAGGGATAAATCTGAAAAGTTTACGACTTGAAATCACAGAGGAATAGTGGAAAGTTCCGACGGCCAAAGTGACCTTGTCGCGGGAGATGGCGTGCCGGCTGCAGCCTGTTGTTGGGAGGCTGGCGTTTATTTATTTTTCATCATATGAGCGATGGCTCATATATATCCCATTCCCGGGGGGTGGGGTGGGGGGGGGGGAAACCATGCGGTGTCAGTGGCGGGACAGCGAGGACGGCATGACGGCTTGAGGAATGGGCAAAGCTTCCCATGGCTGACAAATCGAAAGCGGCAAGCCTCCTATCCCTGCAGAAAACCAATTCCCAGACTTGGGATCCGTTTGGGAACTGGGAGCCCTTGGATGGAAGTACCGACATTTATCTATTAATCTCTCTCTCCGTTTGAGTTACAAAACTGCAGTTTTATCTACTGCACTAATATCTGAGTGACGCTCATTTTTAGACACATAATTGACATTTAAGATTGAATGGCTTTCTGCCGGAAGCTCACACCATGTTTGTTTGCAGCGTTGGTGTTGGGCATCATTTTCTTTCTGTTGCTAGAATCACGTCATACTTATTTCTGGAAAACCAAAGGATATCAATTGGTAGAAAGGTGGATTACAGTACTGTCTCTTAACTGGTGGGTTCATTTTCACTGGGTGGAGTAAGTGGGTAGAAACGTTGGTAAATTTTGCTGCCAGTCCCTGCTCTGCCCTCTGGTTGGCAAATTTTATTGCCAGCACGCTGGTCGGCAAGTTTGTTGGATTATACGTACTGTATATGGTTTAATTTTTAATACTTGGGTTGTGACTTAATGACCAAAAAATAATGTAGGTCCTGGGCCTAAACCAGGTGATCAGAGTGTAAGCCATCCTGGGTTGTGGGCTTGGTTGCCCCTGGCTCTGCCTGTATCAATTCAGCTCCAGCCCATCACACTTGTTTTCTTCGGATACTTTTTGGTCCTCTCCCCGAGTCTGGACGGGCCGCCCATATTAAACGCCAGCCAGTGGTTATCGGCACTCTCCGGCACGTAGCTGGGTAGCGGCAGCCGTCCGGCAGGTTACCATCTGTGAGGGTTGCCCGGCGACGCGGGGAATGACTAAGTAAAGAAGGGGCCCCGCCTTGTTCTGCCACACGGCCGCTAATCGGATATCAGACTTCGGAGAGGTGGCGAGGAGCGGTTTGACAATTCCCTCAGCTGCCGGGCTAACATGCTCCAGTCGGAGGAGTGGCAGTGCGGCTTGCTTTTCAATGAGTGCGCAGCTCTGCCAACAGAGAGACAAAAAGCACCCAGCAAAGACTCCTCTGGCCTGCTTGGACATTCAAACTCCTATAAAACCTTTAAACATTGACTGTGCGTCTTACTTCTTCTGCGTGTGAGCCCTGTACGCTGAAAAGAAACAGGTAAAAATTCACCGTGATGGATTAATAACTTAAACCGTGTTGTAGAGGATGATTTTAAATGAGCTCTGCAACCGTGAAAAGAATCCCAGAAGAGTTTGTTTTGAAGCTGGATGATATAAATGAGTTTGACAATTTTTTCTCAGCCCAAATTCACTTTCGACACTTATGTATTTAGCAACTAAATGATACTTGAAGTAACATAATAAAAAGTAACAAACATTTCTTTGGTTCTGTTGCTGATATCTGGATGAACATTTTTTGTCAATTAATAAATGTCATGAGGCGCTGAATAGCCGAGCGAGGTTTTGTGATGGCATCTGAGAAAACTAGCAAATACTGCAAATGGCAGCAAATACTGGGGTGACCTGAGGAGAGGTTTCCAAATGGCCACAGTGGCTGGCACAGTTTTAAGACATAAAATCGTAGTTTTACAAACGTAAACATATTTTTCTGTGGCAGCCTAGGACTTTTACACGTTACTTTCTATCACTGACACTATCAGACTGATCAATGCAAGGATTTAAAAATCAATGTAAGCTCTGACCTGCTGACCGCTATAGGTGGGCCATAATAATTCATATCTGTCCCTCACAGTGGCTCAATAAACAGCTACAAACAGCCACGTCGACGTGAAAGACAAGGTCACCGCTAAATGCAAAATTTAAAGCAAGCAGGGTAATGGGTAAAAATGCAGGCTTTCTGAACCATTAAGCACAACGTATTAGAGCATTTTCTGCCAGGTAAACATCAAAGTGCCTTAAATTACTTATGGCTCTATACTTATTATGGTTGCTTTCAAAACATAGTCCAGGTAAACACTGTCAAACAATTTAAACTGTGATTTATCCTAAATATTTTATAGTGTGTTATGACTGGCCTATTTTTATAGACAACCTGAAATACTGCATAATAGATTCATAACTGATTAATTATTTGATTATGTCAGTACTTTGTATAACTGTTTAACAAAAGGTTCTGTGTGACTTGTGATAAACACACTATACGGGAGTTATAAAGACTGATAGGGATTGGGCCTGTCAAGGCCCTGCCTGGCCAGCTGTCCCCCTTTAAATCGGATTAGACCCGTGATCGACAGTCAGCCGGGGGATACGAGCGAAGTGGGGGGGCGCTAAAGGCCAGATATATACAGATACTTGTACAAGAACACTGGGATGTGTTTGTTTTCAGGTATCCCATCATGCTCTTTTTTAAGACGCTGGCATAACAGGTGAGGATAAACATAAACGCTGACATAACAGGTGAGGATATATTTCTGGCCCCCAAAGTTCAGTAGTGGGGGGGGGGGGGGGGGGCCGATTAGTCTATCCCCAGGGATTGGTCTTTATATAAGGTCCTTTGCAAAACTTTTAGGCAGTTTGAGAAAAATATTGTCTGTCAAAGAATGTCAGCCATTTGAAAACTTCTGCTAAAGTCACCCCAGTATTTCCACAGGCCATAGGATACACCCATGTGTTTTTGACTCGACCGCTACCCTACCTCGTATGACTAATCAATACCTCATTGACTTTTTTTTTAACAAATTCAATGAATGAATTAATCGAGCTGGATGTGAAATGTAACAAATACCTGGAATGGTTGAGGTGCCCCTGAGGAGAGGTTTGGGGACCGAAGCGATGTTCTTCTAGCCATCCAGCAAGATACCAGCACATTTCTGGAGAGCGGAGGAAATTCCTGATATATCCTTACTACCCAGATAAAGAGCTTTAAACATCCTTCGACTGCCTCAGACTTTTGCACAGTGCTGTGTACATTAGCAGATCTTACATATACGGCAGTTGTATATAAATTTGTAGCTGAATATACTTTTGCAGGGATGGAAGAAGGTCCCTCTTGGGGTCTGAAGAAGCTGTATTTGTTGTGGCCTCTAGTGTTGTACCCAATGACATGTATTGCAGTGGGCTTTCGTTGAGACCACTTTGATGAGCTGAAAGGCTGCATGAAAGACCTACAGGAGTTAGCGGCCTTGATGCCGCGATGGAAATATTACATCCTGCTCCAGAAAGTCATTTTTAAGTCATAAAATACCTCCCAGTGTCATTTTCCATTGTCAGTGGTTTCAGGAACTCATTCTTTGTTTTTATTGTGTCTCAGGATGTGTAATTTGTTGTGTTTTCTGAGTTTACAGCCAAGTGCAAAGTATTAAACCTTAATATCACGGTATGTGAACAAAATGAACGCATGTTTGCTAATGCAGGAATTTGTGGAATATTTCCTGCCATTAAAATGCTTTTAAAACATATAAACGAGTGAAACGCCATCATTTCTTTTAAAACGTATTAACAAGCAAAACGTCATCATCTCAGGAAAGAATAACAGAAGGTTCTTGACAATATAAACGTGAATATGATTTAAATGTCATGTATGCCATTGACTGAGAGGCATTAAACTGTAATAATATCAAGTTTAGATATGATTTTAAGCATTTTTATTATGTTTGGATAAGGTGTTAATAAGGTGTTAAAGTTAATTATTTGCATAAAAAGAGTGCCATTGATGTTAATTAGAACTATCAGTGAAATGTTATTTTTTTCAAGAAGCCTAAATTCACAGATGAGGAGATGCATTATTCCCCACTGTACCCCTCTAAGTTAATCTGGCATGCTTGTTTGCCTGGTCCTGCAGATGATAAATGCAGGCCAAGTCGTTACAGGAAGCTGCGGGATAAGCTCCTTGACCTGCAGATACAGAAGCAGACAAGTAAGGGCAGTCGCCAGCACAGCGAGGACGCGATAACATCGAGAAGACGGCTGGTGGAGCGCATGTTTGAGGACTTTGACGCAGACGGCAATGGAGCTGTGGACAGCAACGAGTTATCACAGGTGATTTGAAGGAAACAAATTCTTTGTTTTTTGTTATGGTGAGCTTGGAGCCTGTCTCAGAAAGTACGGGGCACACCCTGGACAGGTAATCAGTCCATCACAGGGGACACCCTGGACGGGTAATCAGTCCATTGCAGGGGACACCCTGGACGGGTAATCAGTCCATTGCAGGGGACACCCTGGACTGGTAATCAGTCCATTGCAGGGGACACTATGGACATGTCACCAGTCCATTGCAGGGGACACTATGGGTAGGACCTCAATCCATCACAGAGGATACCATGGATGGCTAAACAATCCATCACAGGAGACACCATGGACAGGCTCTGTGCTGGACAGGCTGGAATTGGACCCCTGGCCCTGGCAGTGTGAGGCCCTTGTGCTTCTGACTCACTCAACAAAAATTGATAATACAAAATACAAAAAGATGCATTAAATAAATATTGCTCTTATCAATCTGTCATGTACAATGATTAAACATTGTCCCACTCTACCGCTGATAACATTTACCTGCATGCTGATTTTAATACAGGGTTTAATATAAGCCTCTTCAGGTCATCATAGTTGATAAATACAGTGCACTTAGGCCATAGCTTCAATAATAATATGAACATCTAGGAATTACATCAGCTAGTATCCAGCAAAGCATGCAATTTAAAGTTCAGTCAGGTAACCAGAACTGTCTTGCTGAGGGTTCCAGTGGTCCTGAGGAGAGTAAACAGTGTTCTGGAAAAGCCACAGGTTGCTAACCTGAAATAATGTAACTTGACAGCTTGAGCCATGTAAATTACAGAGTGGCTAAAAATAAAGCCAGATAATTCTGTACTGTACTGCATAAACAAAGCTTTAATTATACAGAAATGGGCCCCCGCATAATAAGAAAGTACATGTATAGGAGTCCATCCTAGGCTCACAGAATGAAAGGTCTGTGGTAAATAGCTGATGGTTGGGACATTATGAAACTCTAACCCTTCTCCCATTCCTGACTCATTCCTTATTGACTATATATCACCGGAGATTGGTTTACGTGTCATCCTAAGCAATGATGTTTCATAGGCAAATTGATCACCTGAGACAGCCCCTGAGTTTCACAGGAAGACTCAACCAGAAAGACATAGTATCAACAATAAAACATTTTGCATGAATAACAAATTGACAACATTTACAAATGGATTCAAAGTTAAGCAGAAAACATACAATGCAATACAGACAAACATGGAGAACGGGAAACATGATCTGATGACCCTTTGTTGAAAAGGCAATTAGTAAATAAGGAAAGCAGTACTTCTCAATGCTGGTACCAGAGTAGACCTTAGCCCTAGTATGTTGTATATAATGCTTACAGTGTAGCACAACAGATGTTTTAAAATTTCAGCCGATCAATGTAGCGTCAATATTTCTAAGAGTTTCTATTCGAGTAATAGCACGGCTTTGAGTTTGTCCTTCACAACTTGGTGCCGAATCTCTGCACCTACTCTATGCACTAAGCGTTAAGGAGGGCTGTTGTCCATATCTGCTGTAGATGCTCTGACACGTGCCAGATTCCAGCACATCCTTGGCCCTTTTATCTTCCCATCCGTTACAGCCGCCTTGACGTTAGCGAAGAGCACGTTTCGCTTAGCATTAGCATTAGCCTTCCCCTGAGCACATGGAGAGGTTGCAAGCCCAGCTGCCTAAAGCAGACGCGCTGTTACACTCCTCTCCCTCCCCCTTCTTCTTTCTCTTTCCCGTTGCTTTCACGGGGACTGCAGTTGTTTTTGGTATCACACTTTGTTTTGTTATTGATCTCGGTGAAAAGCGCAGCGCTCGGAAATTTACATAAGGGCAAAATTTTGGTCAAAAGTAACATCGGGCCCCGAGAATGGGCCTCATTGGTCAGGCACGGCACGCGATGGACGTCAGGGAGAGATGTCGCAAATCCAGCCCGAGTGACAAGAAACAGTAACTTAAGCGCCGCACAACGTAAGTGCAGCAAAACCCCAGCTGGTGTTTTTTTTCCTTGAATGCACATTATCAGTCCCCCCCCCCCCCCCACCGCATTAACTGTCTCGGTCACTGCTGCAATTTCTTTACTTTATTACAAAAAAAACCACATGAGCGTGAGCTTCGCAGGCTTCGCAGGCAGCCAGTGTAGCCATTGGCCATTTTGTTGCAGATCATCAGGCAGGAAGGGCTGGAGCTGTCCGACTGCACCCTCTATGATCTCCTGAAATACCATGATGGCGACGATGACCAGCGCTTGACGAGGGAGGAATTCTTCATCGCCTTCGGTAGGTCCCGCCCCCCTTGCCCTTCTTTGTCTCTTGGCCTTCAGCACCAATTGCTGTTGTCTAATGAGCCGCCGCGGCGACCTCGCGACCCCGAAGCCCCGCATTCTGGTTTTATGGCCTTGTTAACTTGAGCTGTCATCATTCCTCAGATGTGTTGTGGTCATCTTATACGTTTGTCAGAGACATCTAGCTGTTTTGGGTTTTGGTCAATCATTCTGGTATGTCACAAATGTCCATTTCAGTCTAGAATCAACCGGAGCAACAGAGTGGTGGTTTAACCCAGAGAACATGCTATGGATTTTTGGTTTATTTACTTTATTTCACTATTTCACAATCATGTCCATTTTATCCACCTACTAGCTGCTTATTCAGGCGGGTGGGAGCTAGCTGAAGTCTTAGTATAGGTCACATGGTGGGGGCGCACACTGCACGGGATGCCAGTCCATCACAGGGCACACACTGCACGGGATGCCAGTCCATCACAGGGCGCACACTGCACGGGATGCCAGTCCATCACAGGGCGCACACTGCACGGGATGCTAGTCCATCACAGGGCGCACACTGCACGGGATGCTAGTCCATCACAGGGCGCACACTGCACGGGATGCCAGTCCATCACGGGGCGCACACTGCACGGGATGCCAGTCCATCACAGGGCGCACACTGCACAGGATGTCAGTCCATCACAGGGCGCACACTGCACGGGATGCCAGTCCATCACAGGGCACACACTGCACGGGATGCCAGTCCATCACAGGGCCATACACTTCATGGGATACCAGTCCATCACAGGGCACACACTGTACGGGATGCCAGTCCATCACAGGGCCACACACTGCACGGGATGCCAGTCCATCACAGGACACTCACTATGGCCAGTTTAGGAAATCCAAGTAATTAACTGCATGGCTTTGAGAGACCATAGAACCATAGAACCTGGAGAGGTGAGGCGTCACTGCTAACCACAGAGCCACTGAACCCCCCCCCCCCCCCCCCCCGCCCTTGTTATGTTTAATTTGGTACAATCGTGTGCTGGATAGGATTAAAAAGCAAAATCTGACAGTCCTTCTTCTCCTATAGCGTGGAGACTCGGGGCCTGAACCGCGCCTGTTTATGTGCCTGTGAGGGTGACATTCGTCACTGTCAGCTAGGCGTTAATTCTCTCCAGATGCTGACTTCCAAAGGCAGGTCCTCGACAAGGGGGGGGGGTGGGGGCGGCAGATAACGCTGATGGATCATAAATTATTCTGCGTCTCCTTTGAAGATCTATATTTTGATGTCTAGTTAATCCTAAAGCAAATATTTTCCATCATATTTTGCTTTAATGGTGAGTTGTTGTTTAGAGGCTATTTCAGTTTATTTCTCTAGTACAGACTTGGGGGGGGGGGTGCTTTGTGGCTTATCCTCAGCAGCACAGAACACACGGCTGGGGTAAACACTGGGTGGGATGCCAGTCCATCACAGCCCATATATGCACAAAATCCCACACTCTGAGAAATTTTGAACTGCTATTTCAGCTTACCGTATGTCGGTGGGGGTGTGAACAGACAGTGACACCTGTTGCACCATCGTATAGTTAATGCTTAAATTCACAGCTACTATCAAAACCATAAAATGTAAATTCCATCCACTTATTCATTAAAGGTTTGTCAGGGGCTGAATTTATGGATTATACTGCCTCACTGAGTCGAAGTCCTTGCTCGCAAAATGTCATGCCACACAAGTTATAGTCAATTATTTTTACATTGGTTACATTTTATCACATACAGCCCATATGTTTTTAAGTAAATTTGACCTTGACGCTAGTATTGAAAAGCAACATTTTCTTTAGACACATAACGTTGTTTCTTCGCACGAGCGAGTTCACCTTCATTGGCTGAATGTGGCCAAGTGAATTTTTTGCTCATTAAACGCAAAGGCTTGGAAGCCTCCCTAACCGTTTATGTTGGAATTGGGTATTATTTCCACAGCACCTTTCACAGGGGAATTGGAATGGGATTATGCTCCTGGCACTGACCTTCACCTCTTAAGCAGGACTCCTATTTCCGAAGAGGTTTTCCGATCCGCACGGTGATTGTTTCTTGGCGGGAAGAGTGCAGCGCAACACCGATGCACTGGATAAACATGATACCAGCACGGCTGTTTGGCTCTGGTCACTGATACGGCCTTTTTTGGAAGCAAAAAATCCTACTGAAGGCTCATTCCACCTCTATGTTCTCTGATTCGAGTTCAGACTGGTGCCAAAGCTGGGAGAACTGATCTACAAGGAACCTCCTGGTGCAAAGAACTCTGTGCCTGACGGGGATTTTAACACAGGAACGATCTCTAATAAAATTTTCATTCTAGCTGACCCAGATCTATGTTTAACAGCAATCCACCGAAATCATAGCACCTGTTCCCTGAGGGATTCTCCTACATATTGTCTTATTTAGGTGAGGCTCGAGAGAGGCCAGCTAATTATTAATGCCAAACTATGAAAAATCAGTGTCTTAGAAATATTGTTGAGCGAATTTTTAACACTATCAGTCGGCCGAAGTAAATAAACCGTGGACATATTTTGAAATTACAAACAGTTTTATGGTCTGGCGATAATAGCTCGTGCCAACAAGGGCCTGGCATTTAAAGTCATCTTGAGATTTATTTCTGCTGGCAAGATTGGAAAGCTCTCAGCTTTAGGCCATTTAAACACAGCGGAGCAACATGGTCTCTCACTTTCTGTGAGCTCAAGGCGGGCGGATAACGGCGTTAACTTGTCTTCCGTCTGTGCGGAGTATGTAGCGTCATGATTATCGAGAATAAGCGGGGGACTTCTGTTAAAACGTCATTCCCGCGCATTCCTACAAACAGCTGTCGTTAGTGCCACGCTTGTTAAAATTACCGCTCGCAGAAAAATGATGTTGATTAAACAGTCATTCAAATGAAAGCCAAGAGCTTGCATTTATGTAGATGATAAATGTGTCGCTAGCTTTTTCCATGTAGCGGGCGGATGAATAAGGTACTGTACATTGTAATCCTACCAATGAGCTGTAGAGCATGAACAAGTTCTCAGTTTCATGCATAAAATTAGCTGCAATTTAGACAAATCTGTGCTGCAGAAGCCTAATGCGAGATTTGTGTTTTACGGCCTGTCATCGGACAGCTGAATACACATCTTAGGGAATGCATTAAACCTTGTTAATTTCATCCGGCTCATTTTAATCTTAACTACTGTTTCATCATCCCTGCTCCCAACTGGACATTTCGAATCTCTGCTGACATTTAGACTAGGCTGTTAAAGCTTTACATTTTATAACTGATGAAGTCCACTTTTAATTACATGAAAACTTTGATGACGTAAAGCGCTCGGCACAGCACCGTTTCCTCCTGTCCTTCGAGTCGAGAGGGAAACGGCGATACATTTGAATGTAGCGTAATTTCCTGTGAGAGTTCCTCCTCTGCGTCTTATGAAACTCAGTCAGGATGAAGGCAAATCAAGAGGCTGTATGAGAGATCAAACTGCACTGTTAGTCTAGCTGGAGAGAAGCCGTCCTAAGTGACTTCTCGGTGGGCGAACATCTTATTTGCTCTCAGTATGCCTCTGAGGAGAATTTCAGCAAAAAAGGCAGATGCCTTTGCAGGAATTACTGCATTATAGTTATTAATATGTAGCCATGACTGGTATGAACAATGTCTCTTGCTGAATGTAGAATACATTTGTTCAATTTCCGGATGTCAGGTTTGTGTTTACGCGAATCTACAGCCGGGTCCATTGTTCACTTCTATCAGGCTGGTTTCTCTTGACAGTATGGGAACTGCCTTTTGTCGCTGATTGACGTTATAAAACCCGGTGGGAATGATCACGTCGTAACAGGACGTAACAGGACGAGGTGGGATTTGGTGGGGGGAAGAATGAGAGAACAAGACCATGTGAGTCTGGCCAAGAAGATCTTAAGGCTCCTAGGAGATGCCTGTCTTCTAGCCTCTGCTCAGCAATAGGGCAATATTTATGACATCTTCAGAAGTGTCTTCCCCCAAAACAAGTACTAAAATGAGTAGTAAAAGAGAATAGAAGGATCACTCACACAAGATAATCACCTGGACGTTAGACGAAACGAAGAAGGTGGTTATTCTGGAGCCGAGGCCTTTCTGTCATCAAAGAGAATAGCTGGAGAAGAGGAAAAAAAAATACTCCCTGAAATTGTCATCAGTGCCTGAAACATCTGACCCGTATCTGAAGTAGGACAATTTTCAGATTGGTAGCGAGTGAAACACAGCCCTGACAGCGTTGTGTGAAACCAGATGGACACTGTCAGGATGGGGGGTGTCATATGCACTGACAGGCCTGCATTTGTCTTGGGAGGAGGAAGATGACCAATGACGAGTTCAGCTTGTCTGCATCCAGGACACAGAAGACAAGGGGAAAGGAATGACATTCAAAAAGCATTACCCCGTTCAGAACATCCGAGGTTAATGTAAATACCATCATTCATTATAATCGTATAATTATTGCTTGTTTTTTTTCATCGGATCTGCACTTATTTCTGTATCCACCCCGGCCACATTAAAAGCAGGAAAACCCAAGCCGGAAAGTGAAAGTGCTATCCCTTGTGTTGCAAAACAGCTCGAGTTGAAGGGAGCCCAGAAAACCCCTGAAGATTCATTAAGTCAAACATCAAGTCTGTCCTTCTGCACGGAGCTGATACCTGGGGAGCCCTCGGAAGCACAGCTAAGAGGATCCGGCCTTTCGTGGGCAAAATGCCTGCACGTCGTCCTCTGAAGCCCAGCAGCCTAAGAGAATCAGCGACGCGGGCGCGAGACGATGTAGCCCCGAGCCCTGGATGAGGAGAAAACCCTTCAGCTTCCTGCTCGGAGTGCAAGTCCTGGGCTAAAAATAACAGCCCGCCAAGCTCCAAGCCGGGAACCCCCCCCTCCCCCCCAGGGAAGATTAAGAAAGGATGATGAAGCAAGCCGGTTGCATGATGATTACTGCCACCAGCGAAACAAGACTCAGAAATGAAGAGAGTCCAGAAGTAACTCGTCCTCTCTAGGTTAATTGGTAACACTTTACTTGATGGGACACAAATAATATAGTTTTATGCTATTAGTTACGTATTAATTAACCAGAAACCATCTTATTTGCTAATCTCATGTGTGTTCATCATTAATGAATCATGATGCATCTCTCATCCCAAGCAGTTACTATATTTGTTACTATGTCTGTTAATTCTGCAAGCCTTTGTGAACTACTGAAAGAACAAGTCAAGAACAAGTGAAATACTGATCACACGTTTGTTCGTCGTTAATGAACCATGAAACATCTTTTATCTCATGTAGCAGCTATTTTTGTTCATGATTTGTACTTCAGTAGTAACACAGTTATTACTAAGTATTTGTGGCCCCTCAAGTAAAGTGTTACCAGTAAATTAGACTATTCTCTGTTTTAGAGGAAAAACATTTACATCACGTTACTAAATCTATCAGTACCTTAGGTTGCCAAAATGTAAATCATAGTTAATACAAGCAAAATATCTTTATAAATCCTGTCTAAATAGTCTTTTATTTTCCTTTTAGCAATCTTTTGTCTGCTACTTACAGTCTAAAATTAGATTTGCAAATTTTTTACTTGACTGGGAGAACATGAGCTTATGTGCAATAAATATTTCATAAAATTATTGATATAATCCATTTTTATCTGCAGCGAAAGACTAATTATGCATTTTGTATATGTAAGCAGTGGGTTTGTGTGTAGCACTAATTACCTCTGGAGTTATCAGATCGAGTCACTGTATTCCTCACTTGGCACTTGGCAAGCGCGAGTTAGAGAAAATGTCGTGTGCAAAATCTTACAGCGGCAGCGAGGAAGTCATGAAAACAGATAAACGTGAAAAATACGATGAGACAACAGTTCAAATGGAAACAGGATACAGGGAGTGGCAATACGGTATTGTATAAATAGTGCAGAAAAATGTCAGAAAAATATATGTAATAAATACAGTGAACGACCATGTGAGTATGGATGGTGAATTAGCACGGCAGCGTGGTTCACTGACCAGCATTCAGCAATATGTTGAGTTATGTTTTTTGCCCTGTGTGTGTGGTCAGTCCCCACAATGTGATAAAAGCCAGTTATTTTGACATTGTTGGGACCATTTTTTCATCAGGGGAAGTTCAATTTTATAAAAGTAAAAAAATTAAAAACACCAAAAGTCTTGTATTTTTATGTATTTTTTAGTTACTTATGGTTAAAGTTAGAGCTGAGTAGGGGTAAAAGGTTGTCAGTGAATGGAGAGTCCCCATAAAGATATAGATGCCTAATCTGTGTGTGTGTGTGTGTGTGTGTGTGTGTGTGTGTGTGCGTGTGGACATGTTTATATTACGTTGTGGGGACCCAATGTCCCCACAGTGTGATAAAAACCAGTTATTTTCTACCTTG
>JAODKM010000048.1:120874-137556 GCA_026780845.1 Petrocephalus sullivani | reverse complement strand
CATAGGAATGAATTGAGTGTCCCCATAAAGATAGGTATACATGGTATGTGTGTGTGTGTGTGTGTGTGTGTGTGTGCAAGCATCTGACCCGGCTCACCCTAAGCTCTGGCATCCAGTTGCCTAGGCGCCCTGAATTATCTGTAAAAAGATCACCAGTTTTGTGGGTAGCAGGGGCTCCCACATAGAGCTTTGTCTAGGGCCCCTGAAAAGGTGAAACGGGCCCAGAGCTCCAGGCTCGCTGAACCCTCTCACTGGATAAGTGGATTATGGACAGGCAAGAACATTCAGGGGCAACACATAGGTTTGTGTATAGAGAGAAATATATATGTGTGTACATAAATATATATACAGGTACTGTACATGTTCAAGGCTATCAGCGCAACCCAGGTAGAAGTGGCATAAATGTTTAAATTGTGCAGGGCCCCGTCTCGTTTCCCCAGCTCAGCGATGCTTGCCGATAGCCACTTTGCAGAAATAAGGCCCACTTGTCGTCCCTGCAATGTTTCAAAGATAACGTGATGCCACTCAAAATGTTTGAACCTGGTCGACGCACACATGCCAATAAAATCAGCTTGTCGCTGTTCCTCAAAGGGTTCTAGGTGCATCATTAAAGTGCACTGTGTCAACCTGAATGTAGCACCTGTCATCGACCAACTTTATAGTTAAGAAAGCCGCATTGTATGAATTACTGTTTTTTTTTATCTTTGTGGATTTGTTTTTTATGGGGGTGGTCAGTGGGTAACACCCCTGCCTCACACCTTCAGGGTTGCGGGTTTGAATCTCCTCTCTCCTGTTGTTTGTTCTCTTTATATCGCACAGGCTTCCTTCTGTAGTCCAACGACATGCTTCTAAATTTCCTGTAATGCATCTTTGTGTGAGTGTATGTGCCCTGCAGCAAACTGGCATGCCTTCCAGGGTGTAGCCCAGCCTTGTGCCCTGTGCAGCTTAGGATAGGCTGCATGTCGCCCCCTAGTGACCCAGCTTAGGATAAGCAGTTATAAGATGGATGAATACCCGTGTCCAATTCCAGTCAGCTCAGAAGAAAGAGGTTCAAAAGTGTTTTTTGTTATCGGCCGTGTCAGAACAATCTACGGCTTGGCAGACAGACCGACTCAGGCGTGCGAATTTGCTGGAGATGCTTCTTACCTCTTTTCTTCAATGTCCCATGTGCCTGAGGGAGACGATTCTGCCTGAATTATACATCAGAGACAAATAACTAAAGCGCAACATGAAGGGGACAACCTTACGTGAACCCTCCCTGCCCATACAGACACAGTTCGATTCCAGAAATGGCCGCGAGGTGCGGATGGGAAATAGCTTAATATATGTTAATTAAATTTAAAGAAACGGCACAACAATCTTCAGAATTTTAAACATGAATGGTAAGAGTTTAATTAGCATGGATAATTTATTACACCTCACACCAAAAGATTGCATCTTCAATAACAAACAGTCAGGCAAATGTCTGCTGAGAGTGATGGGAATAATTAAATTGTCATAGATTATTTCCGTAGTCTTGTTTTACCGTATTTGCCATATGTAATTTGCGGCATTGGCATTAATTGTTCCTCAACAAGAATATCATATTGTACAAAATGTAATTTTATTTTTCTTCGCGGTTGAAACTAGAACAGCTGGCAGCCGAAGGCACCAAAAGTGCCGAAGCTGATACTTCTCGCAAGTATCGGGGGCCAGAAAAAAGATCATATTGTTTTCAATATTTTATTTCTCGTCCGCCAGCCCACTCCGTCTCCAGCTTTGACGGCGCGTGACAGACCATTTGGCCATGGAAATAAGGCTTATTTCAGTCTCCAGAGGCCTCCAGCGATTTGACAGCAAAGCATCCTTATATACAGCTTCTGGAAAGGTTGCAAAGTTCGACATTGAACTTCACAAAACTGCAAATAATGCAACCCTCCCATACACTCAAGCATGAATCACATCTTATTACTTTATACAAGCTTATATACCATAGTATTAGTACTAGTAGTACTGCAGCTTAGCATCTATGTGTACAGTATTAGTACCTTGATTTAGGTTTACAGCTCGTTTATGATTAACTCACTTCCACAGGGGTGGACTCGCTACATTTTGACTTTTTCAGAATACCATTTCTAAAGTATTCAAGAAATTCTTTTAAAATTCTTCTAATGCTCCTCTTAGTCCAATAAAATAGTATGCCGTACTAAATACCATACTCCATGATCCAAGAACTTGCTCCTCTTGGGTGTTTAGCTAGCAAACAGTTCAAACTGTTTAGTTAATGTTGATGTTAGTAAAAATATATTGACCTTAATGTTATTAAATATTGTTATTTAAACTTCCATTAAATGCTATGCATATTGTATAATATATTTACTACTACTGCTATGGGGAAGAAAGTGCTGGGAATGAGGTTAGTGTTTAAATGTCATTTTATATATATAAGAATATATATATTTTCATGTTATATACTTTCGGGCTGAAATTTGTTTGCTCCTTCACACGCCATCACACTGTATATTGCATTTCCTCCCAAAAACACTCAGATTAAGAAATTTAAAGTACTTTAGGCTCTTAATGGGTCAATGCATTTTCATTAAAATCTCATTAGGCGTCTGTGTACTTTAATGTGAGAGGATGCCTTGTAGCAAAGTGGGCAGCACTATGTAGCAGTTGATGTAGCATTTTAGGTATAGATATATATATATATATTCCATACAGCATTCTATGTTGCTATATCCCAACAGCTCTTCTTATGGTTAGGTCTACATGATACGTAGAACAAGGCATCAAACCTTTGAGGTATGTAAACATTCATAAATGATGCATGGAATTTTAAGGGATTAGCTCCATTGATCTTCAGTGTTGATGCGTGCTTTGCCCTTTAGAAGCAAGGAAAGACCTTAAGAGCAGAGTTTGTAGGTCATCTGTAAATTTCATCTTTCACCAGAATTCAAAATAGAACCCAGAACTGGAATCTGGATCGATGGCAAGGAATTTTCACAAATTTCACAGAATTCTAGTAAATTCTACTCAAAATAAATTATGATTTATTTTATATATATTAATAAATTGAATTTATTCATAAAATAAATTATAACGAACATGGGACCTTCATTAAATAGTGAAAGATATCACCCTGTATTTATAGCATTTCAAAAAGTATCTCAGTTAAAAGTCTGGTGTAAAACTGCATTCTGATGAAAATTACCTGTCATTTTGCTCAAGTTCCATTGAATTTCTCTGATCTATTTACATTTACTGACATTTAAATTTGCATTTTGTAGCCTGAAACCTTGACATCTGATCTGTTATTTGTCAGCCAATCAAACACAGAATTGGGCACGGCCCAGCATGAAGTCATCCTGCCGTTCCATCACTACTGATGATTGGATTGCAGCCTCACTTTTCACGAGGCCTGTCACCGCCACAATCTCAGAACGAAAACCCTCTGCAAATGTTTGCCACCCAGCGGCGCCACGCGATGTAGGAGTGCTGTTGGCCTACGGAAACGCTAGCTATTTCTGCCGGCTATTCTGTTATGTTCCTCTAAGTCAGTGTTTCCCAACCCAGTCTTTGGGGACCACCGGACAGTCCATGTTTTTGCTTCCTCTCAGCTTCCAGCACACCTGTACCTGGTATTCTGTGTTCCTGATTGGCTGGGAGCTGGGAGGGAGCAAAAATGTGGACTGTCCGGTGGTTCCCAAAGACTGGGTTGGGAAACACTGCCCTAAGTTATCCGTTAATCAGAAGAGATAGCATTTATACTACATACTGCTTTGCTCTCTTTTCTTTGGTGTTTTCTTCCCTTTCTTCTTTTTATATCATTTATGTTTGTGCTTTCCCCAAAAACATTTCGAGAAGAGCTCTGCGAGTTGTCAGGGGAGCATAGGTTAGTGGTGCTTGAGAATACAATCTTTCCTGAGAGCACAGCACTGTGTCTTTTAGTAGAGTTAAGCTTATTGCAGAACCAAATTAAAGCATCTTCCTTTGAATATTTTGGCATGTTTGTGTTGAATTTTTCCCTTCTCCCCCTAGCGCCATTAGAAATGTCCCCTTCTTGTGTATTTGCATAAATGTCCTCGGTGGATTAAGCTTCTGTGCCTGTGAACGCAAGGTCGTCGGTTCAAGCCCGGCCTCACTGTGTCTCCGGGCTCTTGAGCGAGCCCCTTCACCCCCAGCTCCCTGGGTGCTGCAAAAGGTGGCTGTCCTTCACGGCCAAGCTCTCTCTCATGGAGTGCAAGATTAGGGCAGGTGAAAAGAGAATTTCCCCACTGGGATCGAAAAAAAGTATCTATTATTATGAAAGGCAGTGGATTGTTTTATGCCAGCAGAGCCAAACCAGAAGTCGAATGTGTAAAATGTTGAATCCATCCATCATCCATAAACTCTTTACTAGCTAGGAGCCCTTCAGAGGAAGCAAATACAAGCTGCCAGCACAGTGCATGATAATATCTGTAACTGATAGCAAAATATGATTCAGCTATTCTTTCTGGGACATAATGAGAGTCTGTTTAAAGGTGGAAAAAATGTTTCTATTTGGCCCTCTTTGAATACCTCCGCAGTAGCAAAAGACCGCATTAGTATAATTGCAATAGTAAATTACTTTTAAATTCTTAAATCTCAGGAAACTTTACATTACATTTTCAGGGCGCGTCTGTCACTAGGAGAACATTTCCATGATTCGAGTGAAAGAAACTGGCAAAAATAAGACCGTGGCTATCTTCTTTAATGGAACAATGCAATAATTATCGCACAAAGTCAGCAGCGTAAACCATTGTCAGAATCTGCCCATATTGACCATAATTATCATTAAGAGAGGGTAACTACCTGGAAAGTTCCACATGAACACCAGAGTATTCAGCACAATGCCATCATTCTTTATGCAAATGTTCTTAAAAGCCTGCAGTTTTTAAGATTTATTTTTTGCTCATTAATAATTTTCCAAATGCATGGATGGTATAGTGCATTGCAAAGTGAATCATTTTAATGTATTATGCATTTTTTTCCTGGCTAATATATTTTCTCTTATTGTTGTTGATTTATTTTCTTAGCCAAATCCCTGGGCTTCTATTCAATTAAGGGTATCAAGCAGAGCAAATCAAAGTTTTGACCCTGGCATTAATCACTGCAGCTGAACTGTACTGATGGCAGATACCCCTTGAGATAAGACCAAGGGCCCGAGGACAAATATGAACAAAAAGTCATTAGCTGCTAGGTAATAAATTGGGCGCCGCTTTGGATCAGCGCCAGCTGACCTGTTGTACTGTTTGGATCCAGCTCTTTTCTGCCTCCCTGAAATCACTCTGCTGCTGATGTAGCCTATTAGCTAAATTTAATGAATATAATAACCAAATGTCCGCTTTGAACCAAAGCTTTGGACCTGATCAGATTCCAGATCTAGGCAGGCTGTAATCGAATAAATTTAGTAACTGAATATGTCGGAAAGTGGATAATGCAGTGTGCTGTACACCGAAGTCACAGAAATGTGGAAAGAGATAACATCACTTTTGGATGATAGACATTAATGTGGAATCATATTGTTATCTTTCAAACGCAAACGTCAATCTAAGTTATTTAGAACATTTGTTAAGCCATGATAACGGTTGAATTTACACTTGAATTATATCACTTGCCATACAAATTATTTTCAGAGAATAATGAAAGCTACACCCAATTGTTAATTCAAATACAAATGGCTAATTAACTCGAACAGCCATTCGTCTTATATTCCAAGTGAATGTAAAAATTTTCACATTTTAACATTTAGCTGAATAGTCGTGTCAAGGCACGCATTAATTTTAAAGTGTTTGTCTTCTTTTAACATGCCGGAAACCTGCTTCTCGATGATGAATAGTCTCTGGCCTGCGCTCTCAAGCGATGGGTCACAAATGGATGTGGCACATGGAATATTCAAGGTGTTTTGAAGAGATGCTACATTTACGTTTTGCTCCAAACTGCCGGTCAAAGCGCAGCAATAATCTTTGCTTTATATTTCGTTTCATTCTTTACTTGCAGCCAGAACTAGCACCCTTCTCTTGTAGGAGATGTAGATGAAGTCATGTGTCTGCTGCAGATTCATTTTCACTTTACTTTTTCATCTATCCATCATCTTGCCTGTGTTACTTACTGATAGCTAATGAGTAAGATCCGTCTGTCCGCCGTTAAGCCATAAAGAGAATCGTATCTGGCTCCTTCCTCAAGGGCAAGTCATGAAAGACGGTGGAAAAAAATACTGTTGGCATCCACAGGAAGAAAATAATGAGGATTATTTCACAAAGAGGTCCGACGTGGTTCCTAATTCGGGCACCCCTGGTTTAGCCAGTGGTTGCTTGATGCTACTGTGCTACCCTTCATTGCTAGGCGTTCATTATTTTTGGAATTTCATGCCTCCGGGAGCAGAACGAATTGAGTTAGACTTTCATTTAGCTTGAAGTATACAGTGGCCCTCATTACCCATAAGGAGCATTATGAGTCCACATGTCCAATTCTGTAATGAAATCAAAGGACTGAGTGACAACACAATTGCTCTAATGAAGTATTCTCTAAAAGGCAGGATTTATTCATGGCTAGTAGCTATTTTTAGAGAGTCGTACTCGTTGCTTGTGTACTCAGTTAATGTTGATATACCAGACAGCATGTCGCTTCTGTGCAGTAAAAGTTCAATTGTTGTTGTGATTACACAAACTTTATTTAAACGCTGTTTTGAAAAACTTTCCTTGGGCTAGTAGGATATGTTTTTACAAAAATACTTTTTTTTAATTTTTCAGATGTAATTTGGATTGATTTCATAGGAGATATGTGAATCCCCACCGGATTATATAATTTACCAAATCTAAAAACCTTTGTCCCATGTTCCTACAAAATTCCCCACTTTTAACTTTGCTGTTAGAGGTTAATTACACATAATCTCCAATGGATAATATTAAATAAAATTCATTCTTGACTCCACTTGCAAAAAATGCCCTGTACAATATTTCTTGAGACTCCTGTATAGATTTAGTTGCCCTTTGTTCTCATTTGCTTATAAGAATGTGCGTAAATTATATATCCTCTCTTGAATATTGCATAAAGTAACTTGTTATATTAATGATGTTAATATCTGCAGATAAAAAATTTAAATTTGAATTCTTTTGTGTGCTGGATTTCACTATACGTATAAGTTGTGGTCGGTTGGTGTAACGGCTGTTGTCGTTGTTCTCCTTGCTGTCATTATAGCAAGGACATTGTTACTTTATCGTCCGCTGTCATTTTGCAGAGGTTCTTCAGCTCAGCCTGCCCAATGACCAGAGAGTTAGCATCACCACGGCGACCGTGGGCCAGAGCGTGGTGCTAACTTGCGCTATTGTTGGAAAGCCAAGGCCTACTATCATCTGGAAACGCAACAACCGAATCTTAAATACGCTGGACCTGGAGGATATGAACGTGAGTAACCCAGGGAGAATTGTGATGGGCCGAGCTTAGAGTAATCGCATCAACATTCTATACTCTTAATGACCACGATCATTTTATATAGGGATGTAATTAGTTTGAAGTCAACTATACTCATTAAAATAAATTTGTGAATTTGTGTTCACTGTATGCTCTGTAGACAGACATTGGAGATTTATCGTGGTCAATTAAAATAAAAGGCACATAGTAGCCAACGACAAACCAATAAAATATAAACCTTGTTCTTCTACATTTTTTTTTATGTATTGTCCATTTGTCAGGGCACTTCAGAGATGGATAAATGAGATGTGATTTTTAATTTTCATTGAGTCCTAATGATGCCCCTAAATCAATGGGCACATTATTCTTAAGCCCAGCACTGCTGGACATCCACCAAGCCGCTCGTAATTAGAAGAGTCAGTCTGCCATTATGCCAAAATGGCTCCTGGTGTTTGCATAATGCTACCACGAAAAAAAATCCAATACCGGTCTGTCTTTGGATGCTTTTACCGCGCGTGTCATGCTTCCGTGAATCTACATGGAGTCGGTGGACACGTCGAAGGGCAGAAACGTCAAAGGTGCAGTTCATGCAGCAGTGCCCAGTTTACTCCGCATTCGTTATGACAGGGCCCCCGTTTATTAAAGGCACGGCACGTATGACCTACAGTGTGACCCAGCGCTGTTGACTAGGACTGAAGAATGAGTGCATACAGACCGCAGACCTCTAGAATACTTGTGTATTTTTGGTTTTCAGTAATGAGTGAAATAGCCATTCCTGCATGTGTAGGCACTGCAGGCTAATCTGCAAACTCATACCCCTGGATTTATACGCCTTCATTTGTCATGCTAGCTTTTCACTTCAACTAACAAATTTTTCTGTCCCGACACACATCGTTTCTGTCTTCCTGATTTTATTATTTTAAACGGTCGATACTATCTTTTTTTCGCCCTGCAGATTCCTCCAGAGGTAGGTCCATGATGTGTAATCTGTCTCGATCACCCATCGAGCATCAAAGGCCATAAAACTAATGAAGCATAAAAACAAACCGCGTGGGGAGTCAGGTGGTGCTACACAGCCTTCTGGGGGCTAACCCCACATGGCGGACATGTTATCTCACTCCGCAGTGCCAGTTCAGGGGTAATTTTTGATAGGAACTGAGCAGTAAAAGCATTTGATAGAAACCGGCCCATTTCAGTCCTGTGAGAGACAGTCTTCCGTAAGCTCCCTGGATCCTATTACATTGTGCTCTTCACAGATGAGCTATTCTAGGGGTGGTGTGAAGGCCTTCACATTTGCCGCCCTTGCCATGTAATACGCAGTTTACCATGAATCTTTCATGTGAACGATTAGACCGTGGAGTCCGGTTCACCGGGGCGTGAGCTCCGGCAAACCTGTCATGGCTTTTTTTTTTTTTTGCTGAATGCAGAACTTTGATAGGAGGGGTTGGGGCCACGTGGGCACTGGCCCCAAATGAATGCTGATTGGCCCCTGAAGTGCCCCCTCCCCTGTCACTCACTGATTCAAAACGCATCATTGGCTGTTGATAAGGGTGGCCTCTCTGTATGAATTATGCAACTTAAAAAGATCCTAGAGTCAGTCCCGCCTGGCAGCTTGTTTTTTGGTAGCAAACCACAGAGGAGCCGTTAAGCCTCTGTAAGCGCGAGTCTTTGAGAATGAAGACCCCTAACTATATCTCTGAACCAGAGGATTAAAAGAGAAAAAAAGGGCCTGTGTCTCTGCGGTTAACCTTCTTATTTGTCTGCCAGCCAGTGCAACTATATAAACAGAATAATGTGGGATGTTTTTTGCTACTGAAAAACAAGACCTTTTCATAATCTGTACTGCGTTTTGACATGGGACAAATCTTCCTGAAATCATTAGTTTCATGGCCATCGCCTGTCATGTCATGACTTTGACGCTGGTTTTACCACACTGATTTACCACCTTTTTATTACCTTCTTGCAACACTGCCTGCTGCCTGAATACTTTCGATTAATATTTCAAGCCTTGCCCCTGCATATGTGTACATGCCGAATCTTCAGGTTTGTTTCCCCATCCCTCACTACACGGGCTGCGGATGCCAGCCCCCCACAAATGTATGCGCTTCTGTGGAGTCGTTGTTTACAGGAAGTATGCCTATTATTGCAGAGATGCCATTTTTCTAAAATTGTACTGCCCCTGACCTCTGTGGCAGATTGTCTGGGGAGAATACGCACAAATGAAGTTAGTCTAAAGGGAGCTACGAGGAGCTGTTTATGGCCAAGATTTCACCAGAAGCATTTTTTAAGAAGACCACTCACAGAGTAAAAAATCTGACTTCAAAAGCATAATCACACTCTTTTGAGGTCAACCTTATCTTAAAATAATGTGTATGATTTTAACTGCAGCATGCACAGAAGTGTATTGTTTGGAGAAACTTACTTTGGAGTTTTTTGGGGGGAAAAATTGCAGAGCAAGACAGTGTCAGTAATAGCAATAAAAGGATAGCCGTAGGAGTGCCGTGGAGTGAATCTGGAGTGAGGAGCAATCAGGAGTGGCTGTACTCCCGTGCAGTAAGCACTAAAGCACACACGGCACCTCAGGATCAAACGCTAACGAAATATGAATAACTCAGAAGTCAAATATCTGTTTCTAAGCCACAGACCTTTAGAACTGGAACTTTTCCTAAGTAAATAAAAACTTTTTTCTTTCTCTTTACTTCTGATGGTCACAGTAGAAATCAAAAACCCACGAGGAGGTGCTTTATAGTCCCACCTTTCAGAGGAAGTAATTTTTCAGGGCGCAGGCGAGAAAGGAAATTAAAATGGTTTCCACTGCAGTGAAGACTAATGGCTCGCTCTCCTGCTGGGACTGATGTGGATTTTACTTACAATCTGCCTATAATAAAAACCATCTTCAATCTCTCTCGCTGCAATAGTCATACTTCACCCGTCGCTCGGCTGATTTGCAACCTCGTCTGCTCCGTGAAACAAGAAAAACAGACCGCAGCTTTTCATATTTTCATTTCTGTAATTAAAGTGTGTCCACTTCCTGTCTTCCTGAGCTTTGCATTCTATTGTGTTTTTCACTGGCCATCTCTCTACTATTTTACACACACACATATATATATGTATACACACACACACAGACTTTCTGTACATTATTTAGCCCCAGCTGCTTTTACCACTGTCCTGTGTGACATCATATTCCGCTCCCTAGGACTTCGGAGATGATGGGTCTCTGTATATAACCAAAGTGACCACGGTGCACATGGGGAACTACAGTTGCCATGCCGATGGCTACGAGCAGCTCTCCCAAAGACTTGTTCTTCAAGTAAATGGTAAGGAAAGTGCCTTTAAACCCCACATCTAACATCCCTGCGCTAGTCACAAACCGCGGTGAAATGAATTCACTTGCCCATAATTGAAATTTGTATCTGATTTTTAGTGGTTAACTTACATTTGGGGTCCTTTGAATTAATTTTTATTAATTTTCTTATGCCATTTGAGTGCCCCAGCTTCCCTGTATGTACGCAATACCCAACACTAAAATGTGTGTGTCATTTATTTAGCTACTGCTTTTATCCAAAGTGAAGTGACGTATAACTGAGAAGGTAGAGTCAGTCGCTTCCTGCAGCCCCTGGGAGAAAGGGCCTTACTCAAGGGCCCAAAGGCTCAGGAATATGATCTTGCAACCATGCAACCTAAGCACTGCATCCTAACCCACTGAGCCGCATATGACCTGGCAACCATGCAACCTAGGCATTGCATCCTAACCCACTGAGCTGCACACCACCCCAATAAACTGCTATCCGAGAATTCCCCAGAACTCCAGCCTATGCCAATTAAATGAACGCCTCAGTCCCTTTAAGAGCGCATAGATCCTCATTAAACAAAAGGCCATTTCTGGGCTCCATCTCACCGAAAATGTCATTATGCTTACAGGCTACCCGATGTTCTACTCCACGTGCAATTTTTATCCGGCCTGTCCGGCAGCCCCCTGTCTAACACTCAGTTTTTAATTATAAGAAAAAAAACATAATCATAGGCAGGCTTATTCCCAGTCTGGTGTGCTCTGGAAGAGTATGAATTTGACTGGATTTGATTGTCTCTCTGGATATAATAATAATAATAGTAATAATAATAATAAAAAGCTTTTTTTTTACACATAACACAAGCAGCTCTCACACATTTAAATGAGAACTATTGCCACTCCAGTGAGAATCCAGTGGGTTTTCCAGCAGTGGCTGATCCTTCTTGGGATGGGGGGGATTTATTTGGGTGCTGCATGGATGGGGAGTTCAGGCCGCAGGCGATGGGGAGAGTTCGGGTTCCTCTGACCCTCAACAGAGCCGGATTTGGGTCTCGGTAAAGAGATTCAGGAAAGTACTCCCTGAGTGGGGTCTTATGGGGTGAGGCTTATGCGAGAGGGGGGGGCGAATACACATTTCCCAGTGGTCTCTGGGCAACAACAGCTTGCGTCATTTGCACTGGGGGGTGGGGGGGAGGGGGGACTCCAATAAAAAGTAAAAAAATCAGAGGTGCTGCCTTCATTCGCAGCACCGGAGTCTCCCGAGACCGGCGGCTATTATCCTCCCACAATGCCGCCAAGTTTTATCAATAAAAGTTCTGAGAAGGGAACACATTGCAAGAATCCATTTTTTAAAAGTATATTCACAAAATACCCAAGAAATGATGAATAGAAGGGTGAATATCTGAACTATGTAAGTATTTCTTTTTTGCAGATTGCTTTGGAGGTCTGATATATTCTTTTTCAAGTGCTGTGAATGGTTTTCGTAAATGATTACACTGGAAGCTGGAGAATACCTGTGAGGAGTGGAAACTCATTCTGAATTATTTTTGATCCACATACATTGGAATGGTTACAAGATAACTCTAATCAACCTAAGTCACATAGCGACCGTTGCACAAACTGTACAAGCCGACATTAAGGTTTTTTCTGAATGTGTTACATTCAGTTTTTAAACAATATGATTGCTCGTCCTTCCTTTTTATGTCCTATATTCTGCCGTAAAAAGTATATAAAACGGATACAGTGCCATGGATACATTTTAATTGTGGCTTGCTTTGCACTGGGGGGAATAATCTGGCATTTGTCTCTTATTTATTTATTTTTCCCCAAGTGCGACAGACTTGTTAGCTGCATGCCGCAGTCTCACGCAGGTTAAGCGCAGGAGCTGTGGCAGATGGCTGTGGTGTAGTCCTCTTCTCACCTGCCTACGCGGTTCGGGGGCAGCGTCTCCAGGGTCTCGCTGCCTTTGTAGCCGTGCCGGGAAAAACACGCTGGGCCCGTGCTGATCTGCCATTTATAACGTGAGGCGGAAGGCGTGCTCCGAGGGAGGCGGCTTTTTATAGGGACTCTTCAGACGGCTCTTCAGCTGGAATTGGCCCAGGATGACTAAAAGTTCCCCTTTGCCAGGGGACAGTGCTTTACCTTAAGACAAGCTCATTTTCTATGCCTTTTTTTCCACCTGCTATTTGCTTGAATTTTATGTGCAGATGCCTATCTAAACATTTCCCCTGTATTAATAAAAACTTAATATTGGTTATTTTATATTTTAATATTATGTTATATTCTTGTACAAACACCTCTGCCAGGTTTAATTTAGAATATGTACTAAATGCTTTAGGCATACAAGAGCTAATTCAGAGGTCATTAGCAGAAGTGGGTAATCCAGGTCCAAAGAGTAAAAATGCAGACCAGAATTTTCAACCAACTTGTTAAGCACTCTGTAACTGTCACTCTTAATACTGAACTAGTTGGTTAAAACAAAATCCTGGACTGCATGTTTACTCTTTGGACCTGGATTACCCACCTCTGGTCATTAGCACAATGCGTCACTATAACTATTGCTGTTTCAGTTCACCGGGACCTCTTGTGCCGTGTGTCGGGGTGTCCAGTACCTGCCTGTTTGGATTCTAACATTCTCATTTGTTTAAACCTGGTCCAGTTCCTCCAGTGATCCTGGTGCACCCAGAGAGCCAGGCCAGAGAGCCCGGGGTCACGGCCAGCCTCCGGTGCCACGCCGAGGGAATCCCCAAGCCACATCTGTCCTGGCTCAAGAATGGGATGGATATAGCAACAAAGCTATCGAAGCAGCTAACTCTGCAAGGTGTGCAGTCACTTATTCACCTTTCGTGAAAAAAAAAATACATACTAACTTACTTGGAGACTGACACCAGTAGGGGGCCCCCAAACAGGCCATTGGAGTTTTAGAGGCCGAAAAAGAAATGAGAGGGTATTGAAAACAAAGGAACATCACTAATATACTGATCAAAGTGCAGAGTGCCAGCGGTGAAACTTATAGGGTCACATTTTAAAAGTGCCCTCTTTTGCTAAGGTTAGTCTTAAATTCATCCTCATACCTGATTGCCATTAATCTACAAAAGACATGTTGTTATAATTTAAACCATCATTTATATTATCCATGAATGTAAATGTCATCTTCATGGGGCCTCTTGTTATGGGGGCCCTAGGCAACCGCCTACCTTTGCCTTACAGTAAGTCTACCCCTCACATGCTCTGCAACTCCCCTAAATAGATATCGGAATAAAATCTACCAACAGAGAGAGGTGCTGTAAAGCAAGGCCCAAATTAGTGAGATGATTATTGCATAGAAAAATAAGCAAAAAGAAAATAAAACACACTTTAAATAAAACAAAGTGAGCTAAACACTGTTCCAATTGACTCCTGTGATCTAATCCCACCTTACCATGGGTGCGTCTATCAGTCACAATTCACCTAGCTGACCCTATTTAAGTCCTAGCAAAGGAAGCCTTTTCAGGGTCAGCCGGCTTTATTTGCTAGGTCAGGTGCAGCTAGCTAGCCCAATGTTGGTCTCGTCTCTATAACCCCGTCCTGTGGTATCTCTTACCATCCAACATTACACACATATGGACACAGAATCTGCAGAACCGGCATCTGCAGAATGCAATTACGGTTGCCAAAGACTTTTTGCCAAGAAGAATTCCCCAAAGCCCTGCATTTTTGTGTTACTCGTCTGTTATATCAATAGCATGAGATGTGATTTTTCTGGCTGACAAGCCTCGTCTCGGGGATTTCCCTCCCCCTTTACAGTAAACATTTCACTCAGAGTTGTCTAAGACAAACTGGATTATGCCGTAAGTCTCTCTAAAGATCGCACACCACTACAGAGATAACAGAGAACCCAGATACTAATAATCTGCATAAGTATCGAGCCGAGTTTGCTCCTGTCGCTGAGTGTGAGCTGACAACAGGTGACAGACTTTGATCGTGGTTTTGGAGGCAGAGAAACACAATGCAGTTAATACAGCCCGAGTACGTGGGCTGCATTTACCGCACCCTTAAAAAACCTGGAGTGAAAAGCATGTTACAGTACAATGAAATCAGGGTGGCCGACTTTGGTCAGCTGGCTGGTAATGTAGCAATTTTATTACCTTGTAAATAAGGTTTGCAAACTGCCCTGATGCTTTTGATGTAGCTCATTTTAAGTTGACAATCAAATAATACAGATTTGCCGTAAGATTTCTTGCGTGAGCCTGCGAGTCTGAAAGCATGAGTGTCACGCCAGATGCGTGTTGCGAGAGTTGGCAACCCTGTAAAATATCTAGCTCCCATGTGCCTGGCTTGTCGCCCCACTCAGCGAATGGAAGCGAGGTCCACGTGAGCAACGTCCGCTACGAGGACACGGGGGCCTACACGTGCATTGCCAGGAATGAGGCCGGAGTGGACGAGGACATCTCTTCACTGTTTGTGGAGGACTCGGGCAGAAAGACACGTACGTACCTGCATATACCGCAGCACATGCATGCTGGCCACATACTCTCCTGCATGCATAATGCATTTATTTACACTTAAGATTAACAACTGACGTGACGTCACCAGGTTATGTGTTTTAAAAAAGCATAATTCATTTCCAAAAAATTTCAATTTTCACAAGTCAAAACCAAGACATCTCAAAGACGGTTTTAACGAACAAGGTATCAGAGATGTCAATTTCAGGTCCAGAAAGTAAAAATCAAGACCAGGATTTTGTTTCAACCAATCAGTTGAGCATAAATAGTCACAGTCACAGAGTAGCTCAACTAGTTGGTTGAAACAAAACCTTGGTAATAAATTGCTAATTGCAAATAGCGGTTAACATTCACATTTGCATGCATTCGTTCCTCCAAAGGTATTTATCTTTGTTTGCTGTGTGTTTTTATGTCTCAAAAGTGTCCACTGTGTGTGTGCGTGAGATGGCACTCTGTGATTCATGTGACTGGTCTTTAATGTTTATTAATGTTTAATAAATAACTCAGTGCTAATGAATGACTGCACATAAACATGCCCCTGCATATATTTCTTCTGTGTGCATCACGGCTTTAATTTAGCCTAAAATGAAGCCAAACTTATTTAAATGAGTCTGATGTTTGTTTAGCTTGATTAATTCAGTTTATGTATACGAACGTCGCGCTGTTAAAAAAAAAGTGCTCTTTTTCTATTATAAGAGACAATAATTAAGTCAGACCAGTCCATAATCAAATTTACCGAGGTGACTGGCATTCACTGCAGACGTTTGAGGTAATTGTACATCTTAACTGGTGCCGGAAAGTAGACTATTTGCAAATGGCATTGCGGTGCTTATTTTCCCATTACAAACAAAATGATTGCGCTGACTGCTTCGTACATTATAGCAAATGATCTGTGAACACTGTCGCACTTCATGCATCACACTTGCGCTAAATCAGTTCTTTGTTGACTCTCTGTCGTCACCTTCTAAAACAGTTTATTGCTTTCTTACATTTAAGGGCCCCTTCGTCGCCTGCCGTCTGAATAATGGATATGTGGAATTAGATGCATTAATATTAACGCACGCTGGGCAGTCACTGTTAAGTGACTCTCTGAGATTGCTCACACAGGTGCATCGATTTGGAATAATCTGGCCTCTTGTTCAGTTGAGTTTTTCCATTAGAATTAAATATTCTTTTTTTAACGTGTCCTTGCTACGTTTAGGCCAAAGCCCGTTTATGGGGTGGAGGTGGTGAAGACTATTTTAGAGAGAGTTACTTATAGTTTTTCTGAATTGCCGAAACATTAAACCTTCTTGGAAAAAAAACGTCAATTTCCAAAACCCATTCATCCAATTGGTCACCCATTTGGCAAAACAGTGCTCCCCTAGTTAGACCAAATTTGCAGATCTGAGTCACCCCTTTGCAAAACTCTAAACATATTCTCATTCATCAAAACATATTTTGGTCCATGATGATCGTTGGTGTGAAATGAAAAACCCAGGCCACAAAAGTTA
>JAODKM010000048.1:99798-120774 GCA_026780845.1 Petrocephalus sullivani | reverse complement strand
TATTCTCATTCATCAAAACATATTTTGGTCCATGATGATCGTTGGTGTGAAATGAAAAACCCAGGCCACAAAAGTTAAACAGAGCCAGCAGACAGTGGACATCATTCATACACAATGACTCAAAACTGTCCAGACATGTTTGTAAAGCCAAAGAATGACTAGGGCATAGCATACGAGCCAGATGATAGAGTGAGTGCCATAGGCGAGCTGAATCTCGACATTGAGGTACGAATGGGTCACACAGAGGATACTTGCCCCCATCGCCCAGCAAGGGAGAGCATTTCCCGTGATGTAGACAGAGTTCTCTGTCCTGCCCCAGCCCTGAGACACAATGATAAGGCAGAATCAGCATCGTTCCTTGATACACATTTGCACAGTAGCACAGTGCTTGGTCTTGAGCAAAGATAAAATAGCTTTGAGTAGATTGTTTGATTTTGCATAGCAAGGTTTTGTGAATGTTTTTGAAAACTGGGGTTTGTATTTACTTGCTTTGAGAAAAGTATGGAAGGTTTCAGGAAATGTGCTTTAGCAGTTCAGAAAAACTGTAATAGGGGGTCAAGAAAATAAACCAGCGGTAGGAACAGGGAGAAACTGGAAAGGCCCCGTGCTGGATAAAGAGCTCAGTTCTTCTTGTGCTCTGACTGATCTGTTTCCTTGACTGAAGATTCATCCAGCTGTTTCACATTAACATTAGTGACACACGCATGATGAAAGGTGTAGTGTGGAAATGGTAAATTGTTGTTGACACAGCACCGTACAACAACAAAAGGTATGCTCTGCATCTAACCCATATGTGCCATAGCAGCGGGCAGCTAATTCAATGGCCAGTAATCATTAGGCCACCACTGCCCATTAGCGCCATGTGATTATAGGAGACTGACCAATCAGCACACAGCAAGAATTCACAAAATTCAAGCCAGTTTAATTGAAATGGTAGTTTACAAATTGAGTATTAGATCAAAGTGTCCTCCCTGACATGGAGTATCTGGTTACCCTAATGTCCATCCCCCCAGAACACACTCTTTCCTGCAATCGAAGTAGCCTCTATGAAGTGGTACATTTCACGGTAAAATAAAAAACCCAGAGACACTCAGGTATGTAATCACATACAGCGGCACTGGGTAAAAAATAGCACTGTGAAATGTATGCCATTTTTTTCTGTTGCAAATAGAACTTTTTGAGCAGTGATGCTGCGGGGGAGCTTGTAGCAGGTCTCAGCCCCTGTAGGACCTCCGCTGGACAGGAGGACGTGCTGATGCTCACACTGGCAATCTGAGGCCTGGGTAATCGGGCCAACAGCATCTTCTAACACAGCCTGGGACTGGCTGGGCTTTGCTAAGGCACACTACCTGCTATTGAGAAATTATAATGCATTCATAAAGCATTATAAACTTGCCTATACGTATTTATAAAAAGATGCCATCATAATGCAGCATAAGGCATCCTTAGTTCTTATACATACCATTATAATGCATTATGAAGGTATCTATACTACATTATAGATGAGAGAAGTATATACCATAATGCCTTATGACTGTCAGTAGAACATGTGGTAATGCTGCATTAATTCTTGCACCAACCATTTAAGGATGACAGCTTTAAGTAAAGTGTTACCAAAGCTGCTTCTTGACCCAGACCACAGATGCACGTGGAGGGTGATTGTCGCCTGCTCAGCTTGTCCCCTGTGCTCCTTAGTCCCTGTCTATAGTCCTGGTTTTGACTAAATGGAGTCTCCATGTATGAGAGAGAGGCCTGAGAACCCTCATTGTAAAAGTCACGTGCAGGTCCTAACCAGGTGCACTCCTGGGACCTGTGTCACCAATCACAGATTTTTGGGTAAGCAAGATGGCTTGTCGGATTTAAGGTAGTCTGGGCTAAATGTCAGTGAAAGAAGATAAAGTCCATTTAAAGCGGCATACCGTTTTATTTAGGTAATCAGCAAATCTCGCTTTGTGATGCAGGCCCCTGGTGAGCATGCAAGCTTCCTGTTTTCTGAATGGTTAAAGCATTATATCTGTATAATGTGATTGGTTGAGGGTATCATAACACATGATGCGTATGATGTATCAAAGAATGCTTAAGAGAAACTTTTGGAAGGGTTGCCTGGCATGGCTCTGTGTCTCTTCTCTGTGTCTCTTTCTTGATAAACTCTCCTTAGAGCAGAGTCTCCCAGCCCGATCCTTGGGAACTCCCAGACGCTCAATTTTTTTTTGCTCCCTGCCAGACGATCCACATTTTTGCTCCCCACTGGCAGCTGGCGGGGAGCAAAAGTGTGAACTGTCTGTGGGTCCCCGAGGGCTGGGCAGAGAAACACTGCCTTAGACTGCTGGCTGCTAGCAAGCGAGTACTTTGCCGGGGTTTGCCGTCAGGGAGAGGGACCCGCGACTCCTCCGCCCTGCTGCTTTTATCCTTGTCACTCGGCTGACGTTCCTCACCCAGAGCGACTTAGGCACAGCTTAAAGCTCCCCTGTTTATCCACTTACTCGGCTAAATAAAACCCATGTAGGCTAAGTGCCTGGCCCAAGGGGACCACAGCAAAGGCTGAGAGGCAAATCCACAACTGTTACAAGCAGATTTTTTTGATTAGTGTAACAAAAACCCAGTAAAACTTAAATTTTTTTCCCCAATAACATACTTACCCACTAGCAGCCTGTCCCAGGTGTCCTGTTCCCTGTGCTGCCCCCAAACTCCACCCCACCCCCGGGACCGTGATCAGGTTAGGCGGTTAGAAGACGCATGGATGGATTTTCCGTTCAATGCACACCTTAAGAGAAAATTTGACTTTTTACCATAACCCAGCAATAAACAAGGCGGCTATTCAATCTGCAAGTGGGATGCAGTCACATGATGAAGAATTAAATGGGGGAAGGGCAATTTGAGAATTCCGCCTGCAACCCCACTGAGGTTTCATGTCACCGTTGCAGTGGCAGTGCTTTTCTAAGCAGTTACGATCGGCGTCTCTCTGGGAGCCGCTGTCAGCCAGTGTCACTTGCTGCCGCTTGTGGTACCTTCATCTCCAGGCTCACAGCAAGTCTGTCAGATCACAAGGGGTCACCGTGTGCCGCAACAAGCGAGCAGAGCAAAGTTCGGAAAGACGAGGAGTGCCGCAGCGAGGGTGTAATTCACCTTAGTGACAGCAGGGCGGCGCTCCGGCTCCACCCCAGTTCAATAACTGGCTGCATTTTGTGCCAGAAAAACTTCAAGCTAGCATTGATGATTAAATACGGGTGACATGTTGAGTCAGAAAGCGTTGGTGAGTTCTGACAGGTGTGAAGAAATGCGAAAAGCCATGACCTCAAAAGAGAAAAAAACAGATATATCACGAAGACCTTTAAGTTTTTACCTGCTTGAGTTATAGACTGTGAAGGTTTCCTTGCAGCCTTTAGTCACAATAAAGCTGTCAGGAAGCCATTTCGGGCTCACATTACTACCCGCTAGCCCTCTGGCATGTTACATAAACCCCCGCGCAAAGGTTGGAATAGTTCAGTGTAATGGCACTCAGGATGACTCCGCTCTGCAGTGTGTTAGTTTCAGTGTCTTGAAGGAGCGTTCTGACCTCTGAGTGTGTAAATCAATACAGCATTTGCCAGATCTACAGTGATACAAATGAAGCTCGTCTCTGAAGCTAGCCATATCAATCCAAACCGATGGGTAAATGGACCGAGGTGACCCCATGTGTTTCGTACTGCTGTTGTTTAGGGGACACCTCAGATGAACAGAGCGTCAGATTGCAGGAGTAAGATTATATTTGATGGACTTTATTTATTAAAGATAAGATAAAACATCATTCATCCCCAGGGGAAAATATTGAGCAGACACTTTTATCGTAAGCAACCTACAGTTGAGAGAAAGCTGGGTCAGCCAGGCTGTGGCGTAGTTGAGGGTTAAAGGCCTTGTGAAATCCCTCTGCTGACCCTTGGATTTAAACCAACAACCTACCAATGACAGATACACCGTCCTAACCAGCTGTGCCACACACCAAGTAAGACTGAGCAGTCTGAGTGGGTCAGGCTTCAGTTTGGATCCAGGAGCATTTCCATGGAACCGGAATGTGGCAGAGTCGATCTCCACTCGCCCCCTCTAGACCACAGAGTTCGGGGAACGACTGCCTAGGGAAACGCAACGTCCTACCGAATTATAAAAATGACAGCGAATTCACTGAGGCATTTTGAGGGGTGTCGAGTGCCAGCGTGGGTAATTCACGCCGGCCGCTCTGGACTGAGCCGCCAGGCAGAGCGCAGAATAAAATGGTAAGGCCGCGGTAAGAGAGCATAGTGCCGGGTTTGCATTTAAAACAAGCGGATAATCAGAGAAAAAGAGCTATGCTCTCGAGGACTACTTCGCATTAATATCAATCTGCAATTGTACATCAGGGGAATACAAATCATCAAGGCCAGTTTGAAAAAATACTGGTTTTGGCTTTTTTTTCTTGAGTGCTGGTTATTCAGTAACGCTCCATCTATTTCTGCGATATTTTAAACGCCCACAATAATATGACTTGGAAATGTGCGAATGGATAAATAAACTCCTGTTATGCTATCGTGCAGGATTCAGTCCTGTGGCATTGAACACTCTTTTTCAACATCCTTTTATCTCAGTGAATTTCTATTTATACTTTATTTACCTGTGTCAGTCCAAGTAACAAGTAAAAAAAAAAAAAAAAAAACATCCATCAGCAGATTGGGAGGCTTAACAGGATGTCAGCTGGGAAGACATTCCTTCATTGCATGCTGCATGCTGCTCGCATGTCGGTTTAATTTTTATTTATTTTTTACTTATTTCCAGAGGGAAGGGAAGCATAACACATTCCACACTCAGAAGTTTGTGCAACTCATGGGGGGGGGGGGGGGCGATTGCTATCAGTATGTTACAACTTCCTGAGACCCATTATTCTGGCAAGTCTCATATCCACGAAACTTCACAGCATTTAGCTGTGAGGGAAGATCTCCCTTTTCACACAAGTCCTCTATAGGTTTCAGCCTCTGCCTGCCTTTGAAGAAGCTCTTTGGCATTACTGTGTTTCATTAAATGTGAACGACCATCCCAAGCAGATACAGCCAGGAATGGTTCCCTGCCCCGTGCTAAAAAGTGCATTGTTAAGCTCTCTGCAGTGTCTGTGTAAAAAAAATAAAAAAGGGTGTGACATGCTGATTTCCAGCCACTAAAGGGAGACTAGGTAGATGAATGCAGAGATATTTTGGAATTTTGTAATATTTTGAACATTATATATATATATTCTTTCGTTTGGAGTTGGTTCTAGTCCGATTTGTCGATACTGGTAAAACTCAATGACGGACGGTTATAGTGTCAGGAAGCAAATCGTTGAGACTATTTTGGCCCTAATTCATGATTACTGAAAAAGATGTTGGCAGTTGGCAGTTGGCAGTTTGCCTGCAAATTTAATTAAAGTGTTTGGAGTGTGAAACATACATTTCTAAATCTGCAGAAATTAGAACAATTATCCTTATAATTATAATTATCCTTATAATTGATATTATTACTGGTATCTATTTAGTTATTCTTGATATCTACCATTATGCTTGCCCTGAAAAAAAAAAAACAACACATGCAGACTTTTAGTTATATCAGGTTAAGACATTTCCATTGAAGTGATAGATGTTGCAGAATAAAACCTGGCTGCTAACAAGCATCGTTTAATTGTGCGGAAAAAAATATCTGTTTGCCGCAAGTCATCAGAGTTTGCATTTGTGTTATTTAACGAAGGCCCCTGACATGATCTGCACACTGAGTGACATTTTCTGTTGTTGTATCTAAATTTTTTTTTTTTTGGGGGGGGGCTCTTCTGAGCAGGGTAGGATAAAGTAGGGAAGCAGAGGTATTTCAATAGATAAAAATAAAGATATAGCTAATAGCCCTGGACTAGCTCTTCCACTCACAATTAAAATGTTTCATTGTGTCTTTATAAACAAGTCAAAATGTATAAGCTAGCTGCCGGGTGGAATTCCCACCCCCCCGGTCTGCATGTGGTATGGGCCAAAGTCTGTGCAACTCAAGACAAGCAAGCTTCTGATGTAGCAGGTCTTCTAATTCTGCTGAAATATGGAAGACGTTGTGTGGCGGGAATGACGTCCGCTGTGTATCTTCCCGTTTCACCGTATAATTTTTGTCTTATATTCTATGAGCCTAGGGTGCTGAGCATTTCGCCCCATTTCTATGCTTCTAATACGCCTTGCTGTTGCCTGGCTTCGGGATTTAATAGATTCTTCTTCATTTAATGGATTGAAGCGCTCATCAGACGTCCCGGTTTTGTGCATATGTATACGCGCAGGTCTGTAATGAGAACTTAATGAACAATTATGTGGCACAAAACATTCCATTCACTTTGCAAATGATAAAGCTCCGCGACACATCCGCAGCTTCAGATCTAGAGACAGATCATGGTGCAAAGCAGCTTTTAGTGAATGTTTCGGGCAACTACAACCTTGGCTAAGGAAGCTAGGAGCCTGGAACCAAATACACACAAAATAGCCACACTTAAAGCTTTGATGTGCCAGCGAAGAGTAACCAAACCATAGCCAATTTACCGTCATTATTGAATCGCTTGAGTCTGTGGTTTTGTGGCTGGGCTGGCCTTTTTGCAAACACCTCTCTGTACAGGATTTTAATCAACTGGTTGTCAGGCCACGGTATTACAAGGTATTGCAGGAGGCTAGGGAAGCAGTGGATTTTACAGGTGAATGTGTCCCAGAGTTACCTCAGCAGGCATAAGGGATGGGTATAACACGGACCATATGCTACATATTTAAACAGGCATTTCATTTTTCGGCGGAACAGCTTCCAGCCCCTGTGCTCTTACACACATTCTAGAATCTTTTCAAAGTTCTGAAGGTATATACCTTTCTACAAGATAACACACAATACGAATTCAATACCAAAACAAATTTCCACTGAATTCCCATATGGGTCAAGCTGAAGCATAACTTGAGGTCAGCTTTCTTCAGCTTGCTGTGAAATAAGTGTGATTGTATTGATTGTGATTGTGAATTTTTGTAGCAACTGAAATGAAATGAAAATTAAACAATGCTTTATTTTACATTCAAAACGTTATCTTGCATTACATTTTAAAATGCAGCATGTATCTCTTAAAAATTATTTGTACAACAATCCAATGAGCTGCCATTAAATGCAAAATACTTTAGTTATATTTTAAAATATGAAACATTCATAATAAACAAACTCTTTTCAGTTACCATGTAGGTTCTGTATTAGCTTTCGACAATAGCTATAATAAAACCAAAATCGCCAGCATACGTATACCAGTAATGGTAGCAGTATATTTCTACATGGTCAGGTCATGAACCAGGTGTATGGTACCCATACCATAAAGCACTGAGTGTGAAGACAAGCCCAGAATTTATTTATCCCAGCCCGATGTGTAGTACCAGCCGTCCTCTGTGGGGCACATTAATCCTGTCGTGAAAGGGCCACTTGGAGCGGACTGGAGATGAATCACAAGTTACTGGCGGGCTTTGCTCATGCGTTAAGCCATATGACTACCACATTAGACAGTCTGGAAGGTTCGTCCACGTCCAAGACAGCAGGTTAGTCTGTTAGCTTTCAGGTCGTTTTGTCGCTTGAGTAACAATAAGCAGCTGGCTTTTTCAGGGGACGTTTAAATTGTGAACACCACGCTGGCTGCTTGTCAGTTTGACAGACTAAATATTGGGCCAGGATTGTTTAAAAAAAAAAAAAAAAAAAAAGTAGGCATTTGTGTGACATGCTTGTTATTCACTCTAATTTATAATTTACAATATTATCTGTTAGCCTAAAAAAAAACTTTTTTTTTTGGGACAATAAGGAAGATAGATGAGGTTGTCTCTCCTGAACCCCATTTATATCATTTATAACTGACTATTGATGATCATTGGCTGCTGTGCCAAAACCCCAGTACGTTTAAAGTGCCCGTGGAAATGTGGTGAGCAGTGACAACAGTGCGGTTTTGTCCAGACATCCTAGACAGATCTGTATGTTCATTACTCACATAAGTTTCATGGCATTGATTAATGGTCAGCATTGTGCAACCAGGTGCTAGCATAGCCCATATGTGGATAAAAACAGATTACTGGATGGAACTGAATATCAGACGTTCTTTGATATGTTTTTTTTTAATAACATTTCTTGTTTTCTTCTCTTTCAGTGGCAAACATTCTTTGGCGAGAAGAAGGTACACAGACATTATTTGATGATTATATTGTGGGATTCCCTGCTGTTCATATTATTTTAGTGTACTGCAAACCAGCATTAATTGTAAATTATAGTTGAGGGGTTGGCATCATAAAATGATACTAGGTCATAATTTTTCTTCTCCATCCGTTGACAATAAAACCAAGATTCTAACTGGGAGGTGTTTTTTCTGTCTGTCCTGCAGGCCTGGGAATTGCCAATATGTTCTATGTGTTTTACGAGGATGGGATTAAAGTCATCCAGCCTGTGGCATGTGAAATTCAGAGACACATAAAACCCAGCGAGAAGCTGCTGGGTTTGCAGGTAACTTAATGTGCTCTTTGTTGGCTCAAGGGAGTTTTACTTCCACAAATATGTTCTGAGAGCAGAATGAAAAATGATTGGTTCAGAGAGATAACCAATGAGATGTTGTCACATGTCAGACCAACCAAACAGATGGCTTGGTCCCGCCTCCTGTAGTTGCTTGGACCTGCCTCCTCTATAATATGATTTGTTATCTCCCTGAACCAATCATTTTTCATTTTGCCCTCAGAACATATTTGTGGAAGTAAAACTCCCACAAGCTCGTTGTTGAAAATGGACGAAGAGAAATAAGATTACTGCAGCTAGCTATCTCGTCCCAATAGCACGCTACTGTTTGATAGCACATCTGCGGTCCGGGAAACCTTTCATATCCTGGGTAGATGTTTGTGATGAGGAGAGGAGAGCATTGTTATTGTCATTAGTTTTTTGATATTGCTGCATTGCATAATGAACGTAATGAGTTTGGAGATCACAGCCAACTTAAATATTTGCGATTGCTCTGGTTTCTAAAGGGTTCCTCTGGAATCTAATTTCCATCATCTGCACAAATTTGAAACTCAACTGGATTCATCTGAGAAAACACCTCAGTTACATTTATTACAGCAGTATTGAAGTTATCCATTTTCTCTTCCTTATTTTATGAATACATTTAGCAGGCTTCTATTGCAAAGCAGCGGAAGGCTCAGAAAGCTTCAGTGAGGGCTCCCAAGAGATGGTAGATTTCAGAGGATGGTGAAGAGCACATGGCACCAAACGTTGCAAATATATGCTTGCTCAGTGAAGGAGAAAATAAGTAGTATTCACACAAATGGTCATGAAACATCCGAGTTGTCTTACAATGTTCTGTCGAATGATCTGAGTGAAATCACAGTTGTAGCAAAGCAGGGTTATTCAATGCATACCACAGGCCTCCCTAATAATATGGTAAAACTATGTAGGATTAGCCTTTGTGAAATACGCACTCGTGAAAGTACTCCTTAGATGGTCTCCCAGATTTGTTCTAGTGCTGTAAAGGGCTAAAAACGATCCCTTTCCTTTCGAATTCTAGAGTTTGGAGTATTTTATGCGTTATTGATGTGAAGTGACTTAACAACCTGTGTGGTTTTGGAGATAGAATTCACTCCGAATTTTATAGACTTGAGCACAGTGACCTCAAGTCCATGCTCATAATCAATCCCCATTAGCTACTTAAGTGGCCTGTGGACATGAGGACAAGTACCACATTCTCTACAAAGAGTAATAATGAAGTAATAAAAAAAAAAAAAATAAATAAATAAATAATAATAAAGTGCAGTAATGATGGCTGGACATATCTGAGGTTTCAGCTAGAGTGATTTAGCTACCATGGATGCGAGTCTGATGACAATTCTGAGTATGTAAAATCAAATTAATTAAAACCAAAATAAATCTGAAATTTAAATAGTCTAGATTTGTTACCTGTGTCTTTATGTAACATATAGTATTTATTTGCTGCATGGGTATTATATCGATGGCTCTACTATGACTATATATTAGAATATATATATATATATATATATATATTAGCTATCAGTGCTGCTTGTCCATTATCCCCTTAGCCGTTTAATGACAGACGCTGGTCACAGCTATTCAGGAAGGATTGTTTTGCTGGGAAAGGTGTGAGGGCTTTTCAGGAATCCCCTGTGTGCTTGCTGCTGAGATTGGTTCCATCTGGCCGGGCTGGCAAGGCTACACAGAACCTTGAATGTGACCGCTCCACTGGGAAGCTACTATGTAGGTCAGCTGACCCATCTTACTGATGACAGGCCTCAATAGAGCCAGCTTGTGGCATCTCTATGGATACACCATATGCTAAGTTGGTTTGCTAAGATGGTGTTCTTTTTCATATCGATCCCTATGCGAGGACCTTTTACGTGTATTTCTTATATTTTTGTTCAAGTTATTTCCCTCCATAAAATATGTAGTGTGTGTTCACATAACCTTCCGTGTTAATTTTCTGTGTTACGTTCAGGAGGAGGTTTGCCCGAAGTCAGAAAGTTTCACAGGTCAGAAATGCATCTGGACGTCAGCGGTGAATGTCAAGGACAAGTATATTTATGCCACGCAGCCAACCTTGAACAGAGTCCTCATTGTAGACATTCAATCACAAAAGGCCGTCCAGGTAGGCTTTCTTTATCTATAAAGCAGTCGTTTTTCATGCCAAACTGTAAACTTGTTAATAAATCTAGCTGAACGTGGTGAATACCAAATATTCCTTTATGATCAGCATTGTGTAGGAAGTCAGGGTCTTCTGTTTAAAACTATTTCTGTGTTGAGTTGCTTTTGTTGAGCAGCAACACGGTATCCATTTATCTTTTGGAAAATTCCCAGTAGTCAACTTGCAGCAAGAGTTCTTCATCCTCATTGAATTCATCACTGAAAATAATTTGTCTGATCATTTCACAAATTCCCACAGTAACTGAGGTCACATTAAACTTCCATCACAGGTAGACTGCAGTTCTTTACATTACCATGAGCGCGGTCATATTTGAAAACCTGTGTGACACGCATGGGCCGCCTTGTAATCTATATTTCTACTAGCTATCCCTGACAGGTGACTCAACAGAATACGCAAAATGGCTCAAAGACATCATCTTGGCAATCTGTTATGTGCGATGTCAACATTAACGTGTAAATTCACTGTACTGTCTCTGGTCGTGAGGAGCAGGTGCATCGAACAGACGTAACCATGGGGTGCCATGGTTTCGTGCGGTGTGTGAGAAAGGTTGCTTTTCCGATGTAATTAGGCCTTGGTGTATTTTGATGCTTCTGGTGATAAGGGGGTGCAGCTTGTCCCTGAGCTTGGGGCCTGTAGTCAGGCTGGGGCCCTAGTGTCCAAACTGGCCCTTTCCCTCGAGTCACCAGTCTCGTGCCTCTGTTGGCACAATGTTAATTAGTCAGTCACCTGAAGGAGTGACTTCCATACTATTATTCTGATGATCGTAATTAGCCCCCTGATAACCCTAGAAATGCAGTGGTAAATGGAGGGTGGAGATTGAGGATTTGCGTTTATTCCTATTTATTTTCTAAAATGTTTCTTTTTCTAGGAATAAAAAAACTGAACTAATGAGTAAACAACATCTCTATACTGGATTAGCGGGATTCGCCATATTAGCATTTTGTCGGTATTGTGTTGCGGGATATCTAAAGCACGCTAATTAGATGTGGGTTTAAAGTCTAAATCAAGGGAAAAATGTTGCAGCTTCTTTTGGAAGCTATAATCAAAGTAGCTAGTGCCTAAATTAATTGCCTGCTTTGATTAAAGTGCTTGTTGCTGCCTTCAGCATTTAAGTGCCAATGCTGTAGCTTACTTCATAATCAGTTATTGCAGGGAGGTTAATCAACAGGCTTAATCATATTAAAGCTCAGTGCTTTTTCACATTTTCAAATATATATACAACTACAAGCACAGAATCCTTCTAAAAGTCAAATAATTAAAGGCAAAATATTTGCAGGTATTCCGCAATAAATATGATAATATATGCAGGCACAAAAATGGTCAGATGTACTGAAACATAAATAATGTATAAAAAGCAAATTTTAAATAACCAAAGCATTTAATTTCCATCTGAGAATTATGAAATTTGCATGTCAAAAGTGATTTGGAGTACTTGGTTTCCATATGTCAATCGAACCCGATATGCTCCACATTCAAAAACACTTCCGTATTTTAAACATCCAGCGTGTCTCATTTGTGTTGTCAAGGTCAATGCATTTTTAAACAAGCTCATTTAATTTTTAATACGCAGCTTAATCGAGGCTGAATAATCATAGAAGCAGATGGTTCCGCGTTTTACAACAAACCAACCGGTTGGTATGCGGCATCGCAGCAAATGCTGCTCCGGCCAGTTATGGATACATAATGGATGAGGGCCCTGTTTCCCTCCGGCACTGCAGACAGTGAGCACCGATCCAGTGCCAGTGAGGCTGCACTACGACAAATCCCACGACCAGGTCTGGGTTCTCAGCTGGGGTGACATGGAGAAGACAGCACCTACTCTACAGGTAATCACAGCACCTCCCCATTGCTATACTCCTACTAAGACGCTGCCTGACTCAAAGCATCATGGAATTTTACATCTCTAATTGTCATTTACGATTATGTGGTTGACACTTTCAACCAAAGCAGCCTAGCTGAGAAACTAGGGTCAGCCAATACTGGGTCCAGTTGGGGTTAAAGGCCTTGCTTGCGAGTCCAACAGTAATAATGTACATGCAGTCCCCAGGTTATGAGTGAAATTCCTTCCCTCTAGTCTGTCACAGTCGAATTTGTAGGTAAGCCGGAATAATAATGATACATTACGTAATAACAATAATAATTATACACTAATAAAGTAACTGAGGCTGCACCATGTTTTCACAAACTAGTGTATGCATTGATTATTATGAACCATTGTATTTAACCTGAATTTTTATTATAATAGGCTTTATGGCAGTCCATCCCGAAGTCGGACATTCTTAACCTGGGGACTGCCTGTATTTGTTTATATATATTTATTTAGCACATACTGTCAAAAATGTTGTACAGTCAAGAAAACAGAGTCAGCCAGTCCCTGGGGCAATTGGCGTTAGGATTAAGGTGAAATTTTCAACCATGCTTCCCCTAGTTTTGACCACTAGATGGCGATGTGTTGTTCGTTGATGGATCCATCCTGCTAATGTCCAAAACGAGAGTGCCACCACATGAGGCAGCGACGGGTTGTATAGCCGTGTCTTCTAGCGTGGTCTAGAGCATCTTTTCTCTCCTTCACTGCTCAGGTGATCAGTCAGGCTAGCGGGAGTACATCCCATCATACCATCCACACACAGCCCGTCGGCAGGCGCTTCGACAGGGTGGATGATTTCTTTATCCCGAGGACCACCCTCATCATCAATCATGTCAGGTAAGAGACGTAGGGGGCGCCGGTGAGCCTGGCCATCCCATGACCTGCCCTAAACTTCCTCTAACACCCGCTGTCCTGCCAGCTAACGAAAGTAGGATCCATTTGTCAGTGCTGACTCCTCCATAAAAGTGCAATAGATTCATTTTGAGCGGCTATCTGACACTGCTGGGGCTGTATTTAACACCTGATGCACTGCTTCTCAAGCTTGGAGAAGATACAACGACTCCTTTCTTGAGGCTGTAAACAAGGGAGCCAATGAGTAGCTCGCGTAACAATTGATGCTAACGCCCCACTGCTGTAGTCCTAGTAACTCTGCCAATAACTCAAAGCATCGTGGGATTTCACCGATTAGGTGGGACGCAGATATGCAGAAGTTACTTTCCCTAGTAATTAACTACTTTTATTGTAACTCGTAAAGTAATTGAATTCCTTTTGAATGAAGTAAGTCTTAAGTATCTATCTATCTATCTATCACCATATGATCATATCTACATTGCATGTATGTCTATGCGTCGAACTGTAATAAAGCATCAAGGTGTATTATTCTACAGTGTTCGAGATAAAAAAAAAAACCTAAACCCCACCAATAAACCACACCATCGTTATAAGTGTCTCCTTTATGTACTCGCTGTCCTTTTCGTTAAGGGCCTTCTGCCGAGCCTGGTGGTGTCAGGGTTGCGGTTCAGAGAGGCTGTTCCGCATCAGGACTCGTGCTGCAGTCCTTCATCGGAAGGAGCATAAATCACACTCATAAACCCAGAGGAGCGGATCAGCATCTGTCCACAGTGCTGTACGAGGCATAGTTGGCAGGATGCACGCCTTTCTGCTAAAAGTGCTGTCACTGACATTACAGTGTACAGGGTGGGAGTCATATAGCTATCTGTATTAAACAAATAAAATCATTTTAACTGATATATATATATATATATCTCAGGGTCTCAGGAACCTCCAGAATCCAGAATTTTTTTTATATTTGGATGGAATTCTGAGGTTTCCTCATAGTCAATCATGTGCAGGTCACGCTGGGAGCGGGGGAGGGGGGGGGGGTCAACCGGCTGTTTGTAGAGGCTGCCCTTCCCCGAAACCTTGGCTTATCATTTATTTTTTAGCAGTATATTTAATATCATCTAATTCAAGTAGTAACAATATGATATTGTTGCATATATAGTACATAAAAACTCAGTAAATCACTAAATCATGCCTTTATAAGATAATAAACTACCTACCGATTAAAAACATTTCAAGACAAGGTTAATTAATCATAGATTTAGCTATATGACTTTATATTACAATGTTCCTTGCTGTATATGATGTTTGATAACACGATGCCATGAAAATGCCCGCCTTATTAATTAGCTGTCTCATTTGATTGCAACATAGAGATACAGAAAGGACAAAAAAAATGCTGAGGATGTCAGCATATGCTTAATCACTTTTGCAAGACAGACCATTTTTAGGTCAGTAATAAGTTACACAGTGACCGGTTTCACAATGATAAAGTGCCAGCTTTGATTTCATTACTGTCACAGCCCATAGAGTCATCTTCATTGCATTTCATTACCTTTCCCAGCTGACATAAAACATTGCTCATCAGTTTTAGCAGTTTGGCGATTTTGACTTGAAGTAATAGTGATGTTGAAAATACATAGACCCATCCATCTTCTAAACTTCATCTACAGGGTCACCGAAGGGTCTGGAGTCTATGGGTGTATTTCAATACCAAGAATGCAAAGACCGTACTCGTGGTCTTGGCATGACCGGTCTTGCAATCTTGCCTTCCAAGAATGAACTTGGTGTGCAATGAATCATGGGAATGGTATCGTTCGGCGAGGACAACTGATGTATCCTTGATATTTGGGGTGGAGCAAGAACAACATCCTAGGATTTTTACCATACTCTGTACTTCTGTTCTTGAGTATTGGAACTGGTCTTTGGCAATGGAAGACGACGTAAAACGGGTACAGGAGAACACAAGTATGGTCCAGTAGCCATATTGAGATTTACCCTGTCCCAGAGAGTGTAGTGGGAAGATCATGCAAACTCCACACAGACAGAGCAAAGCTGGTATTCAAAATGCCAACCATGGGGGCCCGAGGCAACAGTACTACCCACTAATCCACCGTGCCACTCCTGACAAAAATGCAGACATCCTCGAATATGTTTTGTCAGAAAATATGTTCATTAGTGGGCTAGAGTATGCCTCTGCAATGTGAGCTGTCATCAGCGATCTCATATTAATCTATACATGGTAAGCAGATATCTGATTCCTGGAAACCAAACAGTAAAAGGCCCAGACAAGAAGAGGTCACCTGACCAGTCCATTTTCTTTCTCTGAATTGTGTTGATAGGTTTGGATTCATCCTTCATAAGAATGAAGCAGCGCTTCACAAGATCGACCTGGAGACGATGTCGACTGTGAAGAAGGTTTCCCTGAAGGATTACGGCTGTGTTCCCAAGGCCCTTGCCTACACGCACCTGGGCGGCTACTACTTTGTGAACTGCAGGCATGATGTAACAGGCGCAGCCAAGCCCCAGCTCATTCTGGATGGGATCACCGATTCCGTTATTGGCTACAACAGAGACGTCTGCGGCACGCCCTATGTCTCCCCAGACGGACACTATCTTGTCAGTGTTGATGATGAGGGCGGCCTAATGAGGATCCAGACCATCACAGTCCGGGGCGATATCCAGGAACCCTTCGACATTCACACCAACCTGCACGTCTCTGACGTGGCTTTCCAGCCGTCCTTCACTGAGGTCCACCAGTACCACGTCTTCGCCAGCTCGCGGCTACAGACCGACGTGCTCTACGTGGAGCTGGCTAGCGGGCAGGTCAAGATGATCAAAAGCTTAAAGGAACCAATGAGAGCTTCCGAGTGGCTCTGGAACAGGAAGAACCGGGTGATCGTGGACAGTGGCCTCTTCGGACAATACTTGATGACTCCTTCACAGGAGTCTCTCTTTATATTGGACGGGAGATTAAACAAACTTAACTGTGAAATTACCGATGTCCCCAAGGGTAACACGATCATTTGGGTAGGAGAAGCGTAGATATCCCATTATGCTTATGAAAATTATGGATTTAATCAGCTTTTTAATGTTTAAATTTAAGACCTATACAAAAGCTATATTGGACTCTGGGTATTCAAGTAAATCAAGATTTTTATTCTTGACAATAATTCTAAAGTCATAAAGCATACATATAAATGGGAAATTCCAATATTATGAGGGCATACAATAAAGAAAGAATAAAGAATAAATTAGAAACAATGGTTAACAATAGTAATTATGATGGAAAAATGATTAAATTAAACAGAATGTGATACTATTTCTAAATATTTCTTTGCTTTTAGCAGACCTAAAAGGAAATCACAGTAATTGAAGTGATCACTGTGCTCTGCTGCTTTTTGTGCCTTGGAGGAATACACCTTCAAGATGAAGAGCAAATGAAACCATTATCTGCATTTGCAAGAAGTGCAACCTTAAGCCCGGCTTTCAGGTGCGAGACGTCCAATCAAATTTGCCGGCACTGATGCTGTAGGATCATGACTGGAAAATCATTTCCCAGACCGAATTCAAAATAATGTTGTTTCCTTCGAAGATCACATTCAAGCATGTGACCTAATCATAAATGTTGATTATAGCTTCCAGGCAGTTACAATTTTGCAGCAGTTTAGAATTAATTGTTAAATTAAGTATAAAAGAAAATCAGAAAATTAGTCCGCTAATTAAAAAAAAGGCCACTGCAAAAGAAAAAACAATTAAACAAGTCATTTTCACATGTTGAGTGAAGATACAACCTATAGCTATAATTTAACAATTCATGCTGGGGAAATTCTGTTAACATGGAGAATTAAGGCAAAACTGATGTAGCTAAAATGTAAGATTAAAAACGTTTGACAGAAAGTAAAGTGTATGTTTAAAGAAACATTTCATCCATTTGTAAGGTGTCTATGCTGTGCTTTGTCAAGGAGTCCAAGGTTTGGGATGAAGACGGACATCAGCAGACTAGGGAGGAGGGTCTTTCGTTTCAGTCTCTAAGAACAATAAGCACAGTACCTGTTTTTGTTTATGCTTATTTGGACCCTTTTCCTGGGTAGATGTATTCTATGCATTTCATTCTTATATCCTTACTGAAAGGTTTTTGTTTTAATGATTTTTCCTTCAAAGGCACGGTTCCAGGTTTACGACATTTTGTTATTTTAGGTTAACGTAATATACTGAGGCTTTAAAACTGAGGCAATCATTGAAAACTGTTACACTTTTCTAATATTTTGTTTAAACTACGCAGAGCTGCTCCGATCTCTCAGCTTTCTAATCGGTATCCTGTGATAAAATCTCTTTTCTAGTTATGTTCTGTACATAGACACTAAGTGGTCCTTTGACTATCCTGCTCGTTAGTTTTCATAAATGTATTTTAGTGTTTCTAATTTATAGGAACTAAATTAGTTTCCTCTGTAAAGATCGAAAATAAGATTTTCCACCGTGACGCAGACGTTTCAGAGGCAGATGGGTGAGTGAGACAGCGTCTCCCAATCCGTAACGTCACCTATGATAGCATTGTCCCTTTTACATTTAGTCATGAGTGCTTATTCACGTGATTGCTATTTATGTAGAAAATTGCTTGAAATTGGAAAAAAAAACAATAAAACATTCCTTTCAAAAATTTCTGATGTTTGTTCGTCAATTTATGCTAATACACTATGGCCAGCAGTATGTGGACACCAGCTTGTCTAGCTTCTCATTCTGAAACCAAGGGTATTAATATGAAGCTGGTGAGTTCATTGTTGCTATAACAGGCTCTGCTTTTCTGGGCAGGCTTTTCCATTAGATGATGGAACATTGCTGGTGGGACTTGCAGTCATTCAGGCTGGGTACTGATGCTGGGTGATCAGGTCCCTTTCTGTGATCCTGTGTGACCGACCACTTCCCAAATGAACTTACTGCCAGACATTTTGACCTCCATGATCACTTCACTTACAGCTAACCAGGATAGCTCTCTAGGGCAGAAATGTGGTGAACTGACTTGTTGTAGAGATGGAATCTTATGATGGTGCCAAATAGAACATCACTAACATCTTCTGCATGATCTCCCAGTCTGCTGCCATTGTGTGACGCTGGAGATTGATAGCATATGCTGTTGTACATTTGCATTATGCACAGTTTTAAAATTTCACACACAGGTCATGAAGGAAGGTGAAATACTTAATAAATAATACATAGGTATGTGCAGAATCCAAAATGTTCACGCAATTTGTAGTAATGTTATCACAGTTACCTTTTGGCCTACCAGATGCCGAAATAGCACAGCGGGTCACAGTCGATATTCCCTCCATGCACTGTTATTAAGATTTATCCACAGTTAAGTATCAGTTGTCACACTTTTTACTCTTAAGTAATTTATTTTAAAGAATACCTTTCCAAATACCATTTAGAAAACTTTCAAAATGCTTTTTTAAACATTGCTCACAAGATCTCATGCACACCCTTTAAAACGAATAAATACCTTTCTCAACAGGAAAATCACCAGCACTTTCTGTGAATGTAGAAACCCTCTTTTTTTATTAATTAATGGATGCATCCTGTGGTTCTCGCCAGCTAAGTAGCTAGACGTGAAGGCGCAGTTGCCAGGGCGATGTTGCAGGAAGCTTTCCCCTCATCCAATCCTGCGATGCTGTGGGTCACAATCTGGGTAAGATGTGCAGAATAATACAGTCGGCTGATGAGAGTGCACGTTCGGCAAAGCCTGGTCTCGATTGGCGGGTGAGCATGTGGCCCACGGCAGGGGATGATGAGCACACCAGTTGTGCTGAATACTGATCGCCGGATGGGAATGGGGATGTCAGACACAAATGCTTACAAAGAAGCTTTATCGGGCCCGGCTGCCATTTCTGAGATCAAGTCAAGCATCACATGATAAACACAGTTCCACTACTATGATCTAGCCAGTTACTGGGGGAGTCCAATGCATCCTATCCTAGGCTAGAGCCTAGGGCCTTAGCGGTTTTGTCGACAGCACTCTCCCTCCCAGTTCGGTAAATATTACCGGCAGCACTCTCCCACCCAATTCGGTATATATTACCGGCAGCACTCTCCCTCTCAGTTCGGTAAATGTTACAGGCAGGACTCTCCCTCCAAATTCGGTAAATATTACCGGCAGCATTCTCCCTCCCAGGTCAGTAAATTTTACCGGCGGCACTCTCCCTCCCAGTTCAGTGAATGTTACGGGCAGCACTGTTCCTCCCGATTCGGTAAATCTTACCAACAGCAGTCTCCCTGCCAATTCGGTAAATTTTACCGGTAGCACTCTCCTTCTCCATTTGGTAAATTTTACTGGCAGCACTCTCCTTCTCGATTCAATTAATTTTACCGACAGCACTCACCCTCTACTTTTGGTAGATTTTCCTGGCAGAAATGTCCCTTACCATTCGGTAAATTTTACTGGTAGCACTCTCCCTCTCTGTTCAGTAAATTTTACCGCAGCACTCTCCCTCTCTATTCGGCAAATTTTACTGTTAGCATGCCCCCTTCAATTCAGCTCAATTCTATTTGTTTGTATATAATGCCTTCCACAACAGAGTCAGCCCAAGGCGCTTTACATGGCTGTGTTGTGATACATCATTAAGAGAGAATAATACAAAACTGGGAAAAGGAAAAACAAAGACAATGGAGGAGAGGAACCAAAAACTCCCAAGTAGGGAGAAAAAAACCCTCTGGGGGTCCAAGATCAGCTGGCTGCCCAGCCTCCCCCGGGGCTTATGAACGTTACAGAAAACAGAAAGAGTTAGCCTGCTTGCTCAAAGCAAGGTATAAGCTGCGGTCGAGGGCAAAGCCAAAGTCCATCAATAAGTCAGCTCTCCATGCCAACCTGTGCAGGCTGGCAGATCGAAGGCTGCACACACAATGTTACAGTTCATCAGTCATACCCATAAAGTCACCGCTCCATGGGACTGGACCAGGACTCCCACCCCGGGTACCATCCGGACATGTGGGAAGGCAGAGAGCATAGATGGTCAGAACATTACCCTTAATTGGTAAGTTTGTACCCCCCACGCTGATTATCAGATTCCCTCATTTCACTTTTCAGCCTAAGGGCCCCAGAGAACTTAATCTGCCTCTAGTCAGTTAGAAGAACCCCCCCCCAAACACATGTACAGCTAAAAGACCAATACTGCTACCCTTCTGTCCTATCACTCAGCCAAGTACCTGTGCTCCATCAGGGAACCGCGAGTCACTCATTAACTGCTACACCAACTGCTGCTCTTCATTAAATACCAGATTAGGCTGATGAAGCACAGAGTATGTTAATTAAAAAAAAAAAACAGCTATACTGAGGAAAATAACGCGCTGACATTGATGCAGGGATTTTAACTGGCATGCAAAAAAAAAGAAAACACAAAAAACGTTCTGAAGTAATATAATTAAAAAATTATGTAAGAAATATATTTAAAAATTACAGTGTACTGAATAACTACTGTTGGAGATAGCTTTCTCCGCCGGGTCCGTGGATGAGCAGAGACTCACAGCTGATACGTGGGGGAGTCGCAGGTCCAAGTTTATTTCCGAC
>JAODKM010000048.1:88085-99698 GCA_026780845.1 Petrocephalus sullivani | reverse complement strand
TTTGGGAATCCGAACGGGCCTAAAACTGAAAGGGTTTTGTATGATTTAATATCAGACAGAAAGAAAAAAAAAGTTATGTCTTTTTATACAGTGTATGTAAACTTTTCATTTCAACTGTAAGTTCTCCCCAAGCGAGCTTGATGGGCCGAATGGCCTCCTCTCGTTTGTATAGTTCTTATGTTCTTATGTTCAGAGAGGGGATGCTTACAGTATATGAATAAAAAATACATAAGTGATGTATAACCTTGGAAGTTCAAGCTATAAAAGTGTTCATAAATAGCCCATTAGACAAACTTAACTGAGAGGTACTGTGACTTACTGCTACATTAATTAGTAATAATGTTTAGGCCTGTATAATCCTACATGAGACATATTACAATTTTCAACTGGATGTCTTGCACTGGATGAGCTGAAATTTGGACAGAAAAAAAAAAAAAAACGTTACAATAAATCTCTGTTTCACTTAATTTCAATTGTCGCTCTTCGGAATTGCATCTTTTACAAAGAGCTGTAATTTCAGTGGGCTTATTCTGTTTCACGGTGATTATTGGGATTTCATTAAGACATTTTTTTAATGGACCCTGAAAAGTATTTTTGCACATGATCCAGTGTGGCAATTCTGATATCTGTTCTGTTCCCTATAAGTCCTACTTGTTTAGAATTGCAAAGCATTTTCACTGGTATTAGTTGTGACATAATCCCTCATCTCGTATAGTTCCAAGTATATTACCATGCAAATAGCCATGCAATTTCTCTATTTTTGGAACAAAATCCTGACACTTGAGGCATCAAGGGAAAATTTTAAAAAAATTAACAGGATTCAGTCACAGGGCAAATAATACAGCATGGTGATGCCCAGCACACAAGAGACCACAGGGGACTAAAGTTTAAAACAGTTTCCTAAGCAATCTATTCTGCCGCAACCCACCGCAATACGCCAAAGTCACATCCTCGCAACTCACGGCAACAAGAGAGTCATCTCTCTGCCCGCAGTAGTGCACACGCTGAGCTCAGGTGTTCTAGGCTGGAAATAGTTGGAGTTACAATCTCAGGTTAAATACACAACTTCTAATGTACTGTGCAAAAGTCTTATGCAGTCAAAGAAAATGCTATTTAAATGATCATGTTGGTGTAAAACTATGATGCCTGTATAAATACGTCGGCTTAGTCATTTCAACACATCTTGTAGCATTACCCCAGTATTTGCAGCAATCCTCCAATATACCCATGTATTCATTGATTTTACCAGTAGCAGTATCTTTATGTTTCCTCTGTCCAAAATGAAGTCCAGAGGTGGGTAATTCCGGTCCAAAGAGTAAAAATCCAGACCAGGATTTTGTTTCAACCAACCAGTTGAGTATTAAGAGTCTCAGTCACAGAGAGTTGGTTGAAACAAAATCCAGGTCTGGATTTTTACACTTTGGATCTGGGTTGCCCACCTCGGCTTAAGTCACACTGTACAATGTATCATGTTCTATTTCCCATTCATTCATTTATTTTCCATTCCTACTTGTGGTAAGCCCACTTTGTATTGTACAGTTTATATATGGTTCTGACTTGATACTATAATAAAAAATGTAACCCTGATATTTGCCCTGGTATCAGTTCCTTTCCCACTTTATTATTCCAGGTTAATAAAAATGTTCAAAACGGCAGCTGTAAATTAAAATATGACTCGTTTTACATACATTGCCATAGTTAACAAATGGTGGGTCATACCGCACAGGAATCTGACATAACCTCACAAACATTCATCACGGCGCAGGAGAAATAAAACAAGCGCTTGCATTCGGCCTCAAAGCCGGGCTCTGGCATGTCACAGGCACCTTCCAGCTTTTTCATTGGCTTGTCTTCGAACAAACAGGTATTGTAATAATTCAGACTCTTGAAAGTTCCCAGCAGGGGTCCTGTAATACCCTTAGGATGCTATTCAATTATTAGCATGCAAATTATTAGTATATTAGGAATTAGCATACTACCATTAGCATTAAAATATTTACACTAAAATTTTCCAGTACAAAAATAAATGATCAGAACTAACAGCTCTGGAAAAAAAACAACAGAATAATGTGTATATTTTTATGTGAATCCTTTATGAAGCACTCTAACTCTAGGGTGGCAGGAATGTAATGGATACAATGAGCTTAATGTTGGCATCGACCTAGTGACATCGAGAGCAGTCACAGCTAGCACTGAGAGTGACATGTGAGGACAACTGAGCGGATGCATCAATGAAGGCTAAGGACATATAAAAGCAATAATTATCTGGCAGATTTTCCTCCAGCTGTCAAGCAACAGTACTCAGAAAAGCAACAACGACTCAAACCGGGTAGACCAAACCACCGTTCCAGGTGTGCGCTGATGATTTGGATTCGGTAAAACTTGGAAAAATGCTGAGAAAAACTGGTAAGCGTCTTTTGTGATGTCCTAAAATGATCATGCCGGCATAGTAACCATATGGCTAATTTTAGCATCATCTCTGGAAGGCCTCAGAATTCCCTCCATTCGTCTGCATCCTTTATTGCGCCCCGTTTGTTTAATTTCCTTAATAGCATCGGGTTTTGTGAGATTTTCACTTCCCCTTCCTTTCCCAGGCAGATGGAGACCTCCTGGTGTTATTACCTGCATGGGCTTAGTCAGTGCTTTTGCATGTAACTTAAATAAGAAAAACAAAACAATAAAACCGGCAGTGTTGCAAGGCACCATAAAGCCTGAGATTCACCTTCCTGAGTTCCTGTCTGTCCGCGTCCAGCTTCAGCCATGAGGATTTTTTTGGTCCCAGGCACGTGCATGGCAAGGTACAACCGACCACGAATGACTCACCTCTAAAATCCCGGCAGCAGATGCTCGGGATAGCGCTGAATTCTTCCGCTATGGACCCGTCCAGCTGGCTGAATTAGACATGGAGCAGCTGCTCTTGTGTCCTTCACGGATATATTTTTAATAGTGAGCATAAAAGATATATTTCAACCAGCGCATATTACAGAAAAAGGAATAATAACAACGATAATAATAATAATAATAGTGGGGTGGCATGATGACCTCACACTGCTGGGACCAGGGTTCGAGTCTCCAATGTGGCTCCGTGTGTGTGGAGTTTGCATGTTCTCCCCACGTCGTTGTGGGGTTTCCTCCAGGTACTGTGGTTTGCCCCAACCATCCAAACTCATGCTGAGGATCATTGCAGTTACCAAATTGCCCATAGGTGTGTGTTCCCTGCCATGGGTTGGCGCCCCATCCTGGGTTGGTCTCTGCCTTGAACCTTATCATTTTGTTTTTGCAAATCTTTAATCAGGAGGCATCATGACCATACCTTAAACTTCTTTTTTCTATATATCAGGACTAGAAGGTCTGTCTAACTTCAGAAGGTCAAACAATTTCCTCTATGATGTCTGGATAACGGTGCTTGTTTTTCGGCCGGAACTTCATAAGTTTGCACTGCCCTGGTCATGGAAGTGTGTGCTTGGTGAAGTGTGTGCTTGGTGAAGCTGAGCAGAAAAAGATTCTATTTTTTAATTTAGTGCATATGGGTTATGTTTTATAATTCAGGAAATCCAATTTTGTTATATATATATATATATATATATATATATATATGATATACAAGATATACATATATGATAGCATATGGGTGTGTGTTTTTTATAATCTGGATTTCTCGAACATGCATGCAAAATATTGCATGCATTTGGATATGCAAATAGGATGGAGATCTAGCAATAATGTTTGTTTTTAAGCAATAAAGACAATCCAGAGCTTCTGCCAGTGGTTCAGGGACAACAATCTAATGAAAGTACAAAGCAAATAAGTGGGAAGTAGCGAGGGGAATTGTGATTGCACATCACCTTACTTCCTTCTTTCTCATCTTCCCCTTTGAAAGAAGCAGAGCTCTTTTAAAGTAAGTCCCCTACAGTCATAATTATCCTACAGGTGACCCTCATTTGCATAAGGCTTGACTCCTCCCCTCGGAAGGCCAATCAGAACACCCCAGTTCCACTGCTCAGTGGTTGGAGAAAATGCGTGGCTTCATTCTGAGAATCCGAATCAGGTTTCTATCGGGCAAGTAAGCCGGCTCTTTGATAAGCACCAAAGTGTGTGATTTGAACTAACATGTCACAGTCTGTGTATTTAATCTTTTGATGATCTAAAGGCATTCAGCAAAATAGTCAAGGTTAAATCGTTAATCTAGTGGTAAAATCGTTTCAGTTCCTGGTACTACCTTTTTCACACTGCCAATTTCTACACCTCTCATTCAATTATTTATATCAACTTCGTCAGATAGAATAATTAAATACACACACATACTTCTTTATAAATATTTTACTCTATCCTCAGATTGCGTAAAAACCAGCTGTAGCCTGATGTTTATTATAACTACTGTCTTCAGAATCAAAACAAGGTGACCTTAATCCACGTCAATAACATTTTAAAGTCTACATTTTTATTATCCGGTAATTCAGGGATTTAGGTAATAAATCCCATAATCCCGAAAATCCCAAAAGTAATGAAATTCTATTGTAACTGCGCAGAAGTGGCTGAACATGGTGCATGCCTTCTGAGAATGCCCACTGTGTAGTAAGGAGGTACAACGATGAATAAGAAATCAAAGGATGGGAAAGTAATGCTAATTCAACCAAATTCAAAGGAAGAACCTGCAAGATTCACCTGCGAACATCTAAGTCTTCTAAGTCTTGCACTTCTGGGTCCTGTTTGCTCTAATAAGTTAAGAGAATATTACTGTGACCCCATGCTGAGACTTACGTGACAATATGGGTAGATGCTATGGAAGTGGCAGGTAGTGATGTTAATCAAACTGTATTTTGGATGGTGTCTCCTAACAGGGTGACCAGCTGTGTAACAGAAAAAGCAGCCTCTTAGGAATTATTATGAGCAATTTAATGTAAAACAAAGTTTCCACTTCCGACAACACGGCTAACCCTGAACTTTGAAAACAGCTGTCGCTCCCACCTCTGTAAGTGTTTCTCGCAGGGGAGTAAGCTGCACTATACGGCGTAAGGTAACAGGACACCGTAGTAATTACAGGAATTGGCAACATGAGCCATAATACAACAACCCACTTCTGGTTCACCATTTCATATTGAGAACTAAATTAATATAAGAAAGTAGGTTCAGGCTTTACCTCCTCTTATTCTCCTCCGGGCTGATGCGATATTAAGCCTTTATTTGTAATGATAAGCTTCCTAGTCGGACTGCCTTCATCTTATATTTAATTAGCTCTGCAGGCAGTGGACTTCTGTAATAAGGACAAACTAAAAAAAAACTAAACCACGTCTGACTGATAAACAATGGCACTTCTGCATTATATTACATAAAGTAATGTAATAACCTGTGCATTATGTCTCCACGCTCTTAAGCCCCCAACGGCCTGCTGGTGATTGTGCCTTTCTACGTTTTTTTTTTCTCTTGCATCCTAATAAAATGTCTCCCTCACCTACCTGGCCAGATTTAATTTTAATTTCACGGTGTTTATCAGCGACTCAGTCAAACTTATCCACAGATATTTTGGATCCCTAAACATAACATCACCAGAACCAGAGCATTTTTAGCACAAATGGACTGTAAATGTGTGATGGCTCAGCAATTTTGCATGACACTCTGCTCTGATGTTAATGTTAAGTCAACAGATAAACCTGTTCAGGTCTGAATTAAGGACCCGGGGCTGTTCCACAAAGCAGGATTCCTTAGTTAGCTTGGTTATCTTAACCTAGAAGCCATATTGCAAACACTGTTAGCCCATATTTTTCATCTGGGAAGGTGAAAAAACAACAATCCCCAATACTCCATCTCAATACTCAATATTTAAACTGTGGAATACAGAAGTTAAACAAACTGCTGAACTTCAGCACTGAAGTTATTTACCGAACATCATATGCGGAAGCTAACGTGGAATCTGAAATGATTTATAGAAAATGATATTAACTCTTGCTCTAGCACAGCTGTTTCCAAAAATGGCACATTAAAATCCTATTCCCGAATCACTGATTATGAAGACTGTATACGCTTTCATAAAAAGCCAGTCTTTTGTACTTCTGAAACAAGAAAAAAAAACATTTTAATGCTGATTATCGGGCCTCTGTATTTTGTGATAAATGACTGTAAGGGGACTGTTCAACTTCATTTCTATCCAGCCGCAGGGTCAGGTATTCTTTTGAAATGCTGAGCATCAGTCGCTAAATATAGCGTTAAAAGACATGATGAATAGCTACTTTAACCGGCTGGCAGCATTTAGCTGCTTGCTCATCAAACCGATATTGACGAAGAATGAAAAGACATCAGTGGCATTAAAAGAGTTTCGCAGCTTTCAGCGCAATGAGTGATGATGATTATTATGGATGGTGAAGCTAGCTTCCTTTCTCTGCGAGCCTCGTTTGGTAAATCAATCACGGTGCCTTAATGATTTTATTCAGCTTCGGGGCGATTGGAAATGTTTCGTAATTATACATCCTACCCAGATAGGCGTTATACTAATACAAAGTTTTAATCATCGCAGGGACCAACAACATTTGCATCTGCGATATTTAAGAGCTTGACAAGCTATTCAAGTCTTGATAGCTGTATATTAGTCTGTATAACTATTTTTAGCTGGTTGCAGAAGTAATTACCAAGTTAATACACTGATAGGGTTTGTTGAGCTGATGAATAGATTTACAGATCAGGATGCAAAGTTTCAAATTGAGAATATGGAGTATTTTTGTTCAGGCCAACACTATTCTATAATATAGTTCATATAAATCAAACTTCAGGGTCCTCCAGCGGTCTAACGAGAGGCACTTAAGCTAAAAGGCATCTCTAAATTGCCTGCTGTGTGTGAGTCTGTTTATGCCCTGCGATGTCCTGGCATCCAGTCCAAGGTGCAACTCATCCTTGTGCCCTGTGCTGCCTGAGACAGGATCCAGGTAACTATACCCATTTACTCTTGACAAAAGTATCAGGACACCTGGCCATTATACCTACAGGAACTCTTATGATATCCCATTCTAAATCTGTGAATAGAGTGAGTCCGCCTTTTGCAACTATAACAGCTGCTACTCTTCTGGGAAGGATTTCCACAAAATTTTGCAATGTGTCTGTGGGAATTTTTGCCCATTTATCCAAAAGAGCATTTGTGAGGTCAGGCACTGATGTTGGACATGAAGGCCTGGCTCGCAATCTCCACTCTAGTTCATTACAAAGGTTAATGGTGAAGTTGAGGTTGTGTGGGCCAATCAAGTTCTTCCACACCAAACTCACTCAACATGTCTTCATGGACCTTGCTTTGTGCACTTAGTCCATATTGTGTATCACTGACAGAAGTTGTTTGTGATGTATATTTTATGATTACATGTAGTTTATAATGCAGAACTTGTAAATAAAAGATTTCTATTCAGCTCTTTGCCCTGTAATAATCCCAAGGTCATATTACCTACGTGTTAAGTCTCAAACACACCTTTTAATAGTATATGGGTATGTAATAGCAAAGCTATTACTGAGCTTAATCTGTTTCTAAGTCAGGTCAACAGAAAACATGAAACACACACCTTGGAAATGTTTTAAAAATTGAAAAGTAAGGTAGTAAATGTTAGGGCAGATGGAGGACCTCATCGTGGAGGAAACCATAACATCTTCAAAAAAAAAAAGAAAGGAAGTACAAAAAAGTAATTGGCTGTCTGCCAGACACATAAAAGATGGACTTCAAAGCCTGCAGCACATCACAGGACAAAGAGAGGAAGCAGACAGGAAGCATGTCAGTGCAGCCAGTTTGACTGCTAGTGGATATCTGTGACCTTAGCGTGATACACAGTACTCCTGCAGTACTACAAGTCTACTACTACAGTACTCCTGCAGTACTCTGGCTTTCCCCCTACTTGTTCTCCTCATCCACACAAAGATACTGATTTTTCAATGACATTAGCTATACCCAATGGTAACTGTAATTATAGACTTAAAAGAGTGTATAGTTACAGCTATTAGCTACGTGACTGATAGACCACCCATTAATTGCCTGATCTAAAAACGCAAAGGTCATGGGTTTGAATCCCAGTGAACAAGCATAAATTGTAACCCTTTACTAAAAGCATCAGGAAAATTACATATGTGACGCCCAACAAGTGCAATTATTTTACCAGCGAAAAGCATGTGAGGGACAATCGAGTGGGGAGGGGGCTGATGGGATTTTTTCCATGCGCTCCTGGAAACACCGCGGCGATGCTGGGAGGACCGGCATGGGGCGTCGCCTGAAAGCCAAGCGGCCAGCGGTGCGAAGATGAGCTGGTTCTCAGCGTTTGACACCAGTGTGTGGTGTTCTGGTGCAGAGCGAGCAGAGGTGAGCTGCATCATCGCCTTGGATCCATCCCCGATACCAAACCGTACGCTCCTGGGCAAAAAAGCCTAATCAATCAGGGATTGACCCGTTTTTTTATTTTGGACAGGAGTGAATATGCTTTGCCTAAGAAACATGAAGGAAGGATCCGTCATGGACAGGCTGACACACACAAACAGACAGACAGACAGACAGACAGACAGATAGATAGACAGATAGATAGATAGATAGACAGATAGATAGATAGATAGATGGAAAAAGACAACCAGTCAAATAAACTTGTGCCATTGTTAACCTTCCCCAAACAATACTTTTTGTATTTTAATTTACAGCATGTAACCCTGAAGATACAATCACCCTGAAAATAATCATTTGCAGCTGATGTTTGCCGGAGGGGATAAACCTGAATTTTAATGCAAGACTTGCACTGCAGAGCTCCTTAGACATCACAGGGTGAACGTGTCCCATGCCTGTAGCTAGCTGTTCCGGGCAACACCACAAGGCTGATCCCCTCTCCTTCTTTTCTGTTCTCTGCTCTGACGTCAGACGCATGGCATGTGTGACAAAAGAAGCAACAAAATAATTAACGTTTGTTTGTTGTGGATAGTATGGAAACTAATGTAAGGATGTGTTTATTTAATTTGATATTTTAGTAAATTTGTCATAATTTAGTAATTCTTTCATTTGGAACATGTCTGGAACTAATGAGTTACTGTGTATGAGTGACAGCCTTGGTCTTTCACTCAGTGAGGCCATTAATGTTAGCGTTATAAAATGTTAGCAAATTCATGCAGAAATAGCGGTAAGGCCTCCATCAACATTCTTAAGGCATTGTCCATTTCTGATGTCACCTTGTGACTCCTGTGTTTTCTTCTTGGTGTAGCTTTGATCAAATCATTCTGGTTGGAACCCTGCCTCCAACCTAAAGGAATCATCTGCACACAGTGACCACGGGCAGCACGCAGCTGGGGACAGGATGGAGCCGCTAGGCGTTGTCCAGGGCAACTGTGAATAAAAACATAGACGCAGCACATACTGTATAAAGAGAGAAACTTCCTGCGGGATGAAATGGGAGAAAGCTCTGACTGTCAGGTCTCAGCAGACTAAAGAGAAGATCCTTGAAGACGTCCTATATGAGGCTAGTGAAGAACCAAGGACAACAAATTTCCATAGCAACTGCTTGCTTCTTGGCCACCTCGAAAGCCCAGTGTCATTTGACGTGCCCCCTAAAGGCCACCCCACTTTTGTAGGCACTGGGACTGGAAAGCTACTTGTAGGCCTTTTTTACGGCCCTATACATTAATTTTCCCCGTCAACATAACAAAGATGCTTCTCGGAACTCGATAACACAGACAATCGCACCAATGCCCCTGGGTCATACGGTTTCAGTGCGAAATCCTGTTAGTGCTCATCTGCAGAGTGGAGGCCCTTCTTAAAATTCTCACTCATACGCAAACTCTCAGCTTAATCACATTAAATCCCTTTGTCTAGAATGGAAAAAATAGCACAAATGCCTTTTACACTTTCAATAGCCTGACTCATGTTTGCGAGTTATTTCATATCGCCTTTTACATGCCGATTCAATTTCAAAATGATTTAAATTGCTCCTGGAGTTATTCTGTGGTGCATTTTTTATGCAATAGCCTTGTTATAATCTAATTTGCTTAATAAATAACCGAACACGTCGTCTTAATTTCAATAAAATACAGCTTTCTTCTGCAGAGCAGGAAAACCATGCAATTTGCTAAATTATTATTATTTATTCTGAAGCACATTAATCTGCCATCAATACATGAAAATGTTGTTTGTTCCCTTATCATTCCGTACCTGTTCAGTCATTTTTATGCAGTATATTCAGATCACAGCTGTGGTGTGGTGGTGTAGAAAAATAACCTATCAATAATAATGAAGAAGTAACAGTACTGAAACTTTCCACGAAAAAGCAACGCAGTGAGAAAGGCCACAGGTAACATGAGGGTAAGCAGACTCGGACTGCTTCTAGGTCTCCATAGTAAATTCTCCTGGCGCATAGCGGGGGGGGGGGGGGGCGGGGGGGGGAGGGGCACGGCTCCAGATCCATGGAATTATTGTGACAAGACAGAAGATAATCAGCAGCTCGGAACTCGGTCATTACCGCTGCCGCTGTTCTTCGGCTCGTCACAAATCAGCTCCCTAGTTAGTCCCTGATGGCTTATTTTTTTTTACTGTGAGTGAAATTACTATAAGTTGACATTTTGACACAGCAAATAGAAATGTCTGCTGTGTCAAAATGTCGAAATATTGAAATGTAATCAAGGGGGATGACATCGCCAGTCTTTCCCTTTACGGTTCAGCGGGGGGGTGGGGGGGGTGTCTTGCTTTTAAAGTTCCTAAAGTAGCTTGTTTTAACAGAAGGCCTTTAAGTGGAGAGCACATTACCCAAACTTACTCAGTCCATCTTTTGTTGCTTCTGAGATGAGTCAGCCACAGGCCTACAGGCGGGCATCCTCATCATATGTTATGGAACCAGAACTCATTCAGTCCTTGTGTAATTCAACAAAAAACTTTCATTAAACTTCCAAAACTCACTCCCAAAAATTTTTTTCAAAAACATCTCCCGTGGGCTAAGTGAGTTTTGGAAATTTACTCTGCTGTTATCAGCAGGTCCTGGGATACAGCTGGCATTACAGACGTTCCGTGTGTGTTTTCGTTCGTTCCGTGTGTGTGGGGCCCACCATGACATCCGGCTGCAGAGGCTCAAAAGGACGGCAGGATTTACCCGCATGCGGTAACCAGGACGAAGGACGTGGCCTTTGACCCAGTTCCCTCGGGGCCACGCAGGAATGATGTGACTCTGGTTACTCTGAAGTATATAAACAGCTCTCGTAGAATCCTCCTTCAGCCATCCGCAGACGTTTATAGTCTGTACTCAGCCGCACGCTGAAGAGCAGTCTAACACACGCACACTGTCACACATATGCACAGTGGAATGGAGCGATATATATATAAAACATGAGCCAAGAAAGGCTTGCTGGAGCGGTGAATAATTAGAAAGAAGAGGCACAAAAAATCAATCTGCGCCTTATCTAAATCTCGGGATGCGGGAAAATCCTGGAGGGGAAATTCCTGCCTGAGGACGGGGTTATTTAAGAAAACATCGAAGCCACGCGTGTTTGATCCGACGTGGGGCATAACAAGAAATCAATCCATTACACAGCTCCAGAAGTGAGGGAGAGGTGAACAACATCGCAACTACCTAAATAATGTAGCGTAGAGACCTGACTGTCCCTGAAGCATGATATGTAGCCTGATCC
>JAODKM010000048.1:51974-68323 GCA_026780845.1 Petrocephalus sullivani | reverse complement strand
CAATATGGTATCTCCCATGTTTCCGCATTTCATAATGATTTTGTGGGCCAGAAGCCCCATAATGATTTTTAACAAGGGTCTTCTGTAACTCATTTGTGACAGTCACAGAGTGGCCATTAGTGACTTTAATGATATCTTTGGTCTCCCTTTGCCATTGCAGGATAATTATATATGACCGTTATTGCATAGAGGGAAGGTTTTTATCCTGTGCTTTTCACGGTGGAGGGGAAAAGATTAATAGGCTTGATTTATTATTCTGCTCAACTGAAGCAACACACTTTTGAAGTCATGCCATTGATATTAAAATTATAATATAAAAATCATAATCAGAAAGAAATGGACTTTCCCAGGTTTGGGGGGAAGGGGGGCATATGTAGGTCTCCGACCATTTTCTTACAGTGAGAGCTTTGAGTCACTATGGTATATTTTGTTGATTGGGGGAGGGTTGGTGAGTGTCATCAGTTTTGGGTGTTCCAAGTTTTACAAATACATCTGTCAATCACTATCGACCAGTTGGCAGCCATTGTCCTCCTGTAGCCATCTGTCTTTAGGATTTATGGTTTGGAAAAACGCTATGACCAGGCTCTGGACGCAGTGATCTGTGGGGATGGCAGTGACTGGGTCACCATCCTCCCCATAATGAATTCTGTAACACCCGCTTACTCTCCAATCATGTCCTCTGCTACCAGCACTGTCCACCAGTGCTAAATTAGGCGTGAGACGATGCAAATTAAGGAGGGCGGGCAGGCCGAGATGACTTCCGGGAGGCAGGCATGTGCTGTAGCGCAGAATGTCCCCATTTCTGTAACCCTTTTCACATCACCTTTTGATACCTTTGCCAAGTGAACATTAAAAACAGTTCAGGTGATTAAAAGTGTCGATTTTTATTGAGGAAATGCACAAGCAGAAATTAATTAATGGTCGCTCCATTGTTCATTACAGTAGCCTCACACCTTCAGCGTTGTGGATTTGTCTCGCCCCTGACACAGCGTGTGTGTGGATTATGTTTATATTACATTGTGGGGACCAAATGACCCCCCCCAATGTGATAAAAGCCTGGTATTTTAACGTTGTGGGGACCATTTTTCAGCTCCTCACAAAGATTTGTGACTGTAATCAAAAAACTAAAAATGCCAAAAGTCTTGTATTCCGTTTGGTTACTTATGGTTAAGGTTAGGTCTGGGTAGGGGTTAAGGTTGTCATGCTGGTATTAGAGTTTGCCCCATAGAAATGAATGGACAGTCCCCACAAAGATATAATTACGTGTGTGTGTGTGTGCTTGTTCTCGCAGTGTCCAATCACAGATAATGTGTTTAAGTGTATCTCAAGATGTATTAATCGTCTAATCACCTACATCCCAGTCAGTAGAATATGTAATACACTACCTCTGCATTAGGAACCTCAGATTTTAATCTCGCATAGTTGTTGATTTTATAACCAGAGCCCTTTGTAAAAAGCAATGCTTTGTAATTATCTCTGTTGTTAAAAGCAGTTGTGGTAGGAGGAGGAAATGGGATTTAATCATACTGATCCATGTTTCCGTTTGATTTTAATTGCTCTGTAATACAACTGTCACACTACTCAGGGACAGATTAAAATAAATGCAAGTAGTGCAGTCAAAGATTGCTTTGATCAGTTTTTTTCTGCAGAAATTTAATATTGTAACATTTCCAACCAAGAATACATTGCGGTAAGCATCAACTCCATAACAGAGTCCCCTCTGAGACATATATTGCCATCCGATTCCTGTATCATACATTGTTTAGAAACAAGGAGATTTGGTGACTTATTCAGTGATTTCATGAGGTCATTTAGCAGGTGTTTTTGTCCAAAGCGACATAAAAATGAGAATCAGAGAACAGGATCAGTCAGTCGCTGGAGCAAAAGCAGGTGAAGGGCCCTGCACTAGAGCTCAAGGTTCATGGCCACGGGATTTGAACCAGCGACCTTCTGATCACAGAGTGCTGAGCTGCACAATATAGGCACTGCTGGACTCTAGCTATGTCCCCATCCAGCATTAAGGTCCTCAAGGATCACGGCCACTTTTTGATCTACTGGCAAAATCAATTTAATGTACCCCGGCGGCAGGCAAGGATGTCATTTGCCAAAAGCCATTTGCGTGCTTAAGACGCTGCCGTCAAGATTTTCTCATCAGCGATGAAGTGTCAGGAGCACAAACAGAGGCCCGCATCTCCAACCTCCGCCGGTGCGATCCGTCTCTCCCTCTTTCACTGTGAGTAAACTAATTGTGTCACTTCGAAGGAGCGTATTGTATGACTCAAAAAAAAAGAAAAAGAGAAAACAAATTGCTTGCTTTGAACTTTCTTCAAATAAGCGATGCAAATTCCCCTGCCTGCCTTCTGCTTTGTTTATGATAGGCCTCTCATGAAAAAAGCTCCCCTCTCTTCTGCTTTGAGCCACCTGACAAGTCGACGAGTCTCACCAGCCACTTGTGGCACCATCTTCAAGTAGGAAATGAGCTCGGGCCCGTTGCTAATCACCTCCTCCACGGCTCCGCCGTTGACATTTTAATGCGGAAACTGAACCCCGGCGACCGACCCGGGCTTTATACTCTATAAACAGCACGTAAAACATTCCTGCCTCTTATTCTGCCTCAGTAGCCTAGCAACACCTGTTTTAACTTTGTATTTCACTTTGTAAAGTAACTTTTGTTTGTATTTTGTTTTTCGCTTTTAAATGCATGTGCAGAAGTATATTTCTGTGCAGCCCGACTATGGAGGAGTTTCTGATTCTAACATGAGATGTTAACAAGTCCTTTTATCGTTTTTCTGCTGAAAAAAAGCCTTCAATTTTTAAATTACCCATATTGAAGCTACTAACGAACAGCTAACGCATGAGGGTTCTGTTCTAATATGAAATGTGTCATAGCTACCTAAGCCAAAAATCCTCGTTGTCAGACTTTCTTTCCATGTCAGAGTGGTACAGGTGTCAGCTTTCTGTTTTTTTGCGCGGTTGTTTGTGTGTGCGCGCTAGCGTGTCACGACGGCAAGCAGGCCATGGGGAGATGACTTCACAGGGAGCCCGGTACTTATTGGGCATTTCCTCCCCCGTCGTTGACAGGTAATTGTCTCCTTGTTGTCAGGTAGGAGGCAGGGAGGGAGTTCGAGTGCTTTGGCGGCATGGAGCAAGTCCACTTCTGACCCGAGAGGGTTATAAGGAAGCCCTTCTTTAATTAGACGGGGCGAGGAGCTCTCAAGGGGTCCATCTCCACCAGCTGCAGTGGAGTCAAAGGACGTAATTGAGCCAGTTGGCCTGGCCTGAAGGAGCAGAGGCATTTAGTTTGGGTTTGGCCGGTGTGCAGCAGAGCTCATTACCGGAACACTGACAAAAGCTCTGCTGTTGTCTCTTGGTTGTGTACTTCAAAAATCCAAATAGCTCTCAGCAGCAGCTCTGAGAAAGACATGACAGAACTGACATCAAGGACTCTCATTAGTCTGAATGAAGAGCACAAAATAACAGATTTGTAATTAACAATACATTTAGCCCATCCCATATTTATCACTTACTATTTTAGTCCATTTCATATTTATCTCTATTATCTTTGTTATTAGATTCTCATGGAGAATCCGGAACACAGTCAAATCTCTAAATGAAATCAACCGTGGGTAGAACTTTTTGTATCACAATCAAATAAGCATTGCGAAATGTTTTAATTATTCAAAATTATTCTTGTATTTGTGAATGTATGCAGAAGAGCTTTCTCAAAGGGGAAAAAGATTATTCTTTTTTTTTTTCTTTACTGAACCAAAGGGGCTATTTTGGTCTCAGCCTGTAAGTTAAAAAGCAAGCACTGAAAAGAGATTTGGAGAGGAGAGACAGACTCTCTTCCTCAGAAGATGGCTGGAGGCTGGAGACCACAAGGGAATTAAACAGGCACGGTACAGCTGTCTGTCTCTGCCTGCGCCGTAATGTGTAAGCTGCTCGCTAACAGATACAGATGCTTGCTTACCGCACTCTCCACAATTAACACTATTCCTTATGTCGCGGTCAAAGCAGCGAAGTAATATTAGGAGAGATGGGAGGAGCAGTGCTGGTTCAGCACCTGGGAAGCCCCTCGTATAATTGCTAGGTGCCCCCTTTTAGCCACGCGGCCGGGAGAGAGGAGACCGTGAGCTGGGAATGCCACGTCCATTTGCGGGACACGCGTGAGAGGAGCCATGTAGAGGGCCCCGCAGGAGGGGGGAGAGGCAGGGACAGTGGGGGTGACAAGCAAGGCATTCGAAATCCTGCTATGAGGAGAAGACGGATGCCAAGCGAGCAGAGGAGACCGCTCTATGGTCTGTCAGATGGTTCTAGAAGCCATGTTTCTGCATAAAAGAGCAGAGGAACCCTCCTGCCCACCCCTACCCCCCGACACGCATTCCCCCAACTCCTGGCCCGCTGACAGTCAGGAGAGGCTGCTCTGGAGGATGAAACATCTCACAGCACCCAGGGCGGAAGACATGTTGACGGCAGCAGTGCATTCTGGGAGTGAAGGCAGCAAGCCGAAGGTGGCTTATGAAAGACTAATGCTCACCTGTAGCCTGAATAAGATGAACATCAAAGGAGCCCCCCTGACAGGCGAGTGCTGTGTTCCGGCGATGGGAGGAGAGGCTTCAGACCTCTGGTGACTGTGATTACCAGCCCCTGTCATTCTTTGACCCTGTGGGGGCCAGAGAATTAGCCAATGGGAAGCTAGTCAGTGATTGGCAGCTGTTGTAGGTTTTGAAGACTTGTTCCAAATGCATTTTGTGGGAGGTGTGATACGTGCCTGACTTCCTGATCTGCTTCCTGGTCTAATCCATAGGGGAGTCACACTTTCATTTTAAGACCATTAATCCAGGAGCTTGCACTCATATCTAATAAGAAAGTACAGATTAAAGCATTTATTGAATTTAATGAATTATAAGTGTTGTTCATCGATAATAGGATAAAGTTGTTTGTCTGCTGCCTCCTATAATGCTGTCTGCTGCAGGTCTGTCATGTTACTATAAATATACAAGGTGCCAAAGCATAGCAAATAAGATGCTTTTCAGAATAACCTGCTGGAATCCCACCCAAGCTGCTGCCCCTCCCAGTGCCCGGATCGTCCTAAGAGAGGCTCCATGATCCGCCAGACTCTTCCTCATCAGCAATGGTGTCAGGTCCAGAGTGGAGGCTCTGAATCTCTGAGTCTCTGTCATGACAAGAAGGGACCAGCATCACCCTAAACAGGACATGAAGCTTCAGAAGATGGATGGATGTACTCCATAAGTGACCCCAGATCCCAGTAAGGGGATCTCCAGCTACGATTATTTTTATCTGAGCCCCCCAGCCCCGTATTTCATGGGGCCTGAGCAGCACCTGACCACCCCAATCCCCCGTCCTAGAATGGCCGGGACTGTACACACCTTCCAGCTCACATGATGGATAAGCAACGATATGGGGAAACAAACCTCTTAAGGATATTAACTTTTAATGAGCAACTCTCTCCATAGTCAAACGACACTGAACACTACGCTTTTTTTTATTGCTCTCTGGTGTCAATAAGCTATTTAAAGTGATGGTCATGTTTAATGTTCCAAGACAAAGAGAGAAACCTCCACTCTAAAGTTTGTGATTCTCTAATTTGTTTTGTGCTACTTTTATAATGAATGATATGTGGTTTTTTAGACTTTCTTAATATAAGAAGCAATGTGCCCAGTCCTTAGATTTTATTCCAGGGAATAAAGTTGGTTTGGTGCCAGTGACTTAATTAGATTCCTACCTCATATCTGCAGACTTAAAAATGACAGATCTTTAAATGAAAACCACGCTTCTTCAGAGCAAGTGAGGGAGTGTCTGGTGTTTGTAACACAAATGCGCCGAAGAGGGCGAATGGCTCACCGCCGTTCCTCACAAAACGAAATCCGCACTATATTTCTGATGGGGTTTATTCTGCTGTCTGTTTCAGCTTGAATCTGATTTATTTGTGTGGAACAATGCAATTGCAGCATCCTATTATTATATACACTCAGTTATATACTGCTTTTATGAAGAGAGATGCCTGGGATACATCAGAAGACCGCGACGGGATTGAAAATTGGATTTAAGGAAATACCCAACAGGTATCACGGGAAGAAAAACAATGCAGTGTCTGAAATTAATTGCCTGGGTTGACTTTGAACTTTGACAGGGTCTGGAGAATGACATCATGCTGATTCCTCCTGATTAGGAGGGTTACAATGGCCAGGCAGATGGCCTTTGGTAAAGTGATTGGATCATCTATTCAAGAATAGCCACCAACAGTGTGATGCACCGCACTTTCCAGTCACGGGTGTTTCACTAGTTACCAGCTAAAAAAGGAGGTGATATAGCACAGTAATTCTGGGAATACAGGACACTTCAAAGCAGTGCTTCCCGATCCGGTCCTCAGGGGACCTACAGACATTGTGGCACAAAAATGGGAGGGAGCAAAAATGTGGACTGTCTGGCAGGAAGGGAGCAAAAATGTGGACTGTCTGGCAGGGAGCAGAAAGGGAGCAAAATATGGACCGTCTGTGGGTCCAGAGGAAGGGGTTGGGAAACAAAAGCTTAAAATATCTGAATTCTCCAGCCCCAATGTATGTTTTGCAGAACATTTCTTTTCAATGCAGACAGATATATATATAAATATATTATGCTATACATTTCCCAAACGCTATACACTGTTTTCTAACTTTGTTTAAGCGGGCAGCGCTGATGCCTTGACTCCCTCGCAGCTTATCGATCAGTAGCTATCCGTTAGCGTCGCATTTACCTCAGCATCGATGTCCAATTAATCTGCGGTAATTAAAACCATAATTCAGTTACAATGAAAAATGTTCACTTCATCATGGAAAGGGTTCCGCACCAGGAAAAGACGTGTAAATCTGTTACGGCTACTGACAAATGACAAAAAATATTTAAAGGCAATTTCAGCAAATACTTGAGAGCTATCCTGATGCAAGTACTATGCATTTAATTCTAATATCAACAGCATATAACTATGAAATGTCATAATACTCTAAATTAATTAATACAATTTATTAAATTAATTTAATTAATCAAACAACAAATGGACAAACAAAGAAATAGATAAATAAATATTTCAATAATTAATTAAATGTATTCATTTACTTTTACATAAATCAATAAAAGGTGTTACATTTCATAATATAATGCAAATGTTACATATTGACATATTTCTGAATGATGGTTTTCCAAAACAGCTTTTTTATTTCACAATGCCACTTTTTTATTATAACGGTGCATTCTGTCAATCACATTGAGGGGGGCGGGATTGAGCTTGTGATTGGCTAATCCTTTGTGATCCATTATTAGGCCTAGCAGAGGTAGGAAGTAGTTTGAGAAGTCCCAGGAAGCTGTGGAGGAGGTCAGTAGCTGGATGTGTAGATTAGCAGCGCAGACATAGGAAAGTGGCCCTGTTAGGCCAAATCTCTAACCTCCATGGAATGTGGGGGTATATGCACTGAGACAGAATATGTCTCGATAGGGCATTTTTTTCTTCTCTGTACGTCTCTATGCAGTATTTTAAGCCCTCTAGGCATGGTAAAAATGCCCATGTTTAGGCAGCATAAAAAACCTGTGTAGACGTATTTTTATGCTGCATCAACAGGGTACAAATACCGATGTTAATAAGCTCTTCCAGTAGTAAGAGATACCTCAGCTAATGTTTTACTTTTCAAAGACAAATGGTTCAGTCCTCAGTACATTCTATTGGTTGCCATTTGATAATATTTCGGCCTTTAGTCATAACCAACAAAAGTCGAAATTTGTGAAAATCGCAACAAAGAGATTCATTGTTTTGTCCGATATGCTGAATTATACGTTTGACTTGGAGCAAGTGAAGTAAAAGCAGCCAAGTAGTCATGGCTGGAGAGGGACTTCATTTCTGACTGGGAGTCTGAGGGTGATGTGATTTTTACTGGCATGTTTCGCCAAAATTAATAAAGCGTGGAGCAGCTTTGACATAAATAAGGAAACATCATCAAAGTTCACATTAAAATATTATCAGTGCAAATTCCAAAGCCTCTTTAATAAATAACTTCTTATACAATTTTTTTTCCCCAAATGTATTTGATTTTGAGTATAATGACATTCCAAGGACAACTTGCCCATTGCAAGCAGGAGGCGGGGCTAGGCAAAGTCAGGTGACAGCCCACCTGATTAATCACAATTGTTCCCAACATAAGTCTTTTACCCAAAGAGAGATTGGGAGTCTGGAACAAAGTGCCCAGACCAGGTTGACCCCCTAAGATCTGAGCCTTGCTCTCTTGATCTTCGACTGCAGGTCCTCTCCCTTTCTCACTCCGCAAAGAAAAATAAAATTCTTTCTTAACCCCTGTTGTCACACGGATTTGTTCCCAGCCCTGATAAAAGCAATTTTTACCTCCATATGGTGTGAAATATTGCTCTTTGTCTCATGTAGTGTAATGGTTAAGGACATGGTTTCATAACTAGAAGGTGAGTCGTTCATATCCCAGGTGAGGCCTTGTAGTACTCAGGTTGGCAGCCTAATCTGCACAAATAAAACGTCCATCTGTTAAAAACAAAAACTGTAACCTGCTTTGCATAAACGCACCTTCTAAGCACGTAAATGGAACATCTGAATTCAAAACGAGGATCTGCATCTTAATGTATAGAGAAGCACTGAGCTTCTCGCAGCAGCAGGGCCAATTAGGGAGCTCTTATAATCAGTGGGCTGAGTTGTGTATGTGGTTATCTGAGCCCAGAAACCCACAGTGCTGAATTAGCACACAGGACCAGAAGGTAGCACTTCCACCAGGCTGGAGTTCCTCGGCAAAGCTGCCATCTTCATCAAACGTAGATATTTGTCGGCACGGATGGAGCATCGCTGGGACGGGACTGCTTCTCACCTTCGTGTGGTTCAACATCTGGCTGGCAGCTGCTGGTGCCCCACGGGACTCTGCCAGTTCAGCCCAGTGTACCGTATACCTCCCTCCGCTGTCTCCTGCAGAGGTCAGATTGCAACAAAGTATGCTGTATGGCGAGAGATACTGCTCTAGATTATTTATTTTTTTTACAAAAGAAAAATGAAAAGGGAAATCTGAAAATTGTTCGCAAGAATAAAAGAAAGTTTTTATTATTTGGCTTAACCGTTATCCTACAGGTACTGTAATAGTGTGGTCTTCTTTGTTTGGACAGAGACACAGGTCTGTGTTTGCATGTTTTTACACTTTTTGTACTTACAGAATTTTTTTTATATACCTTCTGCTCTGGAAATAAGTTCTAGCGAGCTGAGGTCACTGGCGTTAGTATTTGCAGTCACACTGGAACAGGCGCAACACAAGGCGTAGCGGCAGATGCTTCAGATAAAAGAGTTTGATGGGAAATATACAAGGACAAAAACAAAGCAGGCACGCCCCCCCTCCCCCACACTAGTGAAGAATGCCACAGGGTTTCAGAGCATGTGAAACATTACCTTAAAACAAAAGTAAAGTAGCTTTACTTCGGACTACTCAAGCTCACAACAAAAAGAGACAAAGAGAGGAAGAGACAAATATCCCGGAAACAGGAGACATCGCTGTATGCATATCAAACAGCTGTCTGGCTCTCTTCTGTTTGTTTTGTGACTACAAATTATGAGATTATGATGACTCTGTCGGACGTATGGTGAAAGCATCCAGCGAGGTCATTAAGGTGCCTAAATTGCTGGGGGTGCCCTAATCCCCATCTGAGTCACAGAGGTGTGAGTCACCCATCATGGTTTCCTTCAGCACACCAACATTCTTTTTGGAAAATGGGATTTCCCATAATCCTCTGTGATGAAAGCAAAATATTAACCTGGAGATTCAAAGGATCATGCACCATGAACTCAGAAACACTGAGTGGCTGGTAGTTTAATGTATTCTCCCAAAACAATGTATCACATCTCAATGATATCAGCTTGTGATGGCCAAATGAAGCTTCATGAACCATTTGCTGTATTTTTTGACCCCACTAGATGGCGCTCTTTGTTTGCTTTTGGGCATACTTTGTGCACTTTTTTGAACCAAGAGCGCCATCTAGTGGGTTGGCTCCAGTCTCCTTGGAGGCGTGGGAAATGCCTTTTAAATGCTGGTAATATGGCACTGCTGGAATACGTAAAGAACAAACTTGACATCTCTTTTATTGTATGCTCTTCACTACAAGACTGTGGATCTTCACAAAGCGGCAGATTGTCTGGTTGAGCTTGCTCGTATATTTAGGCGCTGTGAAACAAGGTGGCGACGTTGCGCGTTCCAACTGGCTGCGCGAGTCCAACAGCATGTCTTTTATTTACTCTCGATGTTTCTTTCAATCATGCTTTCAGGTACAGATCAGAATGTTATTTCCTGAACGCGAGTGAAGACCAAAGACTTCTGAAAAGAAGACAATAAAACTAAGAGCCAAAGCCACAATGAAAGATCTTCTTGTATCAGCAACAAAAAAAAATAAATGTCACAAGCTTTTTTTTCTTATTTCGACTCATTTGATGGCTGCTTTTGGCCTGTCGGTTTGAATAACACAGGATATTGGAATACCGGCAGCATCTCATGAGGAATACGGCCGACGGATCAAGGTCCCAAACAAAGTGTCATTTCATATGCAGCGTATGACTATCCCCCAAAGCTGCCTGGTGGATAAGGGGAGTCTTGTTTAAGGCCCCTCACTGGATGCTTATGCACATTACTGTTACTCTTCTCAAAAAGCAAGACAAGAGCTCGAGCGACAAGCATGTGGAGTCGAGTAGGAGACAGGGGAGTTGTCTCCCTCTCATCCAACCCCCCGGACTATTTATGTGTCCCAGGCATCATTCAGGGCGCCGTGACAAGTAGCCAGGGAAACGGGATTAAAAAGGCAGGACACACGCCACTCGATGACATTTACTTATGCGCCGTCACGGGCGTGAGCAGAAGTTTCAAAGGCCGCGAAACTGAGGGGACACCGACAGGCGGGTTTATTATTGTTTTTGTGCGAGGGTGAATTTTTGCACGTTGAGGTTACGGCCGTTATTGTACAGATCGCGGTATATGACTGTGAAGGAGGAAGATCACGTACCCAGAGCTCGATAAATCGTGCTGGAGAGATGTCTGCGGAGAGGCGGCCAGGGAAACTTATAGTGACTGGTGCTGCCTGATGGCTCTTGAAATGTAACACGGAGAACGTGAAAAGTAGGACAAAAACAAGTGGGCTCACTAACGATCCGTCCTGCTGCGTCCCACTCAGCCACCCGACCAATCACCTGTCTCAGGAGCAGGATCCCCCCCCCACACCTCCATACCGTTAGCTCCTGTCTCCCGGATGAGTGGCGGTTATTCCTCACTGGCACAGGGGCCACAGTGTGGGGGCGACTGATGTTCCCGGGACATGAGAAACCGGTACCCTTTCGCCAGCTGACACCAAGACTCCGCTCACGCCGAGCATGGACATGGCGCCGTTTTCCTGAGAATGAGGATTCTGCGTAGTCTCTGGAAGGAAAGTGACGGCAAATAATGAGATGGGGCGGGCAGCCATTTGTACGACTCATCTTGGGAAGCGAGGATTCTAGCAATAAAAACAATGACAAATTACCGCACACTGTTCAGCGCAGCACAAGTCAGGCACTGCAATTAGCTAGGCGTGACTCCAACTCACTCGGGACCTAACTTGGAACGGGAAAAGGTCTTTTGGTTTATTTTTAAGGCCAGCATAATTATGTATAGTGCCAAATTCAGTATCTCATTTTGATTGATAGATTTTTTTAGAAACATTGTTCACTGTAGCGAAGGGCCAAAAGGCCTTGAAGTGCCGATTAGCTGACAAATTGAGAATAATAACGGGTGTTTTTCTAATGTTGTTATTTGCGAAGCACATTTAATTCCATAGCCTGTGTGGTGGAAGATGGAGGCACAAACGTGAGCATAATACGGAGAAGCCAGGGGAAAATAACCCGCCTGCTTCTAGCCATGCGCTACCTGACAGAACAATTAAAACATTCACAACGGTCACAAACACGCAGTAAAATCTGAACACTGCAGCTGCCATGTTCATAGTTTCACTATTCATGTTACTGTCTTAAATTCGGACAGAGTATAATGTCCATCCAAACGAATGCACTACTACAAATTACATCTTGCCCTTGTTAAAATCGATGCAAAACACCTTATTAACTATTGATGAGAGAAGATGCAATTAAATCCCATTTCTATCATTGCACAAATAAACCTGACCAGAAAGCCATGTATTTTTAAATAGTTGTACTCCTTGATTCGATGTGACTAACATATGTACATTTTAATATTTATAATGGTGAAATTATCCGCTAAAAATTTGGTCTATATGAGCAGCTACTCTGCTACCTGCAGGTCACTGTGCTCATGCTAATAACAAAGTAAACATTGTGACTGCGAATATACTGGAATCAAATTGCATCAGGCCATTTGTATGGCATCCCATTGTCAACTGCTGAGCAGAGAGCACTTGACTCCAACAAGACAGAGACAACCAATTACACCCTAATAAAGTGGCCACTATATTAGGTAAACCTAGCTACCTAGAGTAGGAATCCATTTTGTATCTAAAACCACTTAACGGTGGACACGTTGGGCATGTAGAGAAGCTTTTCTGCACACCACTGTAGTACTGAGCTATTATTTTTGCACTCGTGGCCTTTCTGTTAGCTTTAACAAGCCTGGCTGGCCCTCTGTGACCTCTGGCATTAATGAGGTGTGTCCGGCCTCAGAAATGCCTGTCTGTGTGCTGTGTGGATTCAGTTGCAGCCACCTGATTGGCTGCTCGGAGGAAGTCTATAGAAAAGATGGAGATGAGATCGCAGGCTCTTGGGATGGATTTAACCGGAGCCCAGTGGGAACCATCAGAGGGACAGAGGATCCGAGACCAGTGCACCATGGGAAGAGATGAGGTAATCTGATGGAAGGGTACTGGGCACAGGCTGGAAGCTGCGGTCGATGGCTATTTCATTTTGCAATGCAGGCTGTTTTTTTTAATTATAGGAAACAGTTAAGGAACTGGAAATACAGGTAATTTTAATAATGAATCATTCATATTCAGATTCTTTTATTGTCAGATTTTTACTTTTATAGTTTACTTTTTTTATAGTTTACTTTTTTACTTTTTATACAACGAAATTCAAGTGCACTTCAAGGATCGGACTTCAATGAATGTAATAAGATGATAAATAAGTTAAAAAGAATAAATATATACATTGAAAAACAATAGAAATGACATTAAAAAGAGACATCCCATTTACATTAATACTGTGGTGGTTGAGTGTGCCTGTTTTGTCGATGACAATTTGCTTTGAGTTCGTTGTTCAAGATGGTAATGGCTTTGGGATAAAAGCTGCTAATGAATCGTGCAGTGCGGTAACGCTGTCCTGAGAGTAACAGTTCAAACAGACGATGGCCTTGATGAGATGAGTCTTCCAGGATGCTCTGTACTTTTTTCTGGCAGCAGGCGGTGAACATATCTCCCAGGGTAGGTAGCTGCTGCTGTGAGGTGTTTTGTGTAGTTTTTATGATTCTCTGCAGAGCCTTTTCATCTGCTGCTGAGCTGCTCCCGTACCAAACCACAGTGCCATGGGTGAGGACACCAGGAGGTGTTGTGAAGCTGTTGGAGGACAAGAGCCTGGCTGCCATTGACTGGGGCTTGGTTGGCTGTTGCCGTTGTTCCTTTTATCTCAATATGGCCGAAGAACTGATTGAGCCGCTCTGCCATCAGCACGCTGTTGTTGGTCAAACTGCTGGTGTTACTCTGGCCCGCGGTATGACGAATCCCCTGCCATGCCCACCGAGATTCCAAGCTGCTGAAGTGGTATTTCATCCTCTGCTTGTAGATCGCCTTAGCATCCCTGATGCCCCTCCTTAGGTTAGCTCCAACCAGGCTGTACTGCTGTGTATTCCCAGACCTATAGCTGTGTTCCGGGCTTTCAGCAGGAGTTGTACATCCTTGTTCATCCATGGCTTATTGTTTGGAAAAACTCTGACCGGTATTGTTGTGGTTACATTACCCATACAGCACACTAAAAGAACACTGAGGAAGTATACTGTAAGTGTTAATGCTATCCTTATGAAATATAGTCCAGTCGGTCCTCCCAAAACAGTCCTGCAGTTCTTCAGAAGCCCCTTCTGGCCATACTTGTATTGCTCTAGTGGCTGGTTTGACTACATTGACAACTGGTCTGTAGGATGGGGTAAGAAACAGGCAGATGTGGTCAGACAGTCCCAGATGAGGTAGGGGTGTGGCTTTGAAACCGTGTTTAATGTTGCTGTAAACATGGTCCAGTATATTGTTTCCCCTCGTGGGACACTGGACATGCTTATAAAATTTGGGTTGGACAGCCTTTAAGTTGGCCCTGTTGAAATCCCCTGCTATTATGAAGACTTTGTCATTTATGACAGCGTTCGTGCACCAGTTGTTCTTGGTGTAAACACAGAGGCCCCCTCCTCTGCTCCTACCGGGGTCTGTCGTCCTGTCTACTCGGGGGCCAACCGGCCTGCTAGCTCAATAGCCTCCGCTGGTATGCTTGGGTTGGGCCACGTCTCCGTAAATACCATGACACAGCAGTCCCTGATGTTTTTCTGCGTCGTTATGATGAGTTCCAGCTCCTCAGTCTTGTCGATCATGCGTTCGTGACGAAGAGGCGGGCAGTGGGGGCTTGTGCAGCTCCCTGCTTAGCCGGCAGCCTCGCGTCTGCCTCCTCTCTCTGCGCTGCCTCCGTCGCCCGCTGCCTGGGATAGCAATCCACCAAGATCCCGGGAATCTGACTAGTTCCAACGGGAAGTCTCAGTCGAAATCACAACCTCTTGGCATCGAACCGATGGCTAGCAGCTCATGCTGGCTGTATTTTGTGTATGCCTGCGCATGCGTAAAGGCAAACTGTGCAATGCAAACTAACAGTAGACTAATTACAAAGAACCGATGCGAGAAGTGCTGAGCCACTGCATGTGCATGTATCGCATGTACTGCCGTCATTCTGGCCAGGGCCATGAAGCCTGGCTGCATCATTTCTGACAGTGGGGGACCCGGTTCTCACTTTGCCCAGATTATAGAGGCAGGTGTGTCTCAGTGAGTCAGAAGCCCATGCGATCGAATGGTCACCGCTTCAAATTCGCCACTGGGCCTTTGCCCTTGCAGAGGCTGCCTCAGCCTGCTTCCTCAATTACTGTATATGTTAGTGTATAAAAGAAATGTATGTGCTTAATCACACAATAAACCTATGTTTTCTGCTTTTACAATCCACATTGAAACACTTTAGTAAAAATAAGTAAACAGGAGAAAGAAATCCATCTAATCAGTTGGGACTAGTTGGGATTCACATTGCAGTAAACAGGGAACAGCCTCAGCCTGGGGCCACTGTCATATTTCCCTGGTAGAGACCAACCTGTCAGATTGCTGTCACAAATGACTGATTATTGTGGTGCAACGAATTAGTGTTGGTGGGAAACCTGAGGACAGGGATAGATCTGCTGACAGGCTTGGCGTTAAATGTCTCTGGAAATGTTTCAGGAACTAGACATGAATGGATTGCCATGTTACACGACACCTGACAGTTCGAAATGATGCATCTAGCACATCGCTTTTTTTGTTCTTCCCTAACATCTGTGGCTAGATACGCCTAGAATGTTATGTGTTGGGATGCTTTTCTCCCACTATCCACACATCCATCCATCTTCCACAATCAGATATTCACTCGGGTCCTTGGTGAAGCCAAGACATCCGGCGAAGGAGACCAATCAAATGGGATAATTCAACAAGACCCAAGTGAAGGTCAAATGAACTTACATGACTTATTAATCTCAAATGCTGAATTTGTTTAGTTATAGTTTCAAGGCCAGTGATATTTTACTGAAAGGGTTATAATCCCAAAATCAAACCAAAAAAAAAGTTACTGAAAATCCTAATTAATTATAAAAATCCATGTTCATGATTGCAAATGGTTACCTGGAGCCAATATGTGAAAATATATAATGTGTTCCCCGGCAGCTTTAGTGGTACTGTGCTTTAGCGATTATATACACACCTACTGCGACACGCAGCAGGAAAATCACAGGTGGCTGCTCATTCCTGAAAATGAACCCGTCAAAAAAATACAATCAGCATTAAACGCCAGGAAAGCAGAGCTCCACCTAAAACCTCGGGCAGCTTTGTTACAGCTTTGCCGTTACGTTCTGTTCTTTTCCTGTCATATTCCTCGGCTCTCGTATTAGCATATGCTCTGATTAGCCACAGAGCTAGCGTCTCCACACACCCTACTTAGACATAGCATGGACATCATTTCTCACCCTGACACACACACCCTACTTAGACATAGCATGGACATCATTTCTCACCCTGACACACACACCCTACTTAGACATAGCATGGAC
>JAODKM010000048.1:0-29396 GCA_026780845.1 Petrocephalus sullivani | reverse complement strand
TTTTGAATGGAGATAGCTAGTGACAAATTTTGTGATATCGGCGATGGAGAGGGGGGGGGGGGGTGGGGGCGTTGATAAAACGTTAATTGCACTCTCGGGATAGGTTTGCAGAGGTGAAAGTGTTAAAAAAAAAATAAAGAAATGATGGCAGACGAGGAGAGAGGCAAACTGGGCAATAGAGTGCCGTCAAATGGGCTACCAGACTTACCCCAAACTTCTCCACTTCTTCTTCCTGTAAGTGAGAGCCATGAACAGTGAAGCATGGGGGACAGAAGGAAAACGGAGAGAGAGACAAAGCCTTAGACAGGAAAGACCAGAGTACCCGAATGAGCAGTACCCACGAGGCCCATGGACATGTAAACAAATGCCTGGTCATGACTCTCAAGCATGGAAACACTCTGTGTAGCCAAAGTAGACCTACCCAGATGGAACACAAGACACTAGGGGGAAAAAGTTGGACTGACAAAGGAAACCCCAATCAAAATGAATCATAGCCAGATAAAGCACTCAAGGAAAAGCAAGCAGCTAACTTGAGCAGCCATGGAAACTCATCCTCAGTGAGTCAGAGGGGCTTAGAAATAAGCTTCTTAAAATGCTGGCTGTGATAAAGGCAGTCACCCAAATGTAAACGCTAATGTCAGAAAGCTAGGCCCAGGAAAAAAGACGATCCATTTGATCTGTCGTGAAAACTTCAGGGACACGGATTTACGGCATGGCTGTCTTCTATCAGGATCGACCATGTACCTTGTTCTGAACATGAGTGCGGGATCCATGTTTACAGATGCCATCCGCCCAACATGCCTGATCTCTTTCGCGATCATCCTCAGCTTCTCGAAATTCACCAATCCATCGACTTTAGAATCGTTGCCTATAAAGGGATAAAGGGTTAGATCATCGCCTACTAATTTGCCCAAAATAAAAAACAAACCATCACTTATGGCAAAATGGAAAATGCGACCAGGGATAGAGAATGGTTGGTTACCTTCATGGAGGAAAGTAAGGTCCTTCTTGATAACTGGGAAGAGGGGGATTATGGGAGGCTGGAGGTTCTGATTGTTAAGAACGTTGCGGTACTTGGCCATATTCCTGGAAGGGTCAAAGAGGTCTTGAAGGTCTTGGAAGAGCTTCTCATACTTGCTGGGAAGCTTTTCCCAGGTGCCTCGCAGTCGGGAGACAGGGGCCAGATTCAAACCACTACAACAAAAAATAATTCAAAATGAAGACATCATTCTGCAAAAAGAGGGTTCACACATGAAATTTGAATCTCTTCACCAAGACTAAATCCTGAGCAAGCCATCAACTCTTTTACATACCTGATGATGGCGAACATGGAGTTAAAGTTCTTGCACTCGCGACAGTGTAGTGCAATCTTAATGAAGTGCTTAATAATCTTCATCCTCTTCAACTGGTTGGGTTCACGTACGATCTCTGAGGCCACCCAGAAGGTCTCCTGGTTGATCAGATCCTCAAACTTCTTAAGGTTCGTAGAACCCGTCTTGGACTTGAGCTTGAAGAGGTCGTCAATGTACTCCGTAGGCTCGATGTTGCAGAAAAGCTCAAAGTTCCTCATAGAGAGCTGTGTGGCCACCTCAACTGTGCTGAGCTGCAGCAGGGAGATCTGGCTCTCCCTCAGGAGGTCCTGAGCATCCTCATCCGAGCACAGGGTCTCTGTCTCCATGTTGTTCTTCAGGTAATACCTTAAACGTAGGGGCAAGAGACATACTGGTGAGAAACACACCACATACCGTTTATGGTTTGCATTACCAGAGTATAAAACATCAGCGCTGTGATGCATCTCAAGGATACAAATTCCGGCTCTTGGTCTATAGCTTAGACACCAAGTGACTTTGAAGAAGGCTAGCAAATTGACCAAACTGCATTAGCAAAGATGTCAGGAATATTGCAATTCCTGAACCAGCTGCAGTCAAAAGCCCTAACCCCATTAGACTTCTTGCCCACACCAGCTAAGCTCCAACCTTCCACTCAGCTGAATCCGGTCGGCTAGCTTGGAGAGCTGGTCGGGCAGCCGCCTCTGCTTGATGACGCCCTCGGGGGTGACGGACACCTCACACAAGGAGTAGGCCTCGGCGGTGCCCGTCAGGGGGAACTCGCGCACCGCCTGCACCACCACCTCCTGGGCCGTCGTGTCCCGACTGATCATGATGTAGCGGCTCTGCTGATCTGCTTTGAAGACCCTCAGCACCTGATCGGGCAAGTCTGCAGGAAGAGAAGTGGGAAGTGGATTGGGAACAGAAATCCAAATTCAAACTGTACTTCCTTAATCGGGGTTTAGCGTTTCTTCTGGGCCAGTCAACATCTTCAATCCAGATCAATTCATATTCAGATAAATATGGTGCATATTTAAACCTGACAAACATTTCAGATGTTAAGATTGGCTTTAATCCCAAGAAACCATAAATTTAAATGTGTGTGTGTGATACACGGGCAGTGCACACACACATACCATCTTCATTAGTGATCATCTTAAAATGTACTGATTCTAATTATATTTCATCTGTGTCTGGATGATCTCATCTCTCATCTCATCTCCAATGCACATTGCAAAGGCTCTGAGTAAATAACTCACTCAAATTTACATGCCAAGTAAACCTAATTTGCCTGATTGATTTAATTCACAACAGTTTATGTGCTGCACAGCTAAACCAACCCAATGCAGTTTCTGGTCAACTGATGTCAACTGATTTTTCTTTTGTTAATCTGTTGGGCAGTCGTGCAATACATTTCGCTTCATGTCGTACAGTGTATGTATATGAATGTGACAAATAAAATTTGAATTTGAATTTGAATGTAGGTGCAGGACTTGGTCGCACATCCGAAAATATGGAGGAGATCGAGGATCATGTAGCAGCAGCAGAGATCAGCATGTTTTTAATGTAGCTTGGAAGCACCTGCGTAAATGTGCATTTGATGTACAGTAATGGTAGACCAGAAGAGCTGAAAGTTCACAAACAGAAGACTTCAGGTTGAAAAGTAGCTGTGTTAAGGGGCACGCCAAGGTCAGCTAGCTCAGATAGCCCTGGTCAGTCATTTGGCAGGAATTAAAGAGCGTCACCGAAACTTCCCCCCCCCCCGCCCGAGCCCGACGCTAAAGCTAGAGATCAATCACGATCAGCAGTCTCAGGAAGGCAGGATAAAGACCCCAAGTGTGCTGGGGTACAGCAGGCCCCGAGCTCAGCGCGCAGAGATGGAGCGGCGTGGGAAGCAAAGTGCGTCCTTAAGAGCAGCTGAATCACAGCGGGGTATTTTTAGCCACAAGCGAACAAACAGTGCGGAGCATCGAGAGTCAGACACGAGGTTCCGGAGGGAGTGGCTCGGAAGAGAATGGTCAGCTTACAAAGACAAGCAGTGATCGGATACTCACTACTGGCCCCTGCGGCTGAAATAGAAGAGACACGTACGGGAATATTAGCCTGGAATTTAAACATCAGAACGAGCAGAGCCAAAATAACTCGCAGGTTTCCAAGTACTTGTTTCAATAATTCAGTATTTCAAATCTAAATCAAACACATCACTCTGAAAGTTTAATGCACATTCCACATAACATCCATAAGCCTCCACTGATATGTTTTAAAAAGATAATTTGCATCAATACAGGCAATTAAATTTTCTGTAGAAATATTTAAAGCTATCAGGCATGGTGGTTAGATGCGTCTTATCATATATACCAAAATGCTCACTATTAAACTATCTATTAACCAACAGACAGTGACACATCTAAACAAAGATTATGCATGGGAAGATGGTGAAACCATAATTTGCAGTGTCCACGTTTGGGCCGAACCAAGAGCAAGCACACAGTCACTTGCTGCTCCTACCAGGCGGGTTGTTGAAGTCCAGGATACGATGGTGAGACTGCAGAAGATCCGGGTTGCTCGAGGACAGTGTCCCGCTGACAGGAAGAGCGGCCGGGATCTGCTTCGACTGCCTGAGGCCAACTATGCTGTCATCCTGGGACTGACCGATCCCAATGTCACTACAGGGAATGAAGAGACCTCAGCCCAGGAACGGCAATCCATAACATCTAGACTAATGAGCCAGCTAAACGGTTTTAGCCACAAGCTAAATCAAAAATAAAAAAAAAGTTGGAGCAGAAATTAAGGTGATGGCTCGGGAAACGTCTTACTTGTACGGCTTCTGGGGTAGAATACTGATGCGGGTCTTGTCGAGTATCTTCTTCAGCTTGTTCCTGCCGCCGACTGTGTTGGCTTTGGCCTTCTTGTTGGCCTTGTCCAGGCCAATCACCTGCTCCACGTCCACGGCTAAGTCCGGTATGGAGAAGCGGCTGGCCTTCTTGATGTCGCCGATCTTGGGCAGGTGGGGGGCACCGTTTTTCTTCTCTTCCATTGGCCGGGCGAGAAGCTCCTTGAACACTATGAGGAGAAGGAGCTTTCAAGCCATGTGACAACGAAAAAATGCCAACGTCCAAAAGGAATCGGGAATAGACTTGATATTAAAAATGGTGGGTTCTCTTGGTGAGAAAGTATAAAACATGATAAAATACAGTGTCAAGAGCAGTGATTGAGTTTACAGCAACTGCTGAAGGTAGGAGACAATCTGCAGGGGTAACTCCAAATGCCAGGTGACTTCAAGTAGGACATTAAATGATCAAAACATAAGTCAAATCACAAAAACGTACCTAACAGGTTTGTTTTCACAGTGATTGACAAGTGCGTGTTGTTCTTCAGGATTTCTGTGGCTTTGGAAAGTGGGACGTTCTCAAAGTTCTGCCCGTTCACCTCCAGTACCTGGGAAAGGAGCAAGGTTGGTGACTGGGTGAGCATTCTTGTTAATGCATGCGTGCAGAATAGTTCACACTTCCAACTTCACACCTGAAAGCCCGTATCAAAGGTCATGGGGATCTGGTCAAGAACATGTTCTATCATACTTAAATTCATTCTTTCCCCCCAATTGAGCACACACCCCCTGCAGTACCTGATCGCCCCGCTTCAGGCCCGCTTCGGCAGCCTTGCTGCCGGCCTCCACGCTGTCGATGAAGATGCGGAAGCCCTTCTCTGAGCCCCCCAGCAGCGCGAAGGGCAGTGGGGCGTCCCGCGAGGGTTTGGTGAGCGTCACCACCCTCAGTTTGGCTTTGGCAGCGCAGGCGATATTTAACAGTCTCAAATGGCCGCTCATTTTCTGTTTGAGGGACAACCACAAAAATACACCTCATTCCTACAGTCTTATAGAATGTGTACAGAAGAGTCTCCTTAAAATAAGATTTCACTGACCTCTCTCTCTAGATTATTCTCAAACTCTTCAAGAAAGTGTGTCATCGCAGGGTCCCCTTCGAAATCATTGAAATGATTGTTTACCCACAGCAACACTACCCGTGTAACCTTCGGGGGGCAAAAGCGCAAGAAAGGACGTCAAAGGACTGAAGTAGTACCCTTCAAGATAATACCTACTGCCTTATTGCATCTTGCTTTTTAGTTTTTCCAAATTAAAAAGATGGAGAAGAAAACCACCAAGAATAAATACATTGTAAGAACCATACACGGCAATATTCTTCCTGGAATGAATGTCAAATCTAATCTTTAGAGCATGTAGAGAGAAGCAGGTCTGTGGATGTGTAAGTGGCCACATACTGTACCTTGTCCCTGAGGCTGGGATCATTAAACCATTCCAGAAGCTTCTTTCCCACAATCATGGGGCTGGAGAGGAAGGTCCTGTATGTGAGCAGGAAGTCCTCGATGAAGGTGGGGTCTACCACCGAATGCTCCTCCACTAGGTGCATGGTCAGTCTTTCAGTAGTCCCCTGGGAACGGGACAGAGAAGGAGATGAGTGATGACCTTTTGAAAAGGCTGCCTTGGCTCTACCAGAGAGGAAGCAGTGTAGGCATCATGTCAGGCGGGCAGAAATTACATGCGGATTACGACAGACTCTGACTACCAGGAACCGCAACTGGATTTAAAAAAAAAAAAAAATACTTTTTCCCCACTCGACATCTGAAACTGACCGTCACATGACAGGCTATGTGCCATAGTATCCTAAAAAAACTCCTGACCTGAAGTTCTCATGCCTGCCTCAGCCTTTTTCTTACGGCTTGACTGCAAACTGTTGTTTCACTTTGACATTGTTTCTCCACAAAAAAATGCATGCCGTTTTTTGCCAATGTATACAATAGCCTTTTGTTAAGTCTTATTTTTTCTTACAATCACGCCAACAGGATTTTCTGGGAATAACATCAATCATTAACATGTCATGTTTCAGCTTCTAACAGCAGACTATCCAGCTGCACTGTCATTTGTCTGGTTAAAACAAGATTTTTCTTGATGCAAGAAAGACCCAACAACCAGTCACCATTCTCATCTCTTCAACCCGTACATATTATGCCCCAATGCTTTTCCGCCAATGCGGGAAGGGCCAAATAGCCGACTGGACTCCCAAGCGGAGACGTGGCGAGGGTCAGCGAGTCGTGAAAAGGTAACGGCTAAAAACAGCGGCCCGCGGGGAGATGGAGAGAGGGAAAAAGGGACAGGAGCTTTCTTAGGTCAGCTCTGTGGGAGGGAGGGCTGAGGGAAACAATTAAAAAAAAAAAAAAAAAAACAGTACAGCAACCAAACATTTCTCTTTAGATCAAACTAATTAGAAATGAGGTTAACAGTACATAAAAAAAACCCCAGGTTGGGAGAGAGGTAAGGGGGCAGACGCTGATAGGGCGCGGTGCCGCACACCACCACAGGACAAACCAGCTCGGGATGAGAGCCTGGGTGCAGCCATGCTGGGGGTGATACCTCAGCACCACACTGCTCAGATGGAGCTGAACAGTGTGAAGTTCTTCCAATGGGGGGAGGGCCAATCCTCAGAAATACCCCCAAAAGTTCCATGAATGTTCCTGTAGGTTACCGTCATACCCAGGATGACACAATCGCAGGCTAAGGGCCTTGCTCAAGGGCCCAACGGAGTAGAATCACTCAAGGCATTCATGGGATTCAAACCAGCAACCTTCTAATGGCTGGCACAGATCCCTAGCCTGAGAGCCACCACTCCGGCCAGGTTGGGAATCCAGCATAAATATGAAAAAAAGTCTCACCTTGATGACGATGTGGCCCTTCCGGGTGCCAGTTCGGTCCAGCTCGCGGTGCTCCTTCACCATGACGATCTCGCCCTCCTCCTCCACCTTCTGCATGTTCTTCTCCACTTGGTTAAGGATGCAGCAGTAGTCCTGCTGTGCGATGCAGACGAACTGGACGAGAAGAAGGTCAGAAGACAGAGCCTGAGTCAGAGCCTCGGAAAATGAAAGCGGCGTGGGCTGTCAAAGACGCGAGAGAAGTGAAAGCTTCGCGGTCTTATTAATGTGTGTGTAGAGGACTTTCCCACAAAGGGTGACGCCACCATGAGCTGAATCTGAAACCCCACTCCAAGCACAATTACTCACCTGGCAGTCGTCCACCTTGGTCTTCATGACCCCTATCATGTACTCCTTGCCCATGGTGGGCGAGACCCCAAAGCTGTTACCCATGCAGAGGATCTCCGTGCGCCCGTCCGGGTAGGACACCTCCACCGAGCCGTTCAGGATCACTGACCAGGAGTCCAGCTGTGTAGATAGCGGGGCGATCTCAGTACTGGGTGAGGGAACTGCATGGTTAAAGGACTTATTGTCCAGCAAAGCAAGGTTTCTCAAAGTCCTCCATCCCAGGGCCCAGTAAGACTCAGCCCTCAGCAATGTGTCAATCTTGGCAGATATCGCAGGACAATGTTTAGACTTGGTCAAAATTCAAAAGTAGCAGCACCACAGCTAATGATGCAATTACTAAAATAATGGTGATGAATGCACTGGGCCAAAAGCGATTCTCCTTAGCGGAGAAAGAGGGACCTGATTGGCTCATTCAGCACTCAAAAGAGGTCTCAGAGTTGCAGTCAACATGTTTATCACTCATAATTAAATCAGGCCTGCAAATCAACGTTTATTTTTCCACAAAATAAAAAAACAACGTAATGTCATTCAGTTACCGGTGCTGGCAAGTTTCACCCCTGGCAAGTCCACACCACCCCCCACCCCAGCTAGTTTCACCACCAGCACAATTGGGTCATAACTTAGCCAGTTATCAGTATCGGCAATATTAAACAAAAATATATTGATATCGGTCAAAATTTCTATGTCGATGCACCACCACTACACACTTACTAGAATGTTCATGCATTATTCTTCCCAGAAATCAGATCTAGCTCAAAGGAAAACCAAAATGTCTCTGACAGTTGAACCCTTTGTGGTGGACATCAGAAGACAAACATTCCGTAAGCTACTCCTACAGAAACGGTTTGACGATTCCGAGAGCAGCGACGGATCGACGTAGCCCTCCACTCCCCAGGAGCGACTGCTCCTCCTTCCCGGGAGGCCCCCGGCGGAGTTCTGCTGACCTCCTCGCCGTCATTCAACACGACGGTTCCGGCGCGCTCCACCACGGCAAACACCATGACCGCGCACAGCTCCCGCCGCACAGACATGGTCATGTTGGCAAAAGCCGGGAGCTGGTGCATGAACTCCAGTAATTGTTCTGGTGGAGAAAGGAGGAGAAGATCTTCAGTTCAATGCAAAATGACCTGAATGTGTCAGACTGAAGCTAAGCTATATAACATCAGATTTAACACTCACACTGAAGGGAGTTTAAAAAGTGACAAACCAAATCATATACTCATATTCTTATGCATCATTACGCTTCACAAACTTGTCTACTTCCTATAAAGTTCTTGAGAAAATGCTTTCGAGCTTTAGAGAGTGCGCTTTGGTCCGTTAGCATGAGCATCAGGAATGCACGGGCTCCTGTGCTGGTCCACATCACTGAACCTGGCAGAGATTCATCTCTTATAAAACATTTATGTTTCATTCGCTTGCTGGATCAGTGATGTGCCTGTCGGGGGGGGGTGGGGGTACGTGAAAGATTAATGCGTCCGCAGAGCTAATGCTGGATGTTTGCGAAAGCGAACGCCTGGGCACTGCAGTTTAAGACGAGGCCTTGATCCTGAAAGGCCAGCTTCTCGGGCGCGTGTCAGAGCAGGGCATGAGTGACTCAGCTGCTTTAAAAATATTTAGCTACACATTTAAAAGTAATCTCTAATATGACACAATATAATCCTTAAGCCAGGGTTTTAAAAGATCTGCCAGAAATGCAGTATCGACAGCTACTGGCATCAGGAGGGGGATGAAGGCCCCAGGATCCGTTGGAAGGGGCTGGGCCTCAGGAGTGGGCTATTTGGGGAGGGGGCGGGGCACTTTTATTGGATACAATTTGGTCCCTTTAACAAATCAGAAAAGGAGGCGAGTGGTTCAGAGAGCTCGCTGGGACACTCACACTTAGAACAGAGGCTAAAATAAGCACAAGATGAAGAAGCAAGTTCGGGAACACTCCTATCAGAATACGCAAAAAAAAAAAAAGTCATGCAAAGGATTCTGGGTAGAAGGAAGCGATGGAGAGCAGAGGAAGACATGGGCGCGTGGGTGTGGGCTCAAGTCAGAATTGGTGGGGGTGTATGACAGGACCCTCCCCGAGAGCAGGCATGGAGGTTTCGTGGTTCTACTGCAAAAGGGGGTCGCCTGCACTGAGCAGAGTCAGAGGAAGTACAGCTAGTCTCTCACATGCAAAAGGGGATCGCCTGCACTGAGCAGAGTCAGAGGAAGTACAGCTAGTTCCTCACACAGCACCCACAAACATTCAAACCTGCCAGGTGCAGTACAGATTCTGCAATTTCTGTTACAATAATGAATATTTTAAACCAAAAAATAATCATAAAACTCACTGAGTATGACGCCTGTCAGTTTCACTGGAACAAAACAGTACCCAGAATGCAAGGAAATTCAGACCCTTTCCTTTATAGGGGTGATTCTAGGATTTTTTTTAACAGGGGGGTCAACCTTATCATTAGCCAATAATAGGTCTGGAATCAGTGAGTGACAGGGGAAGGGGTACTGCGGGCCAATCAGCTTTCAGCTGGGACCATTGCCCCTGTGGCCCCACCCCCTGTTTACGCCCATAACGGTGTTTGTAAGACGATGCCGGCATCTCTGCACCGATATCGTCGTCTGTCCGGTCCATAGGGTCCTTCTCCAGGCAGTCCCGCACGATGTCCCTGCTCATGAGGGGGTCTGAGGCCCGTTCGATGTCTTCCTCGTCGTCATCTTCCTCGGAGTCTACGGCGGTCTCGGGCAGCCCACTCAGGTCCATGTCTCCTGCCTCGTTCTCCGTGGCCTGCAGCAAAAGTGGCACATCGGCATCACCTTCTCCATGAATAACATCTGCCTTATGTGACTGGTGCTTTAACCGCTCAGCAAGATAGGAAGAGCCGCCCACTTCCCCCACACCTGACAAGGAGCAGCCTGTAGCAAACGGTGCAATTACCCATGCCTTCAGTCTAATTATTAGCATTACTCTGTTCAGGCGTGGTGCCCCCTGCTGGTGATGTCTGGTAGCGCTCAGCCCTGGCCACCCACAAACAAAGGAGTGGGACAGTGGTGACAGGGAGTGGGACAGTGGTGACAGGGAGTTCAATCCTTCTGACACAGATAGCCGGCTTCTTACACAACCTGCTTAAGCGCAGTTAAATTCAGGCTGTCCTTATCTCTAAATAAAACACTGGCTTATCTCTGCCCAAACACAGGCCCAGGAAAAGACGCATGTGATGGCCAAACGAATCCAAACGAACACTGCAGAGAATCCCTGCACATTAGGACATGTGGGGGGGAGCTCCCCTTCACCAAGACAAAAGAAACAAAAGGAAACAAAAGGCTTTAAAATGCTGCAACGAATGTACAATTTTTTTAAGCCTCCGGCACCGCTAGTTGGGGGGATGGGGGGTCACCTTTAAATTGTGAAACGTCACACACAAAAAAACGCAGGGGCAGTGCTCCTTCAAATGGCAAGGCTCCAGCCCATAAATGTTTCATGGCCGTCTGGCGTCTGAAAGCACCCCAGATCAGAAGAGGCGACTTCCTGCCGCGTTTTTTGTGGGGGGGGGGGGGGTAATATGAGGAAGACATCGAGCCAAACTGCTTGCTTGAGGTCCAGTTGAAAAAGACTGTCATTTTCAACGCCAGCGTAATGTACATTACCTCGAGGCTATACCAGGCATGATTGTTCATGAGGGCGGCAGCCACCCTCCCCATCTTCCTCCCAATGGCGAGGATGCAGCCGCCCTCACCATCTTCCTCCTAATAGCGAGGCTGCAGCCGCCCTCACCATCTTCCTCCTAATAGCGAGGCTGCAGCCACCCTCACAGTCTTCCTCTTAATAGCGAGGATGCAGCCACCCTCCCCATCTTCCTCCTAATAGCGAGGCTGCAGCCGCCCTCACCATCTTCCTCCTAATAGCGAGGCTGCAGCCGCCCTCATCATCTTCCTCCCAATGGCGAGGCTGCAGCCGCCCTCACGAACAATCATTTCCCCCTTTGCTGGCGTGACGTACAAATTAATGCCGTATCAGAACGCCGCGAAACGACAGGCAAATCCCCGGAAGAAATCAGTCGGCCCGAGCCACGTACGAATTCCGCATTTTAATGAGCACCGGCTGCCATGAGGAAGCAGAGCATCGCCCATGCTTTCCACGGCGCATAATTTTGGTGGGGATCCGTCAAGCCGGCATGTGACTGGGATGGAGTGAACGGGTCGGTTTTAGTGCCATCTTTGCCTGGCAACCGTATAAGGTGCCGGTAATTAATCTCCGCTACTGCTCCGAAAAGGTGCGATAAGAGGAAATGAGACTCTGAGCTCCTTCCTCCTGCACTAAATTTACCGGCATTATACACAACGTTCATAATGACAGTGCAGAAAATTTTCAGGAGACCTGTGCTGGGGGGGAGGGGGGGTGTTATTAGCCGCTGGCTGGCACATCAAAACAATAAACGTCACGGCGTGACAAGCACAGCCTGATCCCCATCGAAAATGCCGCGAGCGACGCACTGATGCCAAACACCAACGGCGACGTCTTCCACGCCATGATTTGCAGCATCGATGAATAACGGATAGTGAAGGGTTACACCTCACTTCCTGTGTGGCCCCTGACCCCCCCCGATTTGCGGCGTAGCTATGACAGCCAGGCCGGGCCACTCAGTGCAGAAAAGAATACAGACATCCCGAGTGGACGAGATCAGACCGGCGTGATGTAATTACAAGGAAACCGTGTCCGACTCCAAGCTAGAAAAGGCCTGCCGGCCTGCGGGGGGATATACCCTGATCCAATTTTGGCACTTATGACGTGTCACATGCGATTTGCACAGAGGCACGATTCCCTGTGCGAGACGGGACCTTCCCGCAAGCTGCCTTGTACTCGCACAGCATTTGCCGAGACGGAGGTCCTAAGTGGCAGTGTTAAAGTACAGCACTTGACAGTTTAATGATTATTCTCACCATCTTACTGCTCACGGTGAAGGAGCAGTTATTTATCTGCCAGCAAACTCCAAACAGCGCGTTTTCGGTCTCGTCTGCATCCAGCACCACTCTGCTTCATGCTGTGTGCAGCTCAGGCAGTTAGGGATTTGTGCGCATGTCCATGGGTTATGGGTTTGAATCCCGGGGCTGCTAGACTAATCCTATTGCTGCTAGGCCTTTGACCAATAGCCTTAACCCCAATCTCCAGTGATGCTGGCTATCCTGCCATGGGCACAGCTGGGTCATGGATATCCTGGCAGATTCAGGGGGCCCAGCACTTTATAGTAGCCTCAGAATACATAATATTGGGCAGGGGGGTGACCCAGGGCCCAGAATTTCTAGTTTTGCTACTAGTCCTGCTCTAGGACACCAAGCTCATCTCACTCATTCGTTACTTTGGGCAAAAGCATCTTCTAAATAAATACATGTAAATAATCCATCTTGGGTCAAAAACGTAAATGTATTTTATTTTGGATAAGGAAAGGTTTGCATAAGCCAGACTGAAGCCGGTGCAGGCCGCCCCGCGGAGAGACATGCAGGCTGTAATTCCAGCCGACGCCCGTCCGCCCACGCCTCCAGTACCCAGCGCACTTGACCTGGAATTTAAAGGAAGTGTGATTCTCTCAGGCACCAGCAAGGCAGCCAGCCAGCCCACCCGCCCGCCAGGAAGACCCCGTGTAATTCCTGAAGATGGGAAGGGGGGTCGTCAACAGATGGTATAGCCCATGTACCCGGGGAGGCCCGAAAACCGGGGGCAGCAGGCCGGAACAGAGAGGTGTTCCCCTCGTCACGGGGAATTACGCCCAATATTACTCCATTTCCCAGGCTCACGCCTTGCTTACCGCCACAGCACGGCCGTTTCGTCTTTCTGACCACGATCTGGATGTCAAGGTAACGTTTTTAACATGAGTATTTATGTATCAAGTTGTCGTTTTGCGCCAGGTTTGGGTTCCTCTTTTTTAACCTGGATACAAATATATAAATAGATATAAATTCATACACTTTACATATATGCAGCCAGCATAAAACTGCTTATTCTGGGCAGGGCTGCAAGAGAGCCTGCCAAGGCACAGGGCACAAGGCGGGGGGGGCGGCACAGCCTGGATAGGATGCCAGTCCATTACAGGACAATTTAGAGACACTATCTCAGCATGGCTTCAAAACCAATCCAGTTACATAAATGGTGAATGACACACAATTTGGAGGGGTACAGTACTGATAGAGGCCATGCTTCTAGCTATCATTTCCATCCATTGTCTTGGTAGGCCTAGAAATTCTTCCCAGAGTGCACTGGGGGAACCCAGGAAGGGACATTAACGGTAAGCAATACTGCATACACAGTGCTCAGAACGTAATGATATTTGTTATAAAACCAATAAATTAACTGGCACTTGAACCGCGTCGGTTTGAGGGCCACGGGCAGTCATCGTACTGGGGCACTGTGCGGCTTCGCACGGCGCAGCAGGCACCTACCTGGTAGATGTCTGACAGGCTGCTGCTTCCCGAATCGCTGGTGATGCTACATCCCGAGTGGCTGGAGGTCACGTGGGTCACCTGTGGGTGGAGGCCGTCGGCCAGGTGGAGCTTGGTGAAGTCGGCGGGAAGCTGCTCGGGCAGGAGAAGGGAAGCAGGTCAGAGCACCAGCGACGCCCGGGGCGGACGGCAGACAGCCGTGGGTTCAGAACACGCAGAGCGTAGCAGGAGACAGAACGAGGTCACACAGATCAGCGCGTAGAGCGCGACACACACACTGAGGAAACAATCACTATGCAATGGGGGGAAAAGTATTTCAATTTTATTTTAAAGCTTTGTAGGAGAATAACTGGCTTAAAAATAGTATCTGCCCATCCCGAAAAAAAAAAAACAAAAAAACTATAATGTATCATTTAAAATGAATCCTATACAGATGATGATTAATTGGCTTCTATAGTAACCTAGAGATGCAAATTGTAGGTCTGTTAATTACAATGCCTAACTATCAGAAAAATAAGCATAATCCTTTGTTCCATCTGAATATGAAAATAATGATATTTGATACCCCACAAGATTTTGCTAAAAAAAGCACATGTTCATTGGCTCTGGGGGAAAAGATCTGATCAAAATACGATTTTGACATGTTGAAAGCTGCCTAAACCTTTGTTTATGTATGTATCTTATCTTGTCCTCTCACCGAACAGGGAGAATCAAAAGGGATCCAGCAACTGTCCTTGCCGTGGATAAGGGGAGATCCAGAGGATCTGCTGATGTAACCCAGACGGAATCCGGAGGGATCGGCGGAGAGCGAGAGTGTGTGGGAACGAGGCCGATTAGCGGCTCGCCAAACCCGCGGTGCTAAGGACACACTCCCCTTTATCTCTGACCTTCATTAGCATACGGTGCCACAAGCTCAACGACTCAAAGAGGGGCCCCACGCAACTCGCAAGGGATTATGGGAAACTTCAAGACGACCAATAAACACTGAAGGGCTACAGCTGGATACATATGCCTGGATACTCAGCAGGAGGAGCACAACTAGTCCCAGGGCGGGGAACGATCGTCAGGCCCACGGGCAAGAGACGCGATCACGCTGCGTAAGACTTGCCAGGTTCCGAAGCGAACAGGCTCTCGAAAAAGCTGACCGAATTCCGTAGATGGGAATGCACGTTACCGACACGCCATCACATGACTGGCAAGTTCCCCCAAGGACAATATCAGAGCGGCAGTAGACAGAAAAACAAGACAAGGCCCTCAGGGAGACGACAGAAACAAACAGCGAGGTGCGACTACACTGCCTCCCTGGGTTTGTCTTTACGTTCTTTCGTTTGACAGTCGTTTCGGGTCCAAACTCACTTAAGGGTCAGTGCATTAAACAGAGACAGCAGAGCCGGCCGATAATGCGTACGTGCAGCACGCGGCTTCCTGTACCATAAACACTACTGTATCTCACAGGGGGCGACACACGCCGTAAATATTATCATTATCTGGAAGATTCTGGTCTCCAGCGAGATTCAAAGGTCAGTGCAAATAATCAGCGCATTAAAGGCCAGGAGAAAGTATCCATATAAAACCTAAGCAATAAGTGCAGCCAGTCTTTTACAACACTGCTATCAATGTCAGCTACTAAAATATTGCTCTAATAGGAAAAGATACAAGGTGACATAAAACAGCATGATGACAGAGACACTATGTGAATTAAAGACACAAAAAGCAATTCGACGTTTGCTAAATTGCCCCGAGCACACAACACACACAAGGTACAGCTGACGACAGATGCCGAAGTTTAACATATGGCCTGAATCTCCCGCCAGTTAAATAATGGGAAAATGAGAAAACGGAATTAATTATTCAGTGTGTCCTACACAAACACGTCCGCGGTGCGCCACAGAGGCGTTTGCACAAGCAGCAAACACCTGAAGCGGAAAATTAAAATGAACTTGTCACTAATTTGATTCGTCCTAAAAGAACAGGTACGTAATCTTAGAGACCTGCTCGGCTCTGGTGGCGGAAGAGCATATTTCACCAAACAGTCATAAAGGAAGCAAACGGCAAACGTGCCCCAGTTTCCCCACACAATCCCAAAACATGTGGAGGTTAATAGGAGTCACCAAACTGCCTGTAGGTGGGAGTGCATGGTGTGCCAGTGCATGGTGTGCCAGTGCATGGTGTGCCAGTGCATGGTGCGCCAGTGCATGGTGCGCCAGTGCATGGTGCGCCAGTGCATGGTGTGCCAGTGCATAGTGCGCATGGAGCGCATGGTGCGCGAGTGTGCCCTGTGATAGGTCAGCGCCCCATTATGGGCTGTTCCTCAGGGATAGGCTCCCCACGGGACAATGAAGAGGATCAGTGGTCGCAGAAAATGGATGGATGGTGATTGGGTGGGCATAATTAGCACTCTTTAGCATAATGCAGAGCATCACATTTGATATAGGAAAACCTCCTCATTGCTGTTCTCAACACAGCTTATGCTGGTGCTACAGACTGGACTTCCCCCTAAGGCCAGAGTGGAGCCACTGAACTGCACTGAACGGCAAGGAGGCCCTGCGAGAGGCCTGGTGTGGGAGATCCCCGCGATTACAGGGCTTCACGGTGACTGCCGTGCGCGCTCACTCCATTTCCCAAGTTATCTCATCCGCAATTCCCTTCCATTGACATTTATAAATACAAAAAAAAAAAAAAACACTGATAACTTTTAAGGCATTAAGGCAGTGGTCCGACGCCAAGCATTAGCTACATGAGCGGCCGCGATATCGCATCTTGGGGCACATTTATTTCCTTTTGCGCTAATTTGCATGTCGGCATCAGCACGACGTAATTCAATGGCTCTCTCGCCGCCGGCTACCTCATTACCAGCTCCTGGCACGAGATAAGCGGGGGCATGAAATTCAACGGGAGTTACGAGGAGGAGGCGGGATGTAAGGAAATGCTTTTTCTGGAAGCGATACCCCACATCCTGGTGCCGGCAGGCTTCCATCCTGAGGGAGCTTCTAAAGTAACCCCTGGCAGCACCCTGCTTGGCACGGGGGCCAGGGGTCACGACTCGGTGACAGACACTTCGGCGGACGCCCCAGGCTATGCCAACAATCACAGAACGGCGAGGCGTGCCGCCCGTCCCCATTACGAGACCGGCTCAGTAACGTGGCCCAAACAAATGTCGTCCCCAGCCTCAGACAAACAACAGATACAGGGTTAGTTAGATTAAGACTATTGTGCAGACTGAGGCAGAGAACAAACAGAGGCTGGGTTTGCCGTGGTTGGTTTCGGCTCCCAGTTGTCTTGTGCATCCGTTTTACCTCAGCGCTGACCCCCTTTCTTTTTACAGACGGGAGCGGTGCAGACGCCCTGCGTCGCACAGAGGAAGAGTCCCTCTCAGCCACTTTCCACGTCGTGCGGCTGCTCCCACGGAGAGGTGACCGCGTCCCATTAGCCGCACGCTAAGCTAACTATGAAAAGGCCGACGGAAGATGAAAGTGACGGCTGACGAGACTCCATTTGACCGAAAAGGCATTGCAAGTTTACCACACTTTCATTTTAATGTCAAAAGCTGTGCCTGTCCCAAAACCAAACCCAGACACCCCCAGATGGGATGGAAATGAGAGGCACATCGCTCCCTTCAAATGGCGACTAACAATAGTCACAAACACGCCGGAATGGGACTTTCCGCCTTCAGCGGAAGGCTATTTTGGGCATATTTGTGCTTCGCTAATGTTAGCAGGATAAGTACAAAATAGCTGAAATTACAATGATATCTTTACCAGTTACAAATACATTTTGTACATTACAATTGTGTTGGCACAAATTACAATTACAAATACATTTTTGTCTTTTGACCATCATCCTTAAACGCAAGGGGCAATAACTACCATCACGCCACTGCACTACAGGACAAAATACATATTACCTGGCACATCAGAAATTCATAAACATAAATTATAAACGCTCGGTCACCAAACAAACATGTTAGCATCCTTACTTACTTAGAACTAAAAAAAAAAAAAAAAAACCCTAAACACGATTTCTACATTTACTTATCATTAATATATTTTTAATATATTAATTTCTGCAGTATTGCTGCAGAAATCCCATGTTATCTCAGTCACAAATCGCAAGAAAGAGTCTTCGGAGCCCTTGGCGAGCCCACCTTACCTCGACACTGGCCTGCGGGGGGGAACGTGGTCAGGTGAAACCTGCATGTGACACCACCCCTTTCCAGGCATTCGCAGGAGAGATTTCATTTTACATTTTTTTTTTCACCGTTTCAGCCTGCTCGCCAATATGCTAACTTGGTGACCTAAAAGATATGATAGGATCTGATATGACCCATTTACACAGCTGCTGCTCCTGCCGTCTCCCACACCCTTATGACGGCTTTCACATTTACCACACAGCTCATTCGCAGCTAAGGTACATAAGCGTGGTCCAGTGGCCTAGTAATGAGCCGTTACTCTAACCCTGCTAACTAGTAGCTCCTGCTAGTCACTGGAAATTGGACTAAACGCATATGCGGTTTGAAGGTCATTTACAAAGTTGCTTTAGACCACTGTTTACCACTGTTGTCTTTTTTAGAGAGCACAAAAAAATGCCATCCGAAACGGACAATCGTTCGCGAGTCTCATGTTACACCAAAACAATGAGAGAAATGGCGCACTCGGAGTCGCATGTCTAACCACGGATCAGGAACAGCCTGGATAGTTTCCCCCCCGTAATACATTATCTCACTGGACAAAGAAATGGGTCTTTATCCTGCAGAATCAGCCAAGAGATCCGAAATGTGAGTCTGTTACTGACCCGGCCAAAACACAGAGCCTACGAATGAAGCTGCTCGAGATGCAGAAAATTCCAAATTCAGTGAGACTTCCCCAAGGTATAAGCTAGCTTTGTTTACGATGGAGAACAGAAAACAGGCCTGGGAGGCCTGAGAGGACCCGTTTTCCAAACAAACAAGCCTACTTTGCTTTGAAGCAAGTTAGAGCTTAAGAACCCAGAGAAGAAACATCTGATGGGGATTGCATTTCCCATATATTCGATGACAGATTATGCAAAGAGCAGCATGTAGGGCTGGATAACACAGTAGCATTGTCAAAATCCATTATGACTGTTCAGGTCGAAAGGAACGAAGGAGGCCAAGAGTAAATTGAATTCAAGGAGTGAACTCCATAGATCATCCACAGACTATGGGCTCTGTGCACACAGGTTACCGAGGTGATCCATCGCACCTCGATGCGGGCATTACCCTTTAGCATAGCCCAGAAAAAAGGTTTAAATCAGCACGGTAGCCAAGTTCTCCCTCAGCCATCAATTAGTTAGGCTAAGAGGAGTATTTACAGCCAAAGAGTACGTCTAATGGCAGCAAATCATTACCCGGCGATCCTCAGCCAACCAATGCATGATTCCATCTTCTCCCAGCAGCACAGCCTCTGAAGTGAGCGAGATGTTTCTGTTCCAGGCTGGGCCACAGGGCATGCAGAGGGTGCCCGTTTGGGAGGGTGCCTGCACGCATTCCACACGGATCGGAAGATAAAAAGCCGAACCCCAGGGATTTCTGAAATTAATCCGGACTGACGCTGAAAGGCTTAGCCATTCGCTAACTTCAGAAAGATTAGCCATGAGTGAGACTTTCAAGGAAACGTTACACCTGGCAAACCCTCATCCTCTACCTACATCTGACTATGGCACAAGTGGACCAAACAGTGTGTGAGACAGAATGTCCTTGAGGCTGCAGTGAAATCATGGCTCCAAAGGGACACACCCACGACGTCCCATGAAAACACAGTCTGCCCTTTCCAAATGCTAATTAAAGAGCCTCCATATTCCAAGCTCAACCAGAACGACATCTCTAAGCACACGTACGCATCAACTCCTGACTTATGCTAACAAGACGCAAGATGTTACCAAGAAATTCATTTATGTGGACGAATATAAATTGCCTGTTTAGGACAGATGAAGGACAACATCAGCAACTACAAGCTATTAATCGCATTAATGTAAATCAACAGACACAAGACCTCCCCAGAGGGCATGTTTTGTGAAAACTGGAATCAGATCAATGTATTCAGGGTGCACTAAGGTAGATGCAAACATTGCCCGTTGGTGCCTCTATCGGCGCAAACTAGCATAATCATTATGAAACACGGGCAGTCTAATTTACACAGCTGGGCTCACTGCAGGCAATGGCAGAGCATGTTTATGCTTAGAAGCTGTCTTAGAAGACTCTCAAAAAAAAAAGTCTCCTGGTCGTGTTTACCTACCGGCAAAATCCCGACAGAGGAGGGGCACACATGATCCCAACGGTTGCGCCTCCGAAAAACCACTCTCCGTTTGCAGCCCCCTCTCCCCCTTCAGCTTGGCCTACATATTCCCAAGAAGTTTAACCTATTAATAATGTCAACGGCGTCACCGAGAGCCGGCGAGGCTAGCGACACCACCCCAGCTCAGCTTCACAGAATGACGGCAACAAGCAAACAACCGCAATCCCTGACCGGAGAAGAAGCGCCGAGCGTGCCCCCCCACACACCTCCGACCCCATCACAGCCAATTAGGATGTGCTCAAAACTTAACCATCCGCCGGTTTGGCAAAACGGTAAACAAACTGACTGGTGTTGGCGTCGGCGCACACAGGCTGCCGGTGCCCCCCCCAACCAGGCCAGGAGTCAGCGGCCGCGATAAATCAGCTGGGAACCACAGTGGCTCGCGCTCCAGTATCGCGGCCAGCCCTCGTTAATTCATCTATGCGTCGGAGCGGGGAAATCAATCTCCCCCCCATGGTCGCCCCCCGCCCCCCAAGCTGGCGCGCGGCTTTTCAGCAGCATGCCACCGCCTCGCACAGACCCCGAGAATAAACGGCTTTCCGATACTTACCAGGCTCTTTTCCTGCTGGCCGATGAGCCCGGCATTGATTGCTAATGGTTTCATGATGGAAAAATGTACGCCGGAATGAATTTTAACATCGTGGTTCGTCTCCCTCACCCCCCACCACTCTCTCGCTTTCTCTCTCTCTCTCTCTCTCGCTCTCCCCGTCTCTCTCTCTCACTCACTTTCCCTCCCTCTCTCTCTCATGCACACAGCTGGCTATGTGAAGCCAGCCTCTCACTCAGTGAAGCTCACCGCAGCTTTGGGGGGGTGGGCACAGACCCAGAGCTGAGCATCACTTCATCCTAGGCCACCTCCATGACCCCCCCCCACAACACACAGAGTAGGAGGGGGGGAAAAAAACAGAATCTGTAAGGACACATGCTCCACCATCACCGAATCCGATAAGGATTTTAAAGAGGAGCAGGGCAGAAAAAAAATCAGCAGGGGCAGCATGGGAGAGTGTGTATGTGTGACGGGGGGGCAGCATGGGAGAGTGTCTATGTGTGATGGGGGGGCTCAGCTAAAATGGCTGACTGCACATTGACAGCGAGGCTGGCTCTCGCAGAGACCTGGACAGATCCTCCTCAAAAGACAGAATGAAATGTCAGGATAGTTGGGGATGGGGGGGGGGCATCCAGTTATCAGTGTCCACCCAGGCGTGGTTAAGACCCTCGTTTCATGGAGGACAGGGGAAAAAAAGCAGAGCAGGAGGGGCAGGGCCTCCTTCCCAGCTGCTAGTGACGCAACGTGAGTGTGGACATGCGAGTGTGTACAGGTGAGTGCGGACATGTGAGCGCGGACATGCGAGTGTGTACAGGTGAGTGCGGACATGTGAGCGCGGACATGCGAGTGTGTACAGGTGAGTGCGGACATGTGAGCGTGGACATGTGAGCGCGGACAAGTGTAGACAGGTGAGCCCGGACACGCGAGTGTGGACAGGTGAACGCGGACACGCGAGTGTGGACAGGTGAGCGCGGACACGCAAGTGTGGACAGGTGAGCGCAGACACCCAATCACCACTGAGATTTAAAGAGCGATTAGAAATGGCAGCTGACCAGGGTGACATACACTGTGACATACAAAGGAAAAAAAATGTGAAGAAGCACCTTCCTTGTGGGGAGGGGGCTGAAGGGATAAGATAAAAAAAAATTGGGGGGGAGACAGCCTGGCAACTGGGGGCTGGACCTCTGATGTCACAGCATTTCCCTCCACCCCCGAACTGCGGCCCGGAAAAGCCGCTCGCTTCCGGCTGTGACGGTACCTCCTACCCATGGCACAAACATAACCACACGCATGGGCAACGTCAACACAGAGTGCCTGTCCTTATGAATGGGGATACTACAGGACAGGCAGTCCATGTCAAGGGGGTGTCCTGGTACCTAACCCTAACCCAAACCCTCCATTATGCGGGATGACCACTGGGGGTGCTGGTGTCCTTTTAAAGAAGTGTCCCAGGCACATAGGTACCGACATTTTTATGGGAACCATCCTTCCATCTCTATGGGCATGAACCTAATCCTAAGTATGACCCCCCCCAACCCCTACCCAGCCCCAACCTTAACTACAAGAAACTGAGAAAAAAAATATAAGACTTTTAACTTTTTTTAGATTTTTGATTGCAATCACAGACAAAACTGCGTTCATTTGTGGGGACCGAAAAAAATGGTCTCACAGACACACCCTTTATCTGTAGATGCTCATGGTGTTACAGAGCGATTAGCAGAGAGGACAAACCCCCATGGGGGAAGTGACACCACCCCTCCCCCCCAAAGATACGCAGCTACCTCTGCCAGGCACTTACCCTCTACCCCCCACCCCAGGCTGTAATTTGAGGCATGATAGCAATTTGTTCCCTTTTAGCGTATGCGAGAAGCTGGGGGTCACATGACCAAGGCTGAAGCTCAACTGCATGCGTACAGACACACAGAGACACGCAGGGCTGCAATCATCACACACACACACGCACTCGCAGATAAGAATACGTGCATGCACACACACAGATACAAATGCACACACACAAACACAGATACACACGGATACGGACATATGGACAGATAAATGGACACACACACACACACACACACACACACACACACACAGACCGAGACACACACATGCACGCACACACACATACAGATACGGATACACACACACACGCACACAGATATGTGGACACACCAATATGGACACCATCCCAGATGACAATCTCTTCACATCAGGCGAGAAACGTACACCCATGACCGCCCGAATGCGGTCACCTTGAGCAAAGCACCACGCCTCTCCAGCCAATCAGAGTGAGGCATCTTGAGGCAAGCCGACCCCGCACGCGCTGGGGGGCCGAACGGGGAAAAGGCGGGCATCCGATCGATGGCGAGAGGGCCTGCCCAGGCGAGGCCCCGGAAACAGGAGAGACGGAAAGGGCAGCAGAGGTCAAGGAGGGAGAGAGATCGAATACCGGCAGGAGGCGGGGGGGTAGGCCATGCCGTACAGCCATATGAGAATCCAAGACTGACCAAACATCCCGAGAGCAGAAGCCTGTCAATGATTAACCCCCCCTAAACATCTTGCCTTGGTCCATTAGCTGCTGAACACCATGTTAAACCTCCAACACCCCCCACCCCACCCCCCCGGAACTATCAGCGTGACAGCTTAACCAAGCAAACACCTTGAGTGACTCTCTGATTCACGGCTGCCGGAGATAGCCTGCCCCCCACCCGCATTCAGAGTCTGCTTTGATCGCGCAATCAAAAGACAACAGATGGGGGGGGGAGATAGGATTGTATCACGGCAACACATTACATCCCACAAAAAAAAAAAAACTAAAACAAAAAACAGCACCATGCGCATTACAGAACACCAAAATCAGGCTGGTAGCCTCTCAGAACGCATCATTAATGCGTTACAGAGTCCTGCTGAAGTCAGGCATATTCTACAAAGCAGTACAGCACTCACCTGGCCTTCAGTAACGAGGGCGCCTTACCTCAGTAAGGTCGCGGTCTCGCCACAGAGCTGCGACACTCTCAGCGCATCTAACCAACAGCCCCTTTCACTTTGGCCACCACAAATACCACTGGATCCTTTGTCTCCAATAACACAACTGGATTCAAGTAAGTCATGACAGAGGGAAGGAAGAGGCATGTATACCAACAGACACCCCCTCCATGGCCCCCCCCCACAACCTCGGTTACTCTCAATCCCGAGTAATCGGCACCATTCTCCAGCACGATATTCCCACGCTCCCGCTAAAGTCGCAATGGGGCAGGTGCTCAGAGTTGGCACGTTTCCACCAGCTCCACTTCCTGCTTGGACTTGGGGGCGGGACAGGATATCCTTGCGGGCAGAGGGGTCGGCTCAAACAACGGCCTGCGGAGCAGTGGGGGTGCCTTCCTGGTTCCTTTCTGGGACAGTAAAGGAGAACACCATTTATCAAATGGGTGACACCTTCGGGGTTAATACTGGGTAGAAATTAAACGGAAAAAGAAGAAGTGTCCATCCCAAGATCCTGGCACAACCGTCGTGGAGTAACATCCACTGAAGATCCATCATGAAGGTCAGCCCGACAGTATTAAAGCCCAGATTTAGCTAGGAACAGGGCCAAGACAAAACCTGTTTTTGTACAAAAGCCCTAATTGAAACAATTATTAGACCTGCAAGTGTGGGACGTGTATCTGACCAGTAAAGGCAATCACCGCGGGTGGCGCTGTACAAGTACGGAAGCCCACAAGTGACAAATCCATTATGAATTTGCACTACACAGTCCTACACGGTATTATGCATGTAAACATTTAACAGCCACAGCTAGCTTCTGGGAATTTTACAGAATCCATTTTATATTACATTTTGTCGTCTTAGATTCTTCATCGACGTGTTGTCTTCTCCGGATGGGACAGAGGCAATGTGTGATAACATCTAAGACCCGCATCTAAATCTGCTTCAGGGAATTCCCCGGGAGAATAACCAATGGCTCCGGCTGCTCCCAGGAGCTCCATGAACGTGCTGTTATTTCGGTCCTGGGCTTCGAGAACAATCCTGACCGCATTCTGGCCTGGAAGGCGCTCGGCCGGTGCACTGGTACTCGCTGGCGTGAGGACGCAAAGTTTTGTTTGTGGCGTGGCTCGATGCGGGAACCACAGCAGCGGCAGGGGGGATTACAAAGCACACCTGCCCGATGCGGGAACCACAGCAGCGGCAGGGGGGACTACAAGGCAGACCTGCCCGATGCGGGAACCACAGCAGCGGCAGGGGGGATTACAAGGCAGACCTGCTCGATGCGGGAACCACAGCAGCGGCAGGGGGGACTACAAGGCAGACCTGCTCGATGCGGGAACCACAGCAGCGGCAGGGGGGACTACAAGGCAGACCGCACCATTCCCTCCAATTACTGCAACGCACTTGATTCCTGTTCCATATGCTAGCAGCCAGAAACTTTACTGATAAAATATAACCCCCTGAAAAAGAGACGAGAATTTAAATAAGATTCCTCAAGGGTTCTCACAAGTTATTGAAAATTTAAAAAAAAATTAAAAATAGTCTCCAAAGGGACATGCAGAGCCCTCTTATGGGGTGAGATGTGAGAGTGAGATGTTCCCCCCGTCTGGACTCGCCGCGCCGCCTGCGAGGTGGTTTCTCGAAAGTGCGATGCCTTTTCCCCGATGTCAGCACTGAGCGGGAGGTTTCACGTGGGACACCAGGATCTGACAGGTGGTCCGGCCCCTCTACGGCCCCCGAGGCGGGAGGCGTCAGTGCTGACGTATACCGCCCCGGCCAAACCCTGTGCTTTTTACCTCCACACTTCTCATAACCCGGCTTTTCACTTCCTTTCTCAACAGATTTTACTTACAGCACTGGCAATTCCAAAAATTATTGTGGCAAATTGTGGCACGATCAAAGAAAAGAAAGACATGGGCCTTTCCATCGCAGCACTCTGTGAGGGCTCCCTAATAAGGACACACATGGGGTGTGACTCGGCCCCAAACGGTGCCGCGTTTGGCCTTAATGACTGGCCACACCATATCAATCCAGCTACTACCATCACATGCGGTTTTTACGAGGAGACCGAGGAGGATCGTTGATCTCGTACACATGTGCTTTGAATCGCGGGAGCTGTAAATGCGGATCCCACTCGCCAGTCCACTCAAAATAGCGCAAACGTGGATACAATAAAGGCACGGTGCAATGATACTGACATTCACTACATAGCTATAGCTCTCCCCTTTCTTTTTCTCTTACAGGTCACGGAAAACACACACACACACACACACACACACACACACACACACACACACACACACACACTAGGGCTGGGCGTTATGGACCAAAAATCATACCTCGATATTTTTTTGACGACTCACGATATACAATATATATCTCAATAATTTTTCCCATAAAATAATAGACGGTTCCAATTCAAAGCCAAATATCCCCAATGTCAGACAGGCACTTTTATTTACAGACAGCTGCACAAGTACATGAGAAAATGGCTGAAAAATTAACTACCAGTGATGTGTTCAAAACTTTTTGGTTCCCCCTATATTGGGGCTGTATACGCATTTATGTAATTCCAAAAGACTATTATTGAAAAAAAATGTTCACAAACAATCATGCACATATTTATACGAATGAATTCTTTTTCTTGGTTCATTTTAATTATAGTTTTTGTATGTATAACATCTCATTTTCAGTTTCTCAATAACATTTAAGTACCACATATGCATTTAAGAAAAAAAATAATTAAATGCTTTTAAAACTTGTCAGTCTACATGTAAGTAATGTAAGTAGTAATGTAAATAAGTAGTAATGCATTTTTAAAAAGCATTACGATGTATGCAATAGTGCATAATTGCACTTAAAGAACACTAAATCCGTTAACATTTTGGCTCCCATTCGGGCATGGTGTGGTCTCAAGATAAGACCCCCACTGCTGAAAACACACTCAACAGGAGCTGAGGTTACAACCTCTATCCAAATTGGATGACAGCAGACGAAGCCCACATTGCTGCGGTTTCCCCATTTTCCAGCTCTTATGCACCTCGCTAATTTTACCGACAGTGGGTGCATTCGACTTCATGCAGCCGCTTACAGCGCTGGCTTAAAGCGATGCATTTAGGTCATTCTGATTGGCCAAAAACTAACCATCATGCATTGCGCCAAGACCAGAATACATCGCTTTAAGCAAGCGTGTTAATCGGCTGCACGAAGTCAAACGCACCTGCCGATTTCTGTTGCACGCATGCACATTAACCCAGGGTACGCCATTCTGATAGGTATGCTGTTGTGTCAGAACACCTACATAAATAATTTTACCAACAAGCTCCCCTTCACTAGCCTGCCTGGTGTGTCTCCATGTTTTCGCGGCATGCAGGACTTGCAAGTGTGGGGGGTTGTGTTCGGAGAGGGAAAGGGGCAGACCGGGGCAGGGCGCAGTTGTGAGAGAGACAGACAGGGAGAGGAGAAATAAGCATTTTGATGGCTCTAGGTGTACGATTTTAAAGGAACATGAACTATAGTGATAAAAAAGAGATACTGTCTCATCCCATATCTCGTAGGAAAAAATAATCAATACATTGTGAAAACTCGATACATCACCCAGCCCCAAAACACACACACTTGCCATAAACGTTTCACATTCACAGCCAGTCAGAGGAGCACACCAACAGCAAAGGACAGATCTAAACATAGGACGCTGAGATTTTAGCATGAGGATCGTCAACATGGAATGTTCCAGAAAGAATGCTGACGAGAACATCCAGGTATGAACTGGCTTGGCTTGTTTAAACAGCAAACGAGGATAGGGTTAGGGTTATCAACCCAGATCCAGTAAAGGTCTGGGATGTAAACTAGGACCATTTGTGCTAAAAAAAAAAATAAAAAATGATTCAAGGTATTTCAGTTACATATAAATGGAGAAAAACAAAACATATTTCAAAATGAATATTCAGTATATAATGACAAAAATAACATTGTTAAGCCATTTACCCCTTAAATGAAAACCAGGTATATACAGCATTTTTTCAGCTGAGCAACACTGAACAGAGACCAAGCAAAGACAGCAGAGGCACGCTGATGCACAAACACACACACACACACACACACACACAATGGCAGGACGGGTGTCACGGTCAGCACAGACAGAGCCACACGCTAGCAGACGCACACGCCAGCGGACACACATAACACGTATTGGATTACAATACCTGTGATTTAGGGCATTCCTGTATGCCGAAATGAAATGCACAGTGTCAAAAGAAAGGAAGAAATGAGAATCATCACACATGCCACCTTTCGAACCTAGGACATCAGCACCATGCCGGGGCTTTCAAAATATGACCCCCCCTCCCTACTCCCCCAGGACATTTCCGTAACAACTTTCATGCAAGCAGAGAATAATCAAAAAAATAAATAAAATAAATAAATAAATAACCCATCATGCCAAGGAAGCTCAAAGCATGCGGCCATAAGCGACGATCTAAAGATCTGTAAGCGTGCATCAGGAGACAGGCATGCCTGTAACGTATTAGGAGTACAATCTGGCAGAAGCATTTCAGATTCCACTCAGACATCCTGACCACATTCTCCTCCTGGCTCACTCCCCCTTTGCTGAATAAATAACAACAAGCGTTTTTGTTAGGCCTGGAAATGGTGTGGTTTCTGACCAGGAAGAGGGAATGACCTGTACTCTGAAGGTGCCATTTTTAGGTAACGGGCACCAAAGCAGCCCACCTGCTTTCACCTGCTCAGCTGGAAATGACTGAAAGGACAATGATCTGGCAGTCAAAGCTGCTGTAAGATCAAATTTAACTTAAAGCACAGTGTTCATTTGGGCAATAAGTCAAAGGTTTTAACATGGGGGGTGCAGTGGGCTTCATTACTGCTTTTCACCTTCAGGTTTATGGGCCCAAACCCCAACTTTGTGCCCAGTGCTGCCTGGGAAGGGCCCCAGTCCCCTCGGGGAGAGCTAGGAGGACCAGTTTGAAGACGGGAGGATTGAGGGAGATTCTGACCGTAAGTTAACCAGCACAGCATTAGCGAATTCACTTTACTTTTAAGGCCTGGCATTTACTGTATCAAAGCCAACCCGCCTTCAATACAAGGCCTTTGCTGCCAGCAGGCCTTTTTAAAACAATGCAAGAACAAAAATGTGAATTTCCTTTAATAATGAAACCTGACTAAGGCCAACTGAGTTAAGGATAACCGAGCTAAGACCAATCCAGCAGAAGCTAAACCCAGTAAAGCTAACCGAGCTAAGGCCAACCCAGCAGAAGCTAAACCCAGTAAAGCTAACCGAGCTACGGCCAACCCAGCAGAAGGTAATCCCCGTAAAGCTAACCGAGCTAAGGCCAACCCAGCAGAAACTAAACCCAGTAAAGCTAACCGAGCTAAGGCCAACCCAGCAGAAGGTAATCCCCGGTAAAGCTAACCGAGCTAAGGCCAACCCAGCAGAAGTTAATCCCCGGTAAAGCTAACCGAGCTAAGCCCAACCCAGCAGAAGCTAAACCTGGTAAAGCTAACCGAGCCCAGCCAAGGCCAAGTCCAGCCAAGGCCAAGCCCACTGAGGCCAAGCCAAGCCAGTAACACTTTAGTTGAGGGGCCACAAATCATAGTAGTACCGCATTGACTACTGAAGTACTAATCATGAACATGAATTAGTTAATGATTAACTAATGAACTAACTAATGAAGTTCCTGC
>JAODKM010000047.1:171582-187968 GCA_026780845.1 Petrocephalus sullivani | reverse complement strand
CGCCCCCCCCGCCCCCGCCTGCGCGCCGGCCCGGCGGGGGGGGGGCGGCGGGGGCGGGGGGGGCGGTGGGGGGGGGGGGGGGGGGGCGGGGCTAGAGGAGTTTGCTGGGCAGTGGGGGGGCAGAGATCTCGTTTCCCACCACAGATTAGCTAAGCATCTACAGCTCCAATGGGGGTCTGACGGCCTAAAGTTAGATGGATGAATTCCAGGAGCAGCTCTGGGGTAGCAGGTGATGAAGCTGATGATGGTGACGGGCAGAGGCGATCGAGATGAGGAAAGCCCCCATTTAAAGAAGAATGGGGGCGGGGTCAGTAATGTCAGAAAGGACCTCTCATTGGTCGAAGATGCCCGCTTCCTGCACACTCTGCTGGGTAAGCAGTCTCCGCAGATCAGGGTTAATGACGCTTTAGATCAACGGGACACGGACTGGACTCCGTCAGCCATTACCGGGACAGACAAAAGGAGAACAGAAATGATGATGGAGAGGAAGCATGCTAAACAAATAAATATACCACGATCCAAACACACCCACATCTCCGGTATCAGTGTCGAGCATCTCATCGGCGGGGGAGAGTAGGGTAACTGGATCGGGGAGAATTATACCCCTCAGTCGTCTGAACTCGCTCTGTGGGTGTCACATGACAAATGGCTCAAATCACACTTTAAAATAATGTAACAATTTAGTTGTGGTTGGAGTTCATGCCTGGGATTCCTATCGGCTGTGATTTAATGCCGGCGTGTTGCCGTAGGGTATTACCATCGCGTGGCCATGCTCTGTAATCTTATCATCCTTTCAGATGGAACTGTAGCACACTTGGCTTTGCTGCCCCCCCATCTGCCCGGCGTTTTCAGGACTTCCCTGGGGGAGCCAGACTTTCATTAGCATATATCAGCGGCCCGCCATTGGCTCTTGGGAAGAACGAGAGCCTGGCGCCACCGTGCTCTGATCCTAAAGCAAATTAATAAATAAAAATCATGGCTTCTCTGCAGACTGTGCGAACAAAGAGATGACCGAAGGGCGCAGCATCTCGCAGCGACGAAGCACAGTGACACCGCTCATTCTGAGGCACCAAGTGCATCATGGGATATGACGGCTCATTGTATGTCTCAGATCGAAGACCTGCTGAGATTTGCCGCATGGCGTTTCTGCTTTAAGGTCCAATTCTAAAGCCAGTATGCGACTCCGATGGCTGTCAGTATCGCCGGAGCACTCCTGGCCTCTGGTCCCGTTTCCCAAAAGGTATTCGAGGACACTTAACAATTCAGACGTCGGGGCCCTAAAACCGCTCGCATCAGCGCCGCCATAATCCCCTTCTAACAGTCCTTAAACCAATGAATAATGCATTGCAAGCCCTCACATTGAATGCGCGTTCGCCGGCTGAGAGGAGCAGATGACTGAGGGTGCAAATCCACCCCCCCCAGTCCAGGGACGGGCAAGCTGGGGGGAGGGGGGGGGCAGATGAACCACAGACGAGGATGCAATGTATGAAATATTCATATGCGGGGAGCCGGTGAGCGAGGGCGACGTGACCCCCCCTCCCCCCCCCAGAGCAGCACAGCACCCCCTCAAAGTGACATCCCGCAGACGTCTGTCCCTAAACCCGGCTGGACTTACCCCCTCACACCCTTTCGACATGCCCGTCCGTTCCGCCCTCCACAGCAGCCGGTCCCAACACTGCAAACCGAAGTGCTCATCGCCACAGCGCTGCGGTCCTGCGCTTGGTGCTCTCTGGGTAAGGGCGCTCGAGTGCTGCGTGCTCCTTCGGCTTTTATGCACGTGCACTTGTCTGCACTATGTGTGCTGTCTGTTTTGCACGGTTTGCTTGGATGCACTTTATCCAGCCCGCCAGAGATTCTGGGCCCCATGAAGGCGCGTCATATTGGGCCCCCAACCCAGACCAATCCAATTATGCTCCAAAAGATTTAGATTGAATCATTAAAACTCCTCCCTCCCCTATTATGGTACTATGGGTTATATGCAAACTAATTTCCCCCAAACCAATAAAGTTCACCTAATCTTCTTATCTTTTCTTACCATAACGTCAGCTGTGGTGTCATCATGCCACCCCCCCGCCAATTTTCACGGGACATGGTCTATTGTTTGCGCTGCTACAATCACACTTAAGACGTGGCAGTTCAGTGTTAATACTCAGGCGATCCCACCCCCCCGCAGACCTAAAATGATATTCATTGGATTTAGAGGTGCTCGCACACCCCAGCGGTCGGAGGCCACTGCTTAGCGCCAACGTCGGTCTCGCTTTACCGCCTCTGCACAGACGAAAGTCTGTCGAAAAGCTGGGAGCAACCGAATACACACACACAAACACACACACGCGCACACGCGCACACACATGCGCACCGTGACCTTGGCGTGAATCGTGATGAAGTGACACTATTCACTATGTTCACATTGCCGGACTTTAAATGTGACAGTAATGACACTGCGGCACCTCAATGACTCTCCATTCCCACGATCAGAGTCTGACACGTCGCGCCTCTGGGGTCGGCAGTCAGTGTGTCGATCATATTGACCTTTATTAACCTGCATTGTCATATATGAATTTTGTATCGAGATTAAAGGTGCATTCAGTACAGAATAAAGAAGCACAGGGACAGGACATCAAGATGTCCAGGCTTTTAAATGAGCAGGAAATCACCATGAAATATTTTGCACTGCATGGTGAAAATGACTGATTATGATTTATGAGATATTATTATTAATTTAAAAGGTACTTTTAAAACTATCATTTTATTTGGCTGCCAAACCGAGGGCCACCAGTGATTAACTCTGAGATCTGATGGACCTTTCCTGGCACGATATTAGCATGAATGAGGAATGAGAGGGAGAAAAAAGCCACGGCGGCTTGTTAAGGGAATATAAAATAGCATTACCGATGCTCCTTAACTAATCGCGAAATTCCGCATAAATGGCACCATGCAAATTGATGCAGGGATCATACAGATTTACTACAGCTGACAGGGCAAGGTTTTCCCTGGCAGGAGGAAACCACAATCAATCATAGGAGAAACTGCCACTGGGGATTTTTTAATTATCTGTTTCATATCTCCCTGGAATTTCTATGGTACTTTACAGTACGGGGCATAAGAGGGGCCATAATTCATTGAGAAGAGGCACCCGTAGCATTGGTCAATGATGTGCTTTGAATTGGGGGTGTGACTAGGGAGGGGCCATTCCAGGTGCCAAACGGCTTTCAACTGTGGCCGCGCCCCTCTGCATGCCACTGGCTGTCAGTTCTCTCCCTCATCCTCTTGACTTCATCCTCCCTTGACTTCAGAGAGCAGATTAAGAGATCTCCCTCCTGCATTTCATAACAACGGTCTCCCCACATCTCCACGCCTGGCTGTCCCAGAATCCTCCTGGCTGCGACTCAGACTAATCGACAAAAAGGTGAGACTGGGGCCAAGACACAGACTGCTTTTGTTGTTTTCGGGAACTCCCTACTCTCTTATTTTGGGTATGTGTGGGGGTCAGGTATAGATTACAATAGGCACTTTAACACCTTAGTTCCAGAACCTGTTTCTGGTTTACAAGTCCACGGGCCATCTCCACCGGGGACTTCAGAAGCTCCTGGTCACTGCTGTGTCGCTTTCACAGCGCACAACAGGAACTGGGACCTTTAAGCCAAGTAAGCACGGGAGACACAAAAGTTACAAGCTTAAAGTTCACACATAACGAGACTAAACGGCCACGCCAAACTAACGGAGGATAGATAAGTCATTCTGTCAGTTATTTGTTAGTGTTTGGGAGGATCGATCACGATCAAAACGCGACACAGCCTTTCATCAATATTTTACTTATACGACCTGCTACATGTCTGTAATTCTTATTAAATAAAGCCAGCAGATTGATCTTTCGTTTTCTTCAGAATAAAAAACTATTTAATGTTCTCTGGCAAGTTTCACCGCCAGAAAGATGCAAGCAAAAAAATTATTAATTGATGCCCTAAATGTAATTTGGGTACAAAAATAATTTAATCTGCTCAATTTTTCCTCCACTGCATCTCTTTTTCTGCACTTCTGTGTTCCATATTGGCACCGGTGTTTGTGGTGAACCAATCAGCAAGCTATGGCTGTAAACGCCAACCAATCGGCAAGCAATGGCTGTAAACGCCAACCAATCAGCGAGCTATGGCTGTAAGTGCCTCCCCGGTAGTTTATGTTCAAACGGAAAGTCTGGAGTAGGTACTAAAAAAGGGTTCTGGAACTGCTGCCAAGAAACTACAACTGGGCCGAGTTCCTGCTGTGTGAACACAACAAAAGGTTCTGGTTCCAGAAAAAAAGTTCCGGCAGTGTAAAAGCACCTATAGTGGGGACTAAATGTCTCCATAGAAATCTGTGACTGCAATCAAAAAAATAAAAAAGCCCAAAGTCTTATATTTTGTTTGGTTAAGGCTGCTTAGGAATTAAGGCTGTCATAGTTGGGATTAGGATTTTGTGAATTGTGAACTGATTTCTGCAGAAGCGGGCCCATTGAGAGCTGGCGCTGTGGAGACACGGCCAGGCTCTGCTGTGGAGTGCTGAGCCAGCCGGGGCTGCCGCAGTCCCCCCATCCGTCAGCAGTCACATGGGCGGGTGTCATCAGCATTTACAGCCACGTTTTAGCCCCAGATCCCAGCTGGAGTTTCTGCCTGAGAAGTGCAGCTTTACATAAATGAACGTGCATATTAATGAAACCTTCAAACAGCAGCAGACTTTAACTCAGCTAATTAATTTGTCGCTCAGCATTGCTGCTAAATGATCCCCCAGCTCGTTATGCGAAGCCTCCCAGAGACGGTCTGACTCTGCAAGGGATCTGTGCATATCCGTGAGCCACGTGCACGTTCGTCCCCGTCAAAATAAAGCACAGTCACCAACAAACGGAACCAGAAAAAGAGAAGGGGACCACAGTCGGTGTTTCACAGGCAGATGGTCCTGTTTTTCTGAAGCAGGTGAGGAGCGTCCTTTACTCAGAGCAGAAAATAGATACATTTCTCAGTGACACTGGCCCTTCTCTCACACTGCCCTGTAAGACGGGGGGGGGATCTGTAGCATCGCAGGGCTATTTTGAGTTGGCACGGCTGGACGAGGCCCCTGTGCATGGAATCACTGTCTGCAGTGCCCACAGACAAGCTGTGCCCCAGTGCACAGAAGGGGGAGGGGTTACTGAAGCCCATTTGATCCAGGTGTGAACCCAGCTGGGGTTATGGTGAACCTGAGCCTGAATACACCGCAAAGCGGGCTCAATGAGTGGGGAGCCATGAAAACCGCTGGGAGCCAATAACCATTAAGAATGGGCGGGGCCAGTCAATGATTGACAGCACTAATAATCATGCTCACGGTGGACTTTTTATAAACAGAAAGATTATAGAATAATAGGATGCATACTGCAGTCAAGCGGAGAGATTTCTGAGGCTTCTGAATGAAGACTTTTAATTATTTTATTGCTGAATAATTCAATCTAACAGAACTTGTTTTTTTATTTTTTCTACCAGATATTTACAAATCGCTGAGTGCTGGACCTTTCACTGAAAAGAGCCCTTCTTAAAGGTCTCAGAGCTGGAATCCTGACTTTGACATCCTGCATTTCTTCAAATGTAGCCCCCCCTTTGTGCCCCCCCTACGAGAGAGAAAGGATCTAATGGGTCAGTCCTGCGGGGACAAGGGAGTGTGTGTCACCTCATCTGGGATTTTAAAAGAAAGCTGCACAGATTGCGCCATCTGTGTACTCACTGGAACAATTCCGGTTAAATGCCTCTCTCAGCTGGGCCAAAGTAATGCCTCTCTTGATAGCTAACCTGTATGCTAGCTATACAGCCACTAAATTAATGACTACAAATAAATTAATAATCAGCGGGCCGTAACAATTGGGTATTAATTACTACGGTACAGACTAACAATTCCCTACGCTCTGCTCCATGGTTGTTAATGCATGTGTGATTGATAGTGTATGGAGCTGCATAATATTAATTTAAAGTTTAGAGTTTTTCCACATAATACAAAAAATTTTATCTATATAGGGCTTTCAAAGATATTACCTTATTCATATTCCAGACGGAGAGCCTCTGGCATGATACCGAAATTGTCAGACTTCACATAACATATGTACTATGGACATCTGAGTTCGGCTAATTGAGTAGAAATCAGCTGATATGCACTGCAATATAAACACCAAAATGCCTTGTTAGTGCTACAGTGCCGTGGGAATTCCACCTGGTATCACAATATTGGGCGGCCTCCCAAGTCGTGTTGTCAGTGCGCGCCTCATAATGCACGCCTAGTTCTCATTCGGCCTTCGCTGCCTTCCCTATCGGGCGGGTCGCTCTACTTTGCGGCATCTACAGTGTTGGACAGATGCCTCCTTATCTCTGCTCCCATCCACAACAGGCTGGCTGCTTCCTCAGCGTCTGGAGTGTGAGACTGATTACAAACTCCTACCTAACTTTGAGATAACCAAGATTACCATAGCTTCAGAAATTCTTTTCTCAAACCTTAATGCCTTTTTCCCTCCAGTTTACCATCCTTCTGAAGGAACATAACCGTCAGCACAACGTCTCCAGAAGACACCGCTTCCCAGAAACATGAAATATCGAGTGGCCTCCTGCTATCCAAATATAGTCTTGTATTAAATCAACACCCCAATTAGCGTCTGATAGGCTGTAGAGATGTTTGTTAATGATTGTGATAGCAGAGCAAGATTTAGAGCATTGTCTCTGAACCCAGTCCTCGGGAATCCTTAGGTCACTCCACATTTTTGCTTGTTCTTAACTCCCAGCCAGTAAAGAACACCAAATACCTGGTATAGGTGTGCTGCGAGCTAGGAGGGAGCAAAAATGTGTACTGTCTGGGGCCCCCGGGGACTAGCCTCAGAAACATTTGCTCTTTCACAGTGCCCATGTTTCCACAGGGATTCCTGGTAGCAGTGCATGTTAGCGCCTCTTTGAATCGTTTTCTGAGCCACAGACTAACCTTGAGCAGAATAAAGATCAGAGGTAGAAGAACCCAGCTCTCAGTTGCCAAGGGTCAGTAGTTTTCAGGGTCACCTCTTGGTTGGTGGCTTGTTTACACTTTAAAAGACCAGGAAATATGTCTGTATAATGGCTCCAGTTATTCAAGTGAGATGAGAGGCTAACGGAAATGTGGCATATAGCGCCCTGCAGCCAAACACTGCTAAACGTGGCAGCGTGCAACCGCTGTCGTCACGGCAATAACTGACATCCATCAGAGTCTCAGGGATAGCAGTTGTCGTGTTCCCATCGGCTGCTTCAGCAGGAACGGTAGGCGGCCACTGTCTCGGAGCCTAGGCCCCTTCTCAGTCGCCGGGCTGGATTTACAAATGGCGTACACAATGGACTTTGGGTCTACGTGAACAGCCCGCTGGGTTTCTGTCACCCTTTCCCCAAGAGAACATCGAGTAGAGAGGTACATTTCCTGCTCCAGAGCGACGCACTATGACGCGGGTGTCAGCCATGTGTGTCAGGTCCGAACATACAGTACAGACCCCCAGGCTTCTCACAGTGCCCCGCGGCACTCGCAGCCTAAATGATCACCCCTCTGCATAGGTACCATTCTCTGCTTCGCCCATACACACTCGTCCGGCTGTTGCGCTTCTGTTCGTTTTATCCAGTTCCATTGTTGTGGTGGAAAAAAGCAGGGATTCTTCTAAGACAGACAGCACATCAGCGTTAAATCGTTTGGCTAACTTGGTGCTCATCTGCTCCCGAACGTTACTGGGTTGGAGGTAATCGCATTACCGGGAGCATGTGTGCATGTAGCTGACAAGCCTAAGCGACGACGTGTGCTCGTGAGGACATCAGGAAAAGCCGGACTGCGTTCCAACTCGACTCCCCCGACCTCGAGACTCCATCTGGGACTGGCTGATGACGCGGCAGGGCCCCTCCAGTCACCCGCAGACCCGCCCCTCCCACGTGAACCGCCAAGCGAGACCTTTCCACGGGACTCCCGAACAGGACGGCATCAGCTGGCTAAGAGTAACCTCCCTTGTGCTGATTTCCAGAACCCAGAAACATCTTCTTACATTTAACTAAGAGGTGTTTTAAAATACTAGCTTACATGTTATACTAGCCACAGTAGCAACAGTTAAGTTAATCAAAAGTTAATCAGTTTATGGCAACATAAATGAGCCAGGTAATAGCAACATTTCTGGTAAAGGCTGTCCGCTTGCATTCGCGGCTACAATATATGCAGTGCTGTGCATTTATATATGGAATGGGGGGGAGGGGTTATAATCCAATCATTTACTGTGGTGTTGCGATCCAATCACAAAATGTGATATCACTGAGCTGGCACCTGATTGGTCACTCAAGCTTCCATTCTTCATTCCATTGTAAAAAGTTATAGCTCAATTACTGTACAGTTCCATCACACTGAAAGCTCTTTATCCACGTTCACATTTTTATAATGCTTTAATTCTGAATTATGTATGTCCATTACAGATGTTATCCTAGACTAGAGATTAATATAGAGTGTAGTGTGTACTGGATCCTGTCAAATAAGCTGACTAATTTCTCTGCGATCCAGTGAAATATCAATACCTCTTACATGGGGGTAAAATATCAGCTACATACAAGACCTTTTTCCAAAAAATGTATCCGAGGTTCCCAAGGCCGCAAACACCACATTCAGGGCATCATATCGAAATGGAATGTGCCCCTACTCAGAACTTACTACTACTACATGCAATCCATCCACCCAGCCACTGGCTAAGCACATAGTCCTGGCATCGGGACCTTGGCACAAGGCAGAGGGACCAGTTCTGCTGCAAGAGAAAAGAGTACCCAGTGTTTACTGTCCAACACAGGAAGCATGTGATTCAGTCACAGCAGGCCAGGGCTGCGAGCTAACAGAGGTGGAGAGTTCAGGTCCAGAAAGAGTTACAAATCCAGACCAAGGTTTTGTTTCAACCAGCCAGTTGATTGTGGCTCCAGCCTGGAGGTGCGAGACAATGGCGTTACCCACTGAGCCACTATCGATCGAAACGGCAATGAGTAATGTAATTAATTGCTCTCAGAGGAAGAGACAAAAATAAATCATCACCAGCAGTTAAAGTGGTTTTCCCTATTTAAATAAATTTCCTCACAGTTCCTCACATGTACAGGCTGAACAATCAGCTCACTGTCACTCATCGCAGGGAGGAGAACCAGATTACTGACGTTATGCGAGCTGCCTCTTTTCAAACATTTATTTTATCAGAAGTGCGCCTCCCGCCAGGGGCCAGGGACGTTCCACCCCACGGGAATATGAAGATGTACAAAAAACCGAGAGGCTAGGCGGTGCCAACAGGCGTAGCTAGGGAAGGCGACACTTCTGGGGAAGTCTCCACGTTCTCCGGGCCTCTCTGTGAGGGGACACACTGCTGGGGAAGTCTCTCCACGTTCTCCGGGCCTCTCTGTGAGCGCGGCTGGCCTCATCGCAGGCCTGATCTTTAGAATTCATGACAGGATAGAAGCACATTGAAACATTAAAGGTCAGCGTATTATTAGTCTTTCAAACCTCCCAAGGTTCCCGGCTGTCATGTAGATTGAACTGTTGCGCGATGCTGGTGAAGGTACAGGACACGGTGAGGGGAATTACTCTCTTCGAGACGGAGCCTGCAGCTCTGTGCTGCTTGTGCAAACTTCTGGGATTGAAAGCAGGTTCTGAGAGGTGGAGTTTCCCAGTTACGGATGGGCGTACCTCCACCCTGATTTCAAACTGAACCAGTTCCAGAAAAACGGCGTACTCAGCTACACCAGCACACACTGCCTGGGTGGTGACTAGCTTTCCTCCTCCCTCACCTTTCATCAGGATTATTTTCCTTAATTATTGTTACTGTTGCCAGTTTTATCAGCTGAATTATTCCTTATTCTTCAACCTGAAAGTGAAATCGATTGTCATTGTTGACACACCACAGCACAACAACAGAAGGTACCCTTGGCAATTAACCTGTGGGATGTTGTGACACAGCGCCGGGCAGCTACCTCAGTGCCTGGGTGGTACGTGCAGGTCGGGGACACGCGTCTGCATCCCTAACCATTACACCACCACTCCCCCAACAGCACCCAACATGGGGCTTGAACCCATGAGCCTCATACTCTACCGAGCTAGCCAGGCTGACCTTGGCTGCTGCTTTTGGTCTTTTATATGTGTATAAGAACTGGATGCATAAATGTCCTTCCCGATCAATAAAGTATCTGTCTGTCAGTCTGTCTATCACAGGCACGTACTCAGCTTGGCTGCTCCAGTTGCCAGCGTGACCAGGTTGGAGGAGGCAAACTATCCAGTGACCTACCACCTGAAAGACAGGTTAATTATCTTCACAAAGACTCCATGAATGCTCAGGTCGGCTTAACGTGCTGCTTCGACGAAGTGCCGTGGTGTAGTGGCAGCCAGACGGCCACACCCGAAGCTCACATCTACTCAGCTTCGGGTAAAACAGTAACGGTACAGAGGGCAGCGTTTCAAGTGCTGCAGCTGAGTTCTCACTGCTAATGGTCACCAAGGTGGGGCGACTCTCTCTTCATTTACAGCCAAGCCCCCCAAGGCCTGCTGACTCCAGCAGAGAAGATCAGGACGAACATTCCCTCTGAGCCCGGTTCTTAGAGGAAATCCATAAACCCAACCTTAATTGCTTTTTAAGGCAGTAAAGTGGGTTTTTTGGTCATTACCCCAAAGCACAGAAGCTGGTCTGCAATCCACCTGATGCATAGAGAGATGAGCGAGCAGCTGTCTGGGACTCGTTAGAATGGTCATCATTCACTAGGCCCAACTGCAGACAGCATTACGGGGAGCTACAGGAAATGCACCTAACTTTATATAAAAATATATTTCAGTGCCCTAGAAGTCTGACTACTGGCTGATGCTGGAACCAATGGTGGGGGGGGGGGGGGCTTAGAAGGGGAATACAGAGTGTGATATAGCGCCTTTCCCCATGCACCCCCTTTGTGAAGGTGGTGACTGAAGGGTCGACACAAGACTGATGGTCCCGCCCCAAAATAAACTGCCCACCCAGCTATGAGATTTAAGAGGCTTTCAGATCACCAAATAAAGCCAAGGGTTGAGTGCTGGCTCTGAATTACTAACCAGGAGTCGGGCAGGCCTGCGCTTGGAGGAGCCAATGCCGTGGGACCCCCCCCGAGAGCTGCCGACTCGGCAGTCCCATAACACCGCCACGGTGATATTGAGTGGACACAAAGGTGGTGCACTATAAAGTCTCTATTACCAAGGAGAAGTACAGGGAGAGTGAGCGGTGCGGGCAGCCATGATGAAAATGGGGTTTATCGTCTGGGCGTGAGGGAATAATTACGGAGAGAAGGAAAACAGAGCAGGGGGAGTCGGGGGGAGGCGTATCTCGGCCAGACGAGGCACCCGGAACGTGCCGCTTTACAATGAGAGCGTGGGGGTCCTGCAGGAGACCTGCAACGCTGTCTGGTAGGCTGTCGATGCCCTTTTAGATTAAGGTATGCGCTCCCCGCATGCTGGAGCGGACCCGGAATCGGGCGGGGGGCATAAAACATGAGCCAAGGAAGAGCGGGAACAGGAGGGCTCGCAGTCTTAGACCAGCACTTAGGATAAACCACCACAATGCAGCCGGCCAATGGCAGCCTGCTTCTCTTCTTCCTCATTGCCTTGCTGTCTGTTTTTAATTTATTAATAATTTCTTTCAGCCAGAGGTGTGTATAGGGGTGGCTACCGGGACAGTAGGCCCAGCTGAAAGCTGACTGGTCCCTGGAGTGACACTCCCCTGTCACTCACCGATCCGAAACATATGATTGGCTAATGACAAGGCTGGCCTCTCTGTATGAATCATGGCCCCTCTTGTGCTCCCCAACTGCTAAATGGCAGCCTGTATCTAACCCCAGCCCAACCCCGTGGCTTCTGCCCTGACATTCCACAGCCCTGCACTGAGGACAGCAGCTTCTGAGCTGCAAAATCAGCCGGTGAGGTTACAGCACAAGGCATGGATGTCCGGGGGATCACTGGCAAACCAGCAACTCAACCTGCTGTCGAATGGGGTAAAAGCCAGATCAACAACTAAGTTTAAGTGGAGGAACAACAATACATACGAATAGCAAACAGGAAACGGGTGGTGCTCTAAGAAAGGCTACAGAATACAAAAGGTTCTGATAGGAAGCCTTCACTCTTCACAGCAGCCAGATGCTTGTAAACGGGGCCCGGAGAATGCTTTACAGCAGTATTGCTCATATAAAATAGCCGCGGTGAATGGCATATTGCTTTACTCCCATAATGCACTCCTCCCTCTTTAATCACTAGGTGGGTACAGTCTATGCATGCGAAGTCCTTTCTGGAGGAGCTCTGGGTGTTTTTATTCAGCCGAAATCGAATTTGGGTGCCGGGTCATATATCTGTGATCCGGTGGTGTCAGAATGAAGAGGTGGGCTAATTTCCTTTGTGGCACCTGCTCGTGACGGGGCGTGTAGAACGTTTCACATTCCTTCTTGGAATTTTTTAATGGATTTTAAATGGATGCCGAGGTATACTTTTAATGTTCCCTCCCCGGGACTTGAGTCACACATTCTTTTCGCGAATATGTACCATGTGCCACCAAAGTGGGCAGGGCCATTTAAAAACGCAAGAACGCAACGGCACAAACGCAGTGGTTAGTACTCTATGGGGGGGTGACAGAGGCTGGGGGCGTCCACATGAGTCTGCCACACAGCTTCTCTCGTGTCACACAGTGTGACGACGGCCACCTCTGTCATCTAGAGGGGGGCTATAGCTCAGACTGGCTCTCACAGATAAGCTGTATGTCACTAAAGGGTCCAGACGATCCAGCTTTATCTATTTAGTGAATTTAACTAGAGCAGTGAAGTTCACCTTCTGTGTCCAAACTCAGACCATCCTGGCTAAGTAGACATGGGTAAGCTCCATCACCTTAAATGAGCACTGTGCAGTAGTTGAGTAATTGTAATTTGTTACTGTACTTAAGTACCCTTTGTCAACTTTGTACTTCAACTGAATATTATCGATATTAGCAACTTTCTACTCAAATACAGTTATAAAGAATTTCTGTAATTTGTACTGTAGTATATTTCTGTCGACAGTGGTTCTTACCTGTTTCAGGCCTAATTTTGTCTGCAGTGACTTCATAAAACACAAGTAATTTTTCTTTTGGAAACTGATACAGAAAGAAATGTCAGCCCGAGCCCAGCCCAGGCCCAGCCCAAGCCGAGCAGGAATATTAACGGAAAGTCTCTGCCCATTCCCTTAAACCCGACGCCAGCTCGTATGATGTGGTGGTGTGTAGGCTCAAACACACGGTCAGCTAAGGGCTGCCAGCTCAATCCAGCAGGAAGGGGCGGGGGGGATAGGGCTGTCAAATGACAAATTTTTTAAATCACAATTAACTAGCTCAGGTATTTGTTTACATGTTTTTACCACTACTTAAGTCTACATTTAATACCAGTTAAATACTTTTGATACTTGATATCAGATACTTTAAAGATTTTTACTCAAGTGGTATTTCAGTGGGTAACTTTTCCTGGTCAGGTATCTTTTACTCAAGTATGGTTTTCTTGTACTTTTCACAACACTGCCCTATTGATGTTTTAAAATATATTTAGTAATAAATGTGTACTGCTTACTGATTGGTCATATAAGGGTCATGTGACTGCACAGAAATGGTGGCGCTCTATGCTGACAGGGCAAGCATGTGTGGGGAAGAGGCAAATGGCACCATGACTACAGGGCCTCCCCCTGCTTTGCCTCCAGAATTAGAAACCTCACTAGATTCCTTCCAATGATTGGCTGGAGCCAAACTGAGAGGCGGGCTGGATATAAATAAACATGAGTGTTTATTGGCTGTGACCCCGCCCCCTTTCATGCCACACAACCAGGCCCATCTGGGAGCAGCCTATGGTGCAGTCACGCGGAGACCTGCCATCCAAGCCGATTCTGGCCCTCTGTCGTCCTGCTGGACTCTACTGCCATGGCACGCAGCAAGTGGCTGCCAACAGGAGCCAAGTCTGTGGCCATCACGCGCAAATCGCCTTAGCATGCCCTCTTTCTTCGTGTCCCACTCACACAGCAGCCACATTTTAGCCCCCGGATTGATAGGGTGCCTTTCCAGCAGTCGTGTCAATTCCTCGAGAGTAAGCCACTCTTTCTCTGACCCGCCCTGACCTGCAGTGTGGTGCGAGATCCGCCAAGGCAACTCAACACATTCAAATGTGCTTAGACATGAGCCGGGGCACCACAGACACCAAGGCATAAATCCAACTCTGGTTTTACACTCTCTGCTGTAATGGTGTCCCAGCTGTGACCTCATCAAGTCTATGGCGAAACATGTGAAAGACAGTCAGGCATTGAATTACATACGCATTGAATTACATACGCACTGAATTACATACACTTCAGTATGTAAACAAACAAACAAAACATATGAACCCAAGATCTAGACCTGCTTTCTCGTTTTGGTTATTAAAGCTCATTATCCTAGCAAAACTGCCTCATCCCACCGGACCCCGGACTGTCTGCACGTCAAGCCCCAGGATGCACACAGACCTTATGAGCATCAGATAGACATTTCTGACTGAGGGCCTGCTAAAAGCTCTGAAGCTTTGGACCTCTGAGAGCCTCGGTACGTGCTACGCGGAAGCCCTCAAATGACCACGATGCCAAAGTCACCGAGTCACGGTGTGGGAGGAGCTCACGGGGAGGATGACCTTTCTGTGTGGCCTCCTGGTGGCCCAGTGCACAATGCCAGTGCTGCTCGCAGCAGTCCTGGCTGCTGTGTGGCGTTCCTCTCTGCTTCACAAAGCAAGACAGAGACTCTTAAAGACTTTCTCTAATGGGAATGACCAAGAGCTTCGGAGAGGTATTCGACCATGTTCAGTGACAAGAAGCTGGGAAGAAACATGGCATTCTGTGGTCTGTGGTTGAATGAGACATAAGAGGAAGTAATCTGGGTCTAATCAGCCCAGATCTGACTGAACATAATGAATTTAAATCATTTAAGTCATTAAAATCCCACACACCACATCTGCCCCAAAAGGGTAATTTACAAACAATGAGACGGCGAAGTGACTCATGAATATTCATGATACGTTCTGAGGGCTGTTACACGGCGCCGCTAACGCATCATGCTTCTGTATAATTGGTGCCAGAGTAGAATCAGCAGCCACTGCATGACACCCCCGGGATTGTGCCACATTATAATTAAGAACAAATGTCAAATTTCCCCAATTAATATAAGCTAAAGGTTGCCTTCCAGAGTTCTTTGAATGAATTGTAGCACGGTGAAACAGAAAAAGAAAACTCCCAGTAACACTTTGTAAAGTCCATATTCATAGAGCCTAATAACTGTTCTTATAAGTCACAGTGACACATTCACAAATTATTATAAGCGTAGCTATAAATACTCATATAAAGGCATAACACATTATAGCCTTGTTTCTCGTGCATTATGAATGCTCTATGAAGGTCTCATCTATAATGCACCATAAATACGCTCATAATGCATTATAACTGTCAGTATTAGAATTAGAGATGCCATGTGCTGTATTATGAACATGCACTGTGCATTACAGATGAGACCTTCATACAGCATTTATAATTCATATTTACTACAGAATGCATTGTTATGCATTATGAAGACATACGTAATGCAGTGTAATAACTGCTTTAAGTCTTACCAAACCCCTGAGATATGCTAACTGGATCTTTACTTCAGCCATAAACATTCCCTTTCCATGACGAGCAGTGTCTGTGTGATACTTCACCGTGATTTGCAGACTCGGAAAGGCTACGGTCACGCTGTGTTTCTGCAGCACAATTTACCCAAAACGGAAGATCTTCCCAGAATGCTTCTAAACAAGCATCTGTCCTTAGAGAGAGGCTGGGGACGGCACAAATAATGGACGCCTGTGGATGTGTGCCGCTTGGCAGGAGGCAAAGCTGGTTTAACAGCAGACAATGCCTTTTTCCCCCTAGCCACCTGTAAGATGCAGCTCAGCTGAGCGCCGTGCATGTGCCTGCAGGTGCGCATGTGCTTGTGAGTGCGCGAGTGGGCATGTGCCTGCGAGTGCGCATGTGCCTGCGAGTGCGCGAGGGTACACAGAGGGTAAGTGACTTTGCAGCTGGAACGAATGAGGAGAATTCATTTCAGGCGGGATCATGTATTTGAATACCCCTAACATGCGCTTCCATTTTCTGAATCTGCATGAACAGATTAACTTCATAACAAAAATTTCAAATGACAGGAGGCAAAAAAAAGCAGAGAGCGAAATTCTTAGGGAGAATATTGGCCCACGGCGACACAGAGGGAAATTCTTAGGGAGAATATCGGCCCACGGCGACACAGAGGGAAATTCTTAGGGAGAATATCGGGCCACGGCGACACAGAGGGAGATTCTTAGGGAGAATATCGGC
>JAODKM010000047.1:114199-140169 GCA_026780845.1 Petrocephalus sullivani | reverse complement strand
TTGTCTCGGGTTTTGGGGAGACGGGAGCGCGCATGTCGTCACTTCCGGCCTCTAGGCTCGTAATCTGACTCGGATCCTGACCTCCCGAGAGTAAAGGAACGCACGATAACTACTGCACCACCATTCTGCCCCAGGTGCTACAGTTTCCCCCCATAGTCCAAAAACCTGCTGAGGCTAAAGAGAGTTACCCAATTGCCCATAGCTGTGCCTGTGTGAGTGAATAGTGTGTGTGTGCCCTGCGATGGGTTGGTGCCCCATCCTGGGTTGTTCTCTGCCTTGTGCCCATAGGCTCCAGAATAGGCTCTGGACCCCCCCACGCCCCTGAATAGGGTATGTAATTTCAGAAGATGGATGGATGGATGGATGAATCAGTGTCAATTTTCAGTAGGTGCTTAACTGAAGCAGTCTGACCAATTCATGCAGCTAACAGCTCAGTCATAGTGAAGAAGGTGAATTCAAAGCATGGGCGGCGACACTGAGGGACCACGAGGATGGCTGTTTCACCATCAGATGGCACCCTGGGTTTCGTCAAAAACGATACAAATAACATGGTGACTCATTTGGTCAGCTGGTACAGTCCCGCTTTGCAGCCTGTAATACCTACCAGCCTGGTAGCTGTACATGGCCACTGCAGACAAGGGGCCCAGTACTGCAACATAGTCACTCTCATCCACTGTGGAAGGAAAGCTTTATTTAAACCAGAGAGAGTCACAGTTCACGATTTACGCCTCTGTCCATCCCCACGTCCAATCTGTTTAATCTGATCTTAGATCAGGGTAAAATAATTCTCTGTAACATTTGTCAAACAACACTTGTGCCCTGACCTTGAGGGGCACCTTTCCTCATGGCCTCATACAGCCCATCTGGCTCTGGGTCGGTGCACTGAGCTTTTCCTGCTGCCTCTGTCTCTACCTGACCAGCGTTCCGGATCGTCTCCTGCACCTGCTGACAAAAGATCAGAGTTCATGCTAGAAGCCAGAGGCTCAGCTGTGGCTGAGAGGTCACCGTTCCCCTGGGTGACTGCAGGCACCTGCGTAGATGGACCTCCTGTCCCCGGCAGTATCTTCAGCACCCCTGTGGTCTTCCTGGGCTTTGGAACAGGGGTGGATCCCTGACCCATTTCCTTACTGCTGCACTGCTTAAATAAGGACAGGCGCTCTTATTTCGAGAAATGAGACCGAAAGGAGAGAAGCAGTTTGCATGAATCTTTTTGCAGCCGCACTGAAGGCTGGTTCATACTGGGGATGTTTCTATCACAGAGGCTGGTCGCGGAGATGGCGTACCACCGGAAACAGCACAGGCTGGTCACGGAGATGGCGTACCACCGGAAACAGCACAGGCTGGTGGCGGACGTGGCGTACCACCGGAAACAGCGCATCCTGGTCGTGGAGATGGTGTACCACCGGAAACAGCGCGGGCTGGTCGCGGAGATGGCGTACCACCGGAAACAGCGCGGGCTGGTCGCGGAGATGGCGTACCACCGGAAACAGCACAGGCTGGTCGTGGAGATGGCGTACCACCGGAAACAGTACAGATGGTGCATTCATTGGCCAGGGGAAAGACACCGGAAGTCAGGAAGTAGTCTGACCCAAGATTGTATAGCAATACCTTTGCAGCCCTCTATGGTCAGAATGATAACAAAAATGGACAAAATGCACGGTTAGTTTTAGCTAAATACTTACTAATGCAACACCCGTGCCACATTTAATAAACGTGACGTAAGAGCAGCTCTGCTTGATAGCGCCACATTGCTGCAAGAAGTGTGAACACGTAGCCCACCCACAGTATGAACCAGCCCTAAGCCATTAGCTAATGGATTTTGGTCCAGCCTTTTAATAGGGATGGACAAAATGAGGCCTCATGAACCATTTGCTGTATCTTTTGACCCTACTAGAAGGTGTTCTTGGTTTGTTTTGGGCCATGCTTTGTGGCCTTTTTTGAACAGAGAGAACCATCTAGTATTAAAACAGTGGCCCATATCCATGTTCCGCATAGGCAGCATGGGGAGTGGATGGCTGGAGAGATCGGTACATGCCTGGCCCTGTTTCCGGGCTGCCTGCTGCCTTTCTCTCATTCCCCTCTGATTCTCCAGCTGCCTCCTGCTGTCTTCACTCGTCTCCCTCATGTTCTCAAACTGGGCCTTAAGGGTGGCCACTCTCCCAGGCGCTGCAGGTACAGACAGACAGGCGTCACACCGTCAGCACGTGGGAACGGCTTTGCCCCAAGCACTGTCCAAACACGACGGCTTCCTTGATAAATAAGTAAATAAACATGGATCTTTCCTAGTGATGAACATAAAGATGCTTCATGAACCATTTGCTGTATTTTTTTACCCCACTAGATGGTGCTCTCTATTTAAAAAAAATAATAATAAAAAGAGCACAAACAATGCCCCAAAGTAAGCCAAGAGCACCATCTAGTGGGGCCAAGAAATGTAGCAAATGGTTTATGAAGTGTCCTTTTCTGCACCACTAAAGTTTAGGTGTGACCACAGCCCATACAGCTGACTGGGCAATGGGCTGTGGAAGCAGGGGTCTGTTACGAGGCTCTTAGTCCAGATTGGTGTAACGATTTATCCGTCGACGGAGGACAACAAGCCCCTTAATAGGTGTGGAAGATTTGTGATGTTCTCTCATCAAAGGGTTGATTTATGAATCAGGACCCCTGGATTACAGTACCAGATCCAGAAGGACAGGAGTGAATTTGCAGGTCATACGTTAGCTGGCTCTCTACGCCTACACAGACAAACATGACCCTCCTACCATAGATGGTGTGGTACTCCCCCCAGTAGGGGGCGCCGGTGCACTCCATGTCAGGGGAGGAGGCGGCAGGCTGGGCAGGACACGGAGCACGAAGAAGAAGCATTTTATTATTAAATAGATACTACTGTTGAAAAAGTAATGGGCCATGATGTAAGAGGAAATAATACTTTTTATCATTAAATGATGCACAATCCCAAGTCAGCTTCATGAACACTGATACAATGTATTTAACACCATCTGTGGTGCCAAAACACTTTCACATGCACCTGATATTGACTACCCACTGCCAAAGTCATAGCTCACTCCAAATCAACCTGAAGACAAGGCAAGAAGTTGCTTCAGTTTATTGCTCCATTCATTTCCTTTAACTTCTTATACAGTGCATGATCACAGGGGACAGTCCATCAAAGCCCGCCCCCCCAAATGGCAATTTAGACACGCAAACTCCACGCAGTGATGCACACAGAGCCACGGTCAGGCGCGATCCCCCTAGTGGCGAGTGCGGAGTAGCGCTGCCCTCTGAGCACAGCATCACGAAACGACGCTCACCTTATGATGGGGTCTCCCCGGCCAGTAGTCGCTCCTTCCAGAATCTGCTGGATAAAGGGGAGGACGTCTGGATGTCAAACAGCTCGTCAACCTTCTGTGAGAGTTCATGTGTAGCAATGTCATTAAGTGTAAGTTATTCTTCGGTCTCTTTCGCAATGACTGCCTGCATTTCTTTAGCGTTCCCCATCTTCAAGCCCCGGTGAGCCCTCCAATATGTGGCATTATACATTAAATTTGGTGGGGTTAGGAGGCAGAATTACCAGCTAGGCCCGTTTGGGTAGTGATGGTGAAGTTGCGGGAAAAGGGTGTCAAAACTATTTTGAAATTTGTTTTTCAAAATTAACAGAAGTGGTTCAAAGCCAGCAGCAATACCTTGATGAACAGCTCCTGGGTCCTTCCTAACCTTGTAGATAAGTCCCATAGAAAACTGAATGCAAAAAGGAAAGGGATTTATTACATAAACAGAGAGAGAGGAGCAGGAAGTAGCAGGAAAAAGGTAAACCATTCTGACAAAGCCAGAAATGGCTCTCAGTAATTAAAGACATGACAGCACAATACATACAAGTATGAACAGTGAATATGCAATAAACAGGAGGTGCACTGGGGATGGACGTGCATGCGGCAGTACCAGTGACTGCTGATGGGACAAACGCGGATTTGACTCTTCAACTGGGCAGGATTAAGCATATGCTGTCAATAGCTGCCAGGTTTAATAATGCAGTAAGTAATAAAGTGGTCTGTGATTGACACACACAATAATCCCCCTCTGTGCACTCCTGAGGGTCTTTATATCTCCAGTAATGTCAGAAATCCTTTAATGCCACTTAGAGCACCAGTAGAGGCTTCTGACCAGGTCTGTTCAGTCCCTGTGCTGCTCAAGTCTGCCACCCAGTGGCCGTCTGTCCACCATTAAAATCATAGACAAACAGAGATGGAGGCAGCCCTTCCAGGCATGTGGAAATCTGCCTTCAGCTTTACCTTGTTCAACAGGCCTCTCATCGTCTCCACGCTAAACATTATCCCAGGGCCAGATGCGGAATTCGGTTGCTGCCTTCGATTCCTCGTGAATGCCTCGTGCCCAGAGGACACCTTCTTCTTGAGCTCGGCCATACTGCGGGTTAAGAGGACACAGGTTAAGAGTCTCAGCCTTGGGAACCTGACATGTGCAAGATGTGAACAGCATGAACATGGAGGATCACTTTTACCCATAAGTTAGCAGGGTATTTTCACAGCCACTTACTTAATACTGCTCGTTTTCATTTCCTCATCTTAATCAGGTTCGAAATTAAGAGTCTGTGCCAGTATTTCCATGAAGCTGGAGACCTCTTAAATTACTTAACTCATGCTACATTTAAACACTTCACGAGTGCTGACTGATTTTGAAACAGCTGTAATTCCCCTAAACACCAACCTGGGGTCATTCTTCAGTTCCCGTTGTTTCAAAAGAGAAGCCAAATCAATGGTCTTGGCTTTCCAGCGTGCCTGCTCCACAGTGTCCTGCTCTGGTAGCCTCTTAACGGCTCTGGTTTAGGAAAGGAAATATAAAGTCAAGACTGCAGCAACTTTGTGTACGGCAACTTCAGGTAGAAACTGATACGGTAATCATCTGTTCAAATAAAGACATTCTTTTATTTGTCATTTTCATTTTCACACAACAAAAACGTTCTCCTTTTTTACATACATAAAGAAACCATTCTTTCTGAAGTGAGTTTTCCGTGGCTCAAAGTGTTTAACCCCCTAAACACCTGCCTGGAAATCATCATATGATGACAAGTAACGTGTACGTGAGTTATGTTCTCAGGTGGATTTGAAGGTGAAATCAACTTCGAGCCAGGCAGATAACAAATGATATCACTTGCAGCCATCATATTCTGTGTGCCTGAAGTCAGTTTTCCCTGGGTCAAAGTGTTTAACATATTCAACTAATGTCTGGAAATCATCATATAACAAGCAATATCTATGTGAGCTATCTTTTCCAGTGGATTTGAAGCTGAAAACAACTTTGAGCCAGGCGGGTAACAAGTAAAATCACTTGCAGACATCATTTTGTGTCTTTCTGAAGTGTGTTTTCCTCGGCTCAAAGCATTAAATAAGTTAATACAAATCGAAATACTGAAGGTATTCTGAACGTAAGCCTCGGTAAATAAGTCCACCTAGAGGCGCAAGAGCAGAATTGCAATTGGTAGCGCAGCATTTAAGGTGGACCGGAAAATCCGAATAAGGAGCTGCGAATAGGAGCCAACTTCAGCCTCGTCTGCACATCGGAGGGCAGAGAGCAGCTTGCATACACCTGCTGCATTAACATTGCCAGGCTGATTTTGTCTTTAAGCAGGGGTGCCGAACTGGGTACAACACACTGACGGGTTAGCGGACCTTCCGAGGCATGTTCAAACTTTACAGTAAGTGGTTAATTATAATTCTGGCAAAGGTGGATCTAACATTTTAGCTATAGTTTCAACAAATCTGGGCTAATTAAACAGCACCCCAGTATTTAACTCGGATTCATTCATACCCCAATAAACAGACCTTTGAATTTAAAGTACTAAGCCGTGAGAATGAAGCTCTCCCCAGCGCCGAAAAATTCTGTAAAAATATTTATCGAGTATTTTTTTAACCTCAATTCAAATTCGCATTAAAGTAGATTATATGCACTTCTAAACGTATAATAATACTAATAGGTTATTCAAAATAGCTATAAAAATAATGAATACAGGTGCTTCTATATGGTGGAATAAACTCACCATGTCAGGTTTGTTGTGCAGCACGCAGGGGTTTGAGATGCGTGTGCCGGGCCCGGGAAGCTTGTGCGCACTGGCACTCCGCTACGCGTCTGGAGCAGGGAGCAGCCTTTCGACAACGAGCTGTCGTCACAATACTGCTCATTTACAATGGCCGTGACACAAAAACTCTGGAGCCTACTCACATATTTTATTTAATTGATTTTAGGTTTTGAAAATGTGCAAGTGTAATGACAGATACAAAAAAAAAATCAGTAACGATATGTCCCATGAATAGATTTTATTCAAAATGAAGGGCGGTTAAAGGGAAAACGTGCAGATTTTATTGTGATCATACAGGAATTATTTCACAATTACCATCCTGAGCACAATATACAGTAGTGACTGAATACAAACCAAAGAATTAGCACTTATCTTCTAAAATTAAAAAGGCTGACAATACACAGGTCAACCGTATCCGCGGTTTTTCCACAATCAAGGTTTAATAAAGTTTAGGCTGACTAATTTCGTGAGAGACATAGAAAAAGAGGAAACCAGAGAAATGACGTGATACACGGAATGTCAGTACATGGGCATCACCACAAGGGGTCACCAGTAACTGATTTAACGAGTTTAAAATATTGCGAATTCAAAGCAGGAGCTAATAGATGGTGCAATCTGCAGTAGAGACCCGATAACTGAAGCCTTATTGCCCCATAGACTTTTGCGACTGCGGAGAATTAAGATGGATGACAAGCACAACGAAGACTCAGGACATACACATGGAAGACAAAAGTTCAAGTTATTTTACAGATACAGCAAAACTTAAAACAAAACTGGCTGGTCTGAAGGGTAAAAGGAGTATGGAAGGAACATACAGATTAGTAGATTTAAACGCTTTTGGCCGATTAAGCCAAGAAAGATGCCCGCCACCAGTCAGCAACCATCAAGGCACCAGAAGCTCCTCCCACGTCACCACCCCATGAGCGAGAAGCCTGTCCCATCAGCTCCTGCTTGCCCGAAGTGGCTGTTCCAGCTCACGCATGTCATTTCCAGAGCAGGCATACTGGTTCTGAGGTAGAGTGTCGATGCTTCTCCTTCCCACCGTCCTTACAGACCTACACCGGTGGCAGCAGATGTTTTGGCGTATACAAAGACTCTCCTTTGGCCATTCACTGGGACCACACACAGCCCCACCTGTGTCCCACCCCCCATCGGGGTGAGGCAAGGTCCAAGCCTGCCTGTACCCAGGGACACATGCGTCACATGTCCGAGAAGCCGGCGGCTCCGCCCCCTCCGAGCTAGCCCCGCCCCATCAGAGGTAACCGCCCAGGCAGAGCAGTAGCAGCGCGTGCACCGTTAGCAGGTAGAGCGCGGCCAGCAGCGGCGTGCGCTGCCGCGAGCAGAACACCACCCGCAGGATGCGCGCGAGTCCCGGGCTGCTGCTCCGCGTCTGGAGAGGAGGGAAGCATAGCCAACAAGGTGTAAAGTGAGCACCACCACTGCGACTCGCAGACAACAGTCTAATTCCTTTTTTTTTTTAATGTATGGATATGAAATAGGTGTGTGTATATGTATGTGTAAGTATGCATGTGTGTATGTATGAATGTTTTTTAAGTTTAAAACTCATGCTTATTTCTCATCTATATGCATGGTGGCAATGATATTCGCTTATCTGCATTCTGCGGTCCATCAAAAGAGAATGACTAGTGCTCACCCGTGTAACAGCTCCCTCTGGTGGTTCAATAAGAACTGCAGTTTCTGAGTAACTCCCATCGTGCCCAGGATGCCATTCACTCAACGTTTGCCTAAGCAGAGCCAGTAGTATTGGGAGGGGAGGAGGGTGTGCACAGTCAACGAATGAGCTCGCGGTGAGAAATACAGTTGCCTGAGCCAATGAGGTTTCCCGTACCACACACAGACAGGCACGGTACGGAGGCTTGTACCTTTTGAGACGATCCTGCATGGCGGACAGCTGCTCCTCCACTGCCAGTCTCTGCTCCTGCTCTTCATCCAGCCTGAGAGAAACATGGACATCACAAGGGCCTACCGGAAGGTCCTGGGGAGCTTTAAACTACTTTTTCGACCTTGCATAATTAGGCTAATTATACAATGAACCAATCAAGTTTCACTACAGAGCATAAACACACCCCACAACATATTAAATGTAGCCTCAGCTGGTTTACAACATAACCCAATAACCCAATGGGCCAGGCAGATTCCATAACAAATGCAATAAAAATCACTGGGTGTAAAGGTGTAAGTGCTCCTGTGACGTTCTGGCAATTCAGTCTGAACCCGAGTCAGGCACACGGGCCACTGAGATAGAGCAGGGATGCTTCACACCTTCTCCGCAGTTCCTTGAGCTCGGCCCTGTACTCCTGCCCCCCGGAGGGCTCGCTTCGCTCCTGTGGGGCGCCAGGTGCACTGTCCACCTCCTGGATGCCCTAAAGAGCAAAGAGGAACCAATCACTGGCATGAAGGAAGCAGCAGAAACCCCCAGAAAATGCACTCCCACTTGGCCCCTGCAAATAATCCATCCCACACAGGACACAGAAACTACCACTAAATAGCAGGTCAAGTGGGAGTGCATAGATGGCCACGAATATTCATGACAGGAGCAACATTGAGCAAAGCAGGTAATGACTCTCCAAAAGGTCCGACCTTCCTCTTATCCTCCTGCAGTTCCTGAAGTTGCCTCTGGAGGGCGCTGCAGCGGCTCTGAGAGTCCCCTAGCCGCTGAGTGCTGCCTCGTAGCTGGGCGGCCAGCTGCCGTTTCTCCTCATATACTTGTGAGAGCTGGAGGCAAAACAGTGGCGGTGGAAGAGAGAAATGGGGCCCATTAGCTTCAAGACACCATGACTGTGCAGTGACCAGGGAGACTCCTGCAGACAACAGGTTTGGGAAGCATACAGCAGCCAAGTCAGAGAGTCATGGGGTGTTTCTCAGTATGCAAACTTCAGCATACATCTCGTGTACCTGTTTTACATTATAAAACAAAATTTACAGAGGACAGTAAAAATCCAGAGATATAGTTCTTGTCCTGCCCCATATATCAGTTGCATCCTCGCCAAATGAGACCCATCCCATGATTCACTGCGCCCCAAGTTCATTCTTGGAAGGCAAGTTAGCGAGATCAGTCTTTCTAAGACCACAAGTACGGTCTTTGCGTTCTTGGTATCGCGGAACGCCCATGGCCCACAGACAGCAGGCTGGAAAGAGAGGGAGCAAGTGTGGCAAGTGTACGGACGGCAGAAACAAACATTTACCTTGTTGCCGAGTTCTGTGATCTTCACCTCCTTTGTATGGAGTTCCCTCAACGTATCATTTAGCTGGCTGCTAAGCTGCCCATTGTCGGCACGTAACACCTGGCCTTCAGAAGGCAGGTCTGTCCTAGAAGATGCCTGAGCACAAAAAAAACTGATGCAGCTGACAAACGGCTACACCCCAACACCCTAATTCACTGGATATCAGGTGCATTTGAAAACCCATTACCTCTCTCTGGTACTGCTCCTCAGAGACCTTGGGTGGTACAGCCCTCGCCTCCTCCAGCATTGCACTGAGCTGCTGGACTTGCTCATCCCGGTCCATGAGGGTTGCCAGGGTCTGCTCTTTCAGGACCTTGGCCTGAGCCTGCCATTCTTCACGCTCCAACCTGAGGGCGCCAGAGAGCCCAAATGAAAACCATTACAATACAAATCTGTGGTCAATGCTACTTTCACAACATAACCAAGGACACAGGAAACATCAAGCAAGCATACTGCTACAGGAAGAACAGTGACAGACCTGAGAACCTCCAGCTGGTCTTCCTTCTCCCGTATCTCTCTCACCATCCTCTGCTCTTCCTCACTCCTCTCTCTCTCCATCCTTTCCTCCCTCTGAAGAGCCTCCTCGGGCCTCCTCCTCTCCTCCACCAGCTCCTCCAAGTGCCTGGCCTGTTCCGCTGCCTCCCGTCTCAGCCTGGACACTTCTGACTGCTGCAGATTCAGCTGTTCCAGCTGCAGGACCAACAAGAAGGGTATGAAAAGCAAAAACAAAAAAAAATTAACTGTAGCTTAACGTTTGCAGCGTTGTTAGCACAGAGGTACCCATTCCACTCAGGTAGACAGAAACACCCCTGGAGAACTGCATAGGACCGTCTGCTAAATAAAGGGACTGCCCGCAGCGCTGAAACCTCTTACCAGTCTCTCCCTGTCGTTCTGTAAGGCTGCCAGTGCGTTCTTCAGAGCCCACACCTCCCCGGAGGGGCCAGCAGGTGGCGACGGTGGGGGCTGGGCCGCCATCCTGCCCGTTTCTTCCAGCCGGAGACGCAGCTCCTGTGCCTCGTTCAACGCCTGCTCCCGCGAGTCCTGGAGGGACGCCATGGCCTGCCCAAAGGACTGGGTCTGGGCCCGGAACCGTGAGGACACCTCCCTCTCCTCCAGCAGCTTCTGCTCCATCTCCACCAGGTCCCGTGCCAGCTCAGCCACCCTCTCCTCGGCGGTCTCCGCCTGTGTCCGCAGCACGCCGCTCTCCCACCGCAGCTCGCCCAGCTCCCTGCTCCCCTCCTGCTCGGCACGCAGGGCCTCCTCCAAGGCAGCTACCTGCTTCTGTGACGCTTCCAGCTGCTCCCTCAGCTTCTCCGCCACAGCCCCCCCCTCCTGCCCGTCCCCTGCAGCCGCCCGACTCAGGGACTCTCTCTCCACGCTGCCCCCCGCCTCCTGAATCTTGCCCTGCATCTCAGCGCGCTCCTTCTCCAGCGCCGCGATACGCTCCATCTGCGCAGCCAACAGCTGCTTCTGCTGGCTGTCCTTCATGCTGAGCACGTTGGTCAGGTCATCGCGGTAGCGGCGCAGCTGCGCAGACAGCTTGGCCTTCTCGGCATTGAGGTCGTCCGTCTGCGAGAGCAAACCTCGCAACTGCTCCTTCAGGCTGTTATTTTCCGCTGCTGCCTCCTGGATCAGAGTGTCCTTCTCCACAATCACCTGAGTGGGTCAAGACAGTTGGCCAGCAGGGCAGTGAGCATCCTGTCTGTTGCACTTAGCTGATAAACTGAGAAATCGACCTGATTAGAATTTCACATTATTTCAGGTAAGTCAACGTAACATGCAGATTGAGTTGACTGGAGAGTCTAGTCATAAAAGTCGAGAAAACGGCAGAAACAAAACCTCAGGACTACAAAATGATGACAGCTACTTCTCTTACCTGTAGGTGGCGCTCTTCCAGCTGCTTATACTGGCCGAGTACCCGGTCTCGGTCATCCTGCAGGGAGCCCATAGCCTTGGTGAAGGCGTCCAGTCGGGCCTTGCTGCGGCTGCTCTCCTCGTCGGCCATCCTTGCCCGCTCCTCCAGGCCCCTTGCCTCCTCCCTCCAGTGTTCCAGCTCCTTCTCTGCCCCCTGGGCTCGTCCCTCTGCCTCCTGTCTGGCCTCGTCAGCTGCCTGGGGAGAGAGGGGGGACGATAACAATAAGCAAATATATGAAGAGAAAAGTGGGCATATTCCATACTTATTCTGCAATTGGGCCATCAACATCTGATTCATCCACACACTAGTCACAGTCGCAAACACATTCGGCTAGCATCAGTTGCCACAGCACAAAGCATGTGATTCAAGGGGTTCCTTAGGATACTGAAAACAGGAGAAGTGATGGACAGCACACCTGTGCCACGGCCAGCTCCTTCTCGCCCAGCAGCTCCACCTCCCTCTTCTCCTTTCCCTCGAGCTCTGCCTGCAGAGCCTCTGTCAGCTTCTTAGAAGAACGCAGGTCAGTTTCTAGCTGCTCTAGGCTCAAAGCCAGGCGCCTCTCCTCAGCCTCTCGCTTCCTTAGTGCTGCTCGGGCCTCCTCGATCTCCTGCTGCAGCTCTCCCACTGCCTCCTCGAGGGCCTGGGCTCTGTGGCGAAGCCCCCCCATCTCGGCCTCCAGGGATGTCAGGGAACTGCTTTTCTGGGCCAGGCATCCCTCCACCTGTGTCAGGGCCTCCTGCAGAGCTTCTCGCTGATTTTCCAGAGCAGCCTGGCTCTCCTTGTGAGCTCTCTCCTGCTCTTCACATCTGTGCTGCCAATCTGTCTCAGATTTTTGCATTCTGGGGAAAAAAAGTCACACAGGATAAAAACTCAGAAAAACTCAGTTATATGACAATTTTTATGTCAACAGTATGCATGCACAACAAGTCTACCTCTCCAGCGTATGCAGAAGTTCTTCTCGATGGGCAGTCTCCTTTTGTAGATGCTCTCCAAGATCCCGAGCCCGCATTTCTGCTTCACGCACCTCAGCTTCTTTTCCCTGGAGGGCGCTGTGGAAGCGACTTTCCCATTGCCGCGCCTCATCCAGCACGCGGTCCCTATCGTCCTGCAGAGACGACATGGAGCGCGAAAAGGCAGCCAGCCGCGCCAATGACTCGTCCAGCCGCGACTGCATCTCCTGGGCCTGTCTCTCTCGGCTCTCCGCCAACTGCCGCGCCTCCAGAGCTGCCCGCTCCTCACGTTCCTTTTCTTTCTGAAGGTCCTCCGCTATTCTCTCGGTCTGCTTTAGCTCTGCCCCCAGCCGCAGCCTCACGGCATCTAGGGTCCTTTCCGACTCGGCTCTGCTCTCGGCTTCTCGACGTGCGGATCGTTCCTCGGCAGCCCGTTTCTCAGCTTGTGCTCTCCCGACTTCACTCAGCGCATCATCTAGACGTGTTCTGTAAGCTGACAGCTCAGCCTCCAGCTTCTTAAGCTCCTCTGCAGCCTTTGTCGCCTCGAGACAGGAAGCAGTTAGTTCACGTTTTGCCTCATCCCTGGTCATCTGCAAGGCTTTGGCCTCCTTCTCCTGCTCACTAATCTTCTCCTGGTATTTAATGCAGTCTTTCTGCATCTGTCGCACCTCGAGCTGTTTTTCCCTCAGTAGCTCCTCCAGCTGGCGGGCACGGCTCTGACTCCCCTCCTTGCCCCTTTGAGCGGACTTCAACTTCTGCTCAAGTTCCCTCTGTCTTCCCACTTCTGCCTCAGCTTCAGCCCTCTCCCTCTGGGCTTGCCGCTTATCTTCCTCTAAGCGGGCTGCACGGTCCCGCTCACTTTTTGCCTGGGCCTCGAATTCTGCCCGCTCTCTTTCGAGCTTTTCAAGCAAACGCCGTAGCTCCACCAGACGCTCACGACCATCAGCAGCCTCCTGCTGGTAACCGGCAATGCTGCCATTGAGCTGTGCCATTTGGTTCATAAGCTGCTCTTCAAGATCATCCTTTTCAGCCTCCAGGCGGGTCTGGACTTCCTGGTACTTTACTTCCCATTTAGCCATCTCATCCCTCAAGCTCTCCTCATTAATGTTCCTCTCTTGCAACTGCTGCTCAACAGAGGCCAGCTGTTCTTTCAGCTCAGCCTCCCGCACACGCCTCAATTCCTTCTCTGCTTCAAGGGCCACATCCTTCTCCCTGATTCTCTCCTCACTTGTCAGTTCATGACTAACTTGAGTCCAAACAATGCTGGATTGCTGGACTGTCACAGCTTCTTCTACCAAAGCTTCAGAGTCTGAACTTCCAACAATGTTATGAGCAATGCCTTTCTCCATTTCCTGTGCCAACTTCTCTCTTAGCTGAACAGATTCCTGTTCAAGCAAGTCTCTCTCTGATCTAGTGGCATCCAAATCAGCTCTCAGCGTCTCAAGCTCCTCCTTTGCTCTGTAAAGCTCTTCTTTCTGCTTAACATACTCCAATCCTGCACCATCTCCTTTCCTCTCCTCCTTCTCTCTCAGCTTCTCGTTTTCCTCCTCGAGATCCATAATTTTTTGCTGCTTAGCCTTGGCAAACTTCCTCATCTTGTCTTTGACGGTCTCCACCTCCTTCTGGGCCTCCTCTGATAGCCTCTCTGCCTCCTTCCTGGCCGCTTCATGAATCCTCATCTTTGCTACCAAGTCCTGTCTCTCCTGCCGGGCGGCTTCCAACACCCGCTGCACGCGCTCTGCCTCGTCACTAACGTTTTCGTAGGACTTCAGAAGTGTTTCATACTCCTCCTTCATCCCGTGCACTTTTTCTTCCCACTCACGGGCCACTTGAACCACCCTCTCCTTTGCAAGGGTAACCTCCTTCTTGTACTCCTCTTTTTCCGTCAGCAGTCCCTCCATAGCTAGCTTGAGACTCTCACAGGATGCACCCAAGCCCTGGTTCTCCAGGAGGGTCTTGTCAATCTCTGCAATAAGCTTCTCCCTTTCCATTCTCAGCTTCACCAGCTCAGTCTCCCCAGCCTCTAGCCTTGTGTGTAACCCTGCCTTGTCCTTTTCCAACAGAGCAATTTCATCCTTCTGCACCTTGTTTTCCTTCAGTACATCCTTGCGGGAAATTAATGCAGCCTGTAGCTTACGCTGGAGCTGCTGGAGTCTAGATTCATCGATCTTCTCCCCTTCCTTCCTGCCTTCCTCCTCAGCTTCCAGCTTCTGGTTCTTTTCTTTCTCAGCCTTCAGGCTCTCTTGAAGGGAAACAATCAACTGGTCCTTCTCTGACACAGTCTCCTGCATCACCTGGAGAAGGGAGTTCTGTTCACTTAGCTGCTGACTCAGCTCCAGAATCTCATTGTTCTTACAGTTTAGGAACTGCCTGAACTCCTCCACCTCAGCCTGTAGCTGGGTGATGGGAGAATCTAACCCATCCCTTCCCCCACGTGTTTCTAAAGCAGTTGCCTCTTCCACCTCCGCCTTCAACATCTCCGCCTGAGCCTCGGCCTGTCTGCATTTTTCCCTCAGGGCCGTGATTTCTAAAGACAGCGTGTTTATCTGCCATTCTTTTTCTCTTAGGAGCTCCAACTCCTTGCCCAGCTCTAGAAGCTCTGCCTCCCTCAGAGCCAGGCATTTTTGGCTGTCTTGCAATTGCCTTTCCAGCTCAAGACAAGCAGCTTGCTCAGCCTGAACCTCCTCCCTGAGAGCCTTCAGTGTGTCATCTCCAGCATCAGGAACTCCTGACAAAGGCGGCTCTGAAGTATGACTGGACTTCTCCGGGACACTCTCAGACTCTGGAGCTGCAAAGTCAACCCAGTCCTCCTGACCCCAGTCACCCCCACTTTGTTGAACAGGTTTTTCTATAGCCTCCTTTTGAGACTCGGACTCCTGTTGTTTCCCCAAATTAACTGGCACATTCAGTGCCTTCACCTCCTCTAGCTCTTTAAGCCGATTCAGAAGTCTATCCCGTTCCATGCCCTGCTCCTCAAAGCGACCCAACAGGCCATTGTACTCCTCCTTCTGCTGCTTGAGCTGCTCTCTGTGATGGCGGTCCTTCTCCTTTGCTTTGCGGATGGTCTCCTTCCGTGACTCAAGCGCCTCCTGGAGCTTCTTCTGCAGGGTGTCATGCTCAGACTCCAGCGCTGATAGCTGGGATTGGAGTAAAGCCTTTTCCTGCTCAGCCTTTTCTCGATTTAACTGTTCTTCATTACAGAACTCAGATCTCACATTATCAGCTTCCTCAGTTTGTCTCTGATTTTCTGCAAGCACCTCATTCAAAGTCTTATCCTTCTCAGCAATCCTATGTTGCAGTATTTCCAAGGATTCTTCTTTGGCTTTCAACATTTGATTGGCTTCCTCTAATGCAGTTTCTAACCTCAACAGCTCTTGAGTTCTTCCCCGGCCTTCCTCTTCTTTTGAATCAGTAACCGTAACATCCAAAAAGCTTCTCTCCTCACTTGCCTCAGCTTGATCTTTTACTCTAACCGCTTCCTTCTGAAATGCCTCAACCTTCTTTATCAGTTCCTTGCGTTGGACAAGAGCTGCTTGGAGCTTTCTCTTCACCTGCTCTCCTTCCTTTTTCATTGCAGCCACTTGAGAGCTCAGGTCCTGTTTTTCTTTTAGCAGACTTCTGAGTTCATCTTCTAAAGCACTGCCTCTATTAATCTGCTCTTCCATGGCCCTCTCTAGTCCAAGCACTTGCTCTTTCAATTTCGTAACCTCACTGCTTATCAAGAACTTCTCCTCTCCTGCCTGAAGGAGTTTTGCACTCATTGCATTGTTGAGTTCTATCATCTCCTGCTCCTTCTGGGAAAGACATAGCTGCAGATCCTCTAGATCTTGAAGTTTAACTTCAGAGTCCCTCAGATTCTGTTCCAGCTCAGAAGCAGCCTGGTTCCTTTCATCAAGTCGGGCATTGAGTGCTCTAATTTTACTCTCTTGCTCAGCAATGTAGTGCTGGGCCTTATCCATGTCAGCCTGCAAGGCTTCAATCGCCTGGTCCTTGCAACAGGCTGCTGTCTGAAGGCTAGATAACTGCTCCTGAAGCATGTTGTTTTCCACACTCTGGCTCTCCATATGGGTGCTCCTCTGCTGGACAACATCATGCAACTCTGTCCTAGCTGCCCGTAAGGCCTCCTCATATTCCTGTACTCGAGCTTCTGAAGCCTCTTTAGCCACCCTCAGTACTTGGTCTTCCTCTTGTAGCTTTTGGACCCTCACCTGTGAGTCTGAAGCTTCTTCTCTGAGTCGCTGGAGCTCAACCAGCAGCTCACTGTATTTATTCTGCAGCTCCTGCGCTAGAGCCTGGGCAAATATCTGGCCGGCAGTCGGGTCGTCCTGCTGGGTGACAGTGACATGAACACTCTCCTGGATAACAACAGAGGATGACTGCAGATGGACCGAAGAGGTGGTCGAGACACAGGGCCCTTCGTTGTTCTGTTCCCAGGGTTGTTGGGCAAGCTGATCAAAATCCTGCAATGAAGAATTCCACTCCAGAACTGCCTCCTGGTTCCCAGCTTCCAGGAGCGTCCAGCTGCTCTGAGCCACTTCAGAGTCCGTGCTCGTCACCATCTCGTCTGAGGAAGTCCCCTTCATTTCCCTCTCCTCTGGAGATTCAGGCTGTAGGCTAATGAGCTCTGGGCTGCCCGCTGTACAAAGAGATCGTGATAAAGCTGAGCCGCCCTCTCCATCAGAACCCTTAAGAGAGGAAGAAAGAGAGAGGAAGGGACAATTATATGAGATGACAGACTTGCTTTGGCGTTAAACTCATCTTTAATTAAATGGATATTGTAAATATCAGATTAATGTTTATCTTGTAATCTGAAAACAAAATATACACATTAGAATACTCAGTTTGGAACAGCTGCAGAAACAACTCAAAACCGAGAATTATGAGACTCTCAAAATGACATGGTCTTTTGTAAATTTTAAATTTTACAAATTTTAAACTAGAATGTCTGACAATCAGTGTTTCAGAAAGAAATCAGATTACGGTTCCTTGTTTTTTTTTTTTTTTTTAATTATGATTCAACAAAAAGATTATGGCAATTATGATGGGAAACTTAAACTGCACTGCCCACAATGCACTTGTCCCCAAGGGGTTACAACTGTACACAAGGGGCAATATGCCTTATCACGTCCATTATTTAGCCAAGATGGAACAGGATCCTAGCCAAGCCACTAACACGGCTCTTTTGAGGGACGCCCTTACCTGCAGTGAGATGATTGGCTGCTCGGGCTGCTGCATGTGGGTTTCTGACTCCGCCCCCTCTGGTACGGCCCCAGCCAGCTCTCCTGGGAAGTATATTCATATTAAGAAGGCGTCACCTAGCTGGCGTTACACCCTTAGCAAATGGACTGAGCACAAGAAGGTTCTCGTCCTTGCTGCATGGGTCAGCATGCGACTGCTTACCCTGCAGATTGTCCACGGTGAGGGAGGCCTGCTGGTGAAGCTCCGCGGTCCCCAGCCTTAGCAGCCGAGCCTCGAGGGCACGCAGGACTGCTCCACACTGGGCGGAATCCCTGGGTACAAGGGGCTCTTCCCCTAATCCTTCCATTTCTTCTCCATCAGCCAGGGCACGCAGTCCCTTCCACAGCTCTGACAGCAGCCTCTGCTGTGCTTCCCTCTCTGTGTCCCTGAGGGCAGCAGGTTCCCCTTCCCTCATAACTAGGGCCTCATCCTCCCACTGCCTCACCTCCTCCTTTTCATCCTCCCGCTGCTTCACCTCATCCCTCTCATCCTCCCGCTGCTTCACCTCATCCCTCTCATCCTCCCGCTGCCTCACCTCCTCCTGCTGCCTCACCTCCTCCCTCTCATCCTCCCGCTGCCTCACCTCCTCCCTCTCATCCTCCCGCTGCCTCAGCTCCTCCCTCTCAGCCTCCCGCTGCCTCAGCTCCTCCCTCTCAGCCTCCCGCTGCCTCACCTCGTCCCTCTCAGCCTCCGACGCCTCCAGCCTCGCTCTCATCTCAGCCAGCTCTGCCCCTCTCAGCTCCACCGCAGCTTCCATTCTCTTCACTACACTGTCTCTTTCTGCCTCTGATGCTTCCAGTCTCATCCTCAGGTCAGTAAGCTCTGCTGCCCTCTGCTCTGCCTCAATCTCCACTCTCTCCTCTTCCGCCCTCCTCTTGGCCTCTGATGCCTCCAGCCTCAACCTCAGGTCAGTAAGCTCTGCTGCCCTCTGCTCTGCATCAATCTCCACTCTCTCCTCTTCCGCCCTCCTCTTGGCCTCTGATGCCTCCAGCCTCAACCTCAGGTCAGTAAGCTCTGCTGCCCTCTGCTCTGCCTCAGCCTCCATTTTCTTCTCCACACCCACCCTCTCAGACTCCACTGCTTCCAGCCTCGCCCTTAGCTCAGTCAGCTGTGCTGCCCTGTGCTCCGTCTCAGTGTCCAATCTCTCCTCCATCTCCCCCCTCTTGGCCTCGGCGGCTTCCAGCTTCACCCTCAGTTCAGCCAGCTCTGCTCTCCGGAGCGCTGCCTCTGCGCCCACTTCATCCTTCTCTCTCCTCACTGTCTCTAGCCTTTCCTTCAACGCACCCAGCTCTGCCTCCATTTCAGCTGTGGCCTTGTTCTCTTTGCTGGCTCCCTCTTCCCTCTCCCAGTGGGCAGCCTCCAGGCTCTGTGTCAGGGACGCCAGCTCTGCCTGGGTCCGGCCAGCTTCCAGGGCCCAATGCTGCCTCTCCTCCTCCTGCTGACTCCTGGTCTCAGCCAACTCCTGCTCCATCTGTCTGAACTGTGTGGTGAGGATCTGAGGGAAGGCAAAATAAAAGGAACAAAGAGGAAGAGCGAAGAAGTCACACCAACAGCTCAACCTTTATGCCTTTGATCGCCCATTTCAGCTATAACTTTCAAGGTCAAATCAGAGATGCTGAATCTGCCCCTGTGTCTGTCCGTAATTGTTTCTCAATACCAAAAACACAGAGATCGTACTTGCGGACCAGTCTTGCAAACTTGTCTCCCAAGAACAAACTCAGGGCACAATTAATCAAAGGATTAGTCTCGTTTGGTGAAGATGCAACCAATGTATTCTCGATATTTGGGTTGGGGCAAGAACAACATCCTCTGTACTTCTGTTCTTGAGTATTGGAACTAGTTTCTGACAATGGAAGGTGACGCTAAATGGGTACACGAGAGCACATGGACAGTAGAGTAGGCATGCTGAGAAACCCTCTTATTTCCATAATACAAAAACACCTCCCTGTCCCCACAAGCCCTGCTGCCTGCTCTGTGACGCTCGCCCACCTGTTTCTGCTGGTCTGCACTGTTGAGCTCCTGCTGCAGCATCTCCAGCACCTGCGAGCGAGAGCGCAGGGCCTCCTCCAACTCCTCCGTGCGGCGCTGAGCCAGATGCAGAGCCTTGGGGGGGGGGGGGGGGGGGCAGAGGGTGCAGTGGTCAGCCAGCCTTCATGCGCTGTCAATGGGAGCGGCGCCTCGACACGAGTACGACTCCATACCTGCTGCAGCGCACCATCGCTCTGCACTTGGGCAGATACCTTCAGTAGCTCTTCCTCATGCTTCTGGACCTGCTCCCGGAAGCGCGCATCCTTCTCGCATACCACCGCTTGCATCGCCCGTAGCTGTGGGGACACACGACATAGGGTGGGTGAGGACACTCACACTGCACCGCAGTTCCGCGCTCCCTTCCCATGCGGGCAAAGGGCATCACCTGCTCCGTGTGCTTCTCCTCAGCCACACGAGCGCCCTGTTCCGATGCCTCCAACTGCTCCCGCAGTGCCCTGGACAAAGACTCCTCCTCTTGTAGGCGGAGCCTAAGCTGTTGGAGCTCGTCCTCTAGACCAGGTGCTGTTGTGAATGAGTTATCGGGACTCTATGGGGGAGGGGGCCAGTCAAAAAAGAAGTCAATGGAAAAACAACACATAGAATATAAAGACGCTGCTGGTGCCACAGGAGTGAGTTTCAAAGTGCTCACCTGGCTGCTGGCTCCATCTTGCCCCTTCAGCTCAGAAACCTGCTTGGTGAGGGCGGCCACCTTGGCTTTGGCCTGTAACTTCAGTTTGGTCAGACGCATCTCGCCAGCCTCCTTCTCCTCCTGCATCACACACACACACACAACGTGCGGTCACTCTTCTGCCCATCACCGCTCCCCGAACACCACTTGCGGTCACTCTTCTGCCCATCACCGCTCCCCAAACACCACCAATGGAGCCAAACCTTTAGCCGCTTCTCTGCGCCGATTAGCTGGCCGTCTTTTTCTCGGATCATCTCTTTCAGCTGAACCACCAGCTGCTCCATCTGTGCCAAACGCTCCATGGAGTCTTCTTCATCCCCAGAGACCACAGAGGCCCCATCACCGTCGCCGTGGGTCTGTGGGGTCACGCCATCCTGACCAGACACCAGTATTGGAGGAGTTATCACCCACACATGTCAACAGAGCACTTTCTATGAGGGCTGAACGCGCTGCTGGCGGGCCATCCCACAGAGCAACTGCTCACAAGATAGCCATGAAACTCTCCAGCAAAACAACAACGCAGCTGTATAATATTTCCATTTTTGGTTTTCATTTACAGAAGTCGACTCGTCGCCGTAGGACATGAAGCCAAGTGTCACGTATCCTGTAAGACCATCGCCTCACCTCAGCTCCTGCCTCTGGACTATCTTCTCCAGAAAGCTCCTGCAGCACCGAGTTCACCCCGTGGGCTAGCCGGCTCAACATCACCGCCCTGCTGGTGAAAGTGCCCCAAGCACAGAATTCAATGCGTAAACATACAGCCAAACACCATGGTGCTGTGTAAAGCAATGGCTCCAGGTACAAAACTTTACGAAATGTGTGACAGGAGACAATGAATCAGCATGAAAGTAATACTGCCTTTGGTGAGCAAATCCTAGAATAGCTCAACAACTTTTAGTAGCCACTATAAATAAACACACCTGAATATAAAAAAGTTTAAACCTACAATAATGGCACTCAAAGGCAAACTACCACTACAAAATAAATACAGAAAAAACCCTGCAAACTACGAGAAAGAGACAAGACACGCCATTTTTGCATCTACGCAAACGGGACATGGGTCAGTCCCTGTTTGCCATCAGATTCCCCTCAAGCTTTGTAAACATTCTGTAAACACCCTGCGAGTGGGCAGAGAGCGGACTGCGCCCAAGGCCAGCTGCCACGCAGCATTTAGGGGGGACTGACATGCACGGGCTCGGTGGGCCGGCCGCCGGACGGCACGGCACGGAACGGAACCGGACAATGCTGGCACACATCGGCGAGGTGCGTCACTGTGCCAAAACGGCGTAATCTTACCGGGTAATAACGCCAGCCTTCCAGTTACCTAACTGTCCAGGTGCGAAAGCGCCGCACCGATGCGACCTGCGGGTTTTCGCCGAGATGCCACCGCGGGGGACCGCAGCGCGAACGGCAGCCCGAATCCAGGAGCGCAGGAGTTAGACTGGCTGCTAGAGGCGCGGCAGCACAGGGGCTGCGCCGAGAAGCCGAAGCAGAAACGGCGGCGGCAGCAATACCCTGGGCCGCTGTAGCGGCGATAAGGAAGCGCACAGACCCGCACGGTGCCTCTTTCTCGCTCTTTAATCTAATTCCTGTTTTCCTGCTCCGATTTCAACACGTAGCCACGTCACCAGGCATCCCGGAAGCGGCGGCCGCGCGCCGCGATTGGGCCGCGCGGGCCCCCGGGGAGCGTCGCCAAAGTGCGGCACCGCGGGCTCGCCGAAATCGGCAAAACGCGCACGTCTCCAAGGGACCGTCCGATGGCATCGAGTGGCGATTAATAAGCATCATATTAATGTTTTTTTTAGACACATTCGCCTAAACTAGTTTTAGCACTTGCTGCTCCAGAAATCAAGAGTACAGCGATTTGGAATTGGCACACTTCCTAACTATGGCTGGCGCCTGGAACAAACCCTTCATCTATTTGTATAATTTAAGTGTTAAGGCTGAATTTGGAAAATTGCTTCTCCGGTTGATGTTGGCAGTTAAGTGTTAAGTTATCTCCTAAAATTACAATTCTGTGTAAATATAACTATGCATGGAATATAATATCTCTGTCTATCTGTACTGAGGTGGGTACATTTCACTCATTCAATTAAAATAAAAGACGTTCCTTTTTATTGTTTTAAGTTAATTTCACAGAAAAGTACGCACTCAAGTAACAATAAAGGAGAAAACTCTGTATGTCAGAAAAACTATTCAAAAGTTAAGCTGTTTGATTATTACAGATTCTCTGTAGTTGTGAATGCCATATTGGGGATACAGGAAACAAGACCCCTTCACCCTTGAAGAGATATTCTGCCATATTACTGCAGAAAAAATAAGGTATGGCCTCCAAATCAGTAGGGCTAGTGTGAGTAATGTCTGAGCTCAAAAGAGGTTCTAGAAGTTGCCATCGGAGATCTTGGCCATGTTTAGAGTGTGCAGTCAAACTCTCACCACCCTGTTATACTTAGTAAGTACTGTTGCCTCTACTTTGGTTATAATCGGCTTCCTCTTTCACTCTGGACTTAGGTCATTTTACTGAGACAACCAGTTCGGTGAGTGGCTCACCCTTCCACACAAATCATGGTCAAGACTGTCAGAATATGTTTGTTTCATTAGTTACAAATATCTGGGCCAAGGATTGAAGCAGGATTTTGTCACTGAAAAGGTGCACATTTGGGGGGATGGTTACAATCCATGTGGCATGCCACAGCATCTGACAACTATAACCGCATAATAAGGAATAAGGAAGTGCATGTACAACCTGGATTTAACCTTCACTGCTTTAAAGGATGAGAATAGTGAAAGTGAAATGAAACCGGTTATTCAGTGCAAAATATGTTATTATAATGACACACAAATGATTATCCCAGTGGTTACACACCCTTCATCGGAGGATGTGGCCCTGTGTTGTGTGGGCTCCTCACGCAACCCAGAGATGTGCAGTTAGGCTTGAGATTGCCAGTAGTGTATTAGGGCCATAGTGAATTGCCGTTAGTTGTGATTTTGTGCAGCCCTGAACTGGATTAAGTAAGATCGACTTTATTGAGCCTTGAGGGAAATAGACAAGCGGCTGGGGGATGGATGGATGGGTGGGTGGGAGGAGATGGTACTGCCGAGAAGGTTCCATGCTGAAATTAGTTCCTACCATGTTCAGGCTTAGCCTACTAGGTGCTATCCCCACTTAGCAAGAAGGCCTTAGCCTCTCCCCAGCCGTAACCTTAACCATAAGTAACCAAACAAAATATAAGACTTTTGACATTTTTTGTTTCTTGATTGCAGACACAGATTTTTATCAAATTGAGCTTCCCCTTGTGAGGACCAAACAAATGGCCCCCACAACATCAAAATAACAGTTTTTTATCACATTGTGGGGACATTTGGTCGCCATAACGTAATATATACATGAGCCACAGACACAGACAGAGACATGGCACATGGCCGAGGTTTGGACAGTTCTTTATTACCCTTTTATAAGGCTGCCAGGTGGCCCCAAGGTGGGTATACATACCTGTACAGGAAACTGCTATACTGAACTTACACTGGAGCGCAGGTATCCATAATACACAGAGTGCAAAAAAAACCACACTGACACACAAAAACCCCGCCTCCAGGAATGCAAATTAAAATGAGACTGGGGTTGGGGGGGAGGGTGATTTCAGCATGAGAGAATGGAGTTTGAGGAGGGTGGGGCGGGGCGGGCAATGCAGTCAGACTAACTCCACTGCCAATAACTTAACACTACAAAAAAAAAACACGCAGATTTCACAAACAGTGCATTTTAAATAGGTTACGTGGAGAAAATGCCATAAATATCTGCATTTCGGGTTCCGACATAAAAATTAGAAGGAATAAAATCATTTCATTTTTTTGTCCTTTTTTTGTGTTTTTCTTTTTCCTAGATTCACTCTGTCTTCCCTTTGCTGCAAAGACCATGCTTCCTGTAACGATCGAGCAGTTCAGATCAACAAGAAAGAAAAGGGAGTTTAACAACCAAATGAACCAGACGCCACAGTCAAGAGTTCACAATAAGAATCCACGGACACATAAAAACAGCAAGAACACAGTCCTCATCGTCCTCGCCTTCCTCGCCTTGGCCTTCCTCGCTGCTCCCGACTCGCTGGCGCCACCTAGCTTACTGGTGTCAGCACTGTCTCCTTTTCAGTGATTTCTTATATCTTCACAGTGTGGTGGAGGAGGATTTAAAGGGGGAGGCCAGGGGAGTATCGCAGTTAGGAGAGGAAGAATACCAAGAACAACAATTATGATAAAACAGTTATAAACTTGAAAGTCCATGAAAGTAAGCCATTTGCCTGCTCTGTTGCGCTATCCTGCCCATTGTAACCTTCCCCAGGATGGCCTTGGTTGGCCGCAGCTTAGATTTCCCAGACTTCTGATTGGACGGCCACTGAGTCTGTCAGAAAGGAGTGGGATGGTCTAAGGCTGACTGGAATCCGCCGGTGGGTGGGACTCAGCAGGGCTTTGTGTCATCAGGACAGAGGGTGGAATGAGGGCTTATATGTGATTGGCAGGACCCTGCGCTGTGTTTAGATGCGTTGCCACAGCGACCGCCTCTTCCTGCTGTAGTAGTGGCGCAGACCAGTCTGTCTGGAAAAGTTGATCATGTAGTTTTGTTTGCGGGTGCTGTGGAGAGAGAGATAGGAAGTGAGGAAGAGAGACGAGAAGTGATTAATGAGCATGATAACGACATTGACAATTGTTAGCAAATATATAAGAACTGCCCCAAAACCTCAAACACTGAAATCCAGGCTCCTTAACCATCCTAATGGCACAACCAGCCACTGGCTTTCCCTTCAGATATGGCCGAGCCTTGGTCTGGAGGCCACCATCATACATTTCCTCTGTTATCTCTCATCAGACCTCTCCATTGGGGATCTATCGTTTGATGAAATGACCAATTTGATAATTGATACTACATACAGACACAAACAAAGCTGACTGAGGCTCGTTGGCCTTTTACCGGGGCATACTCAGGGTTAATCTGTTATTTACCATTTCTAATTATAGGATTCTTTTTGCAGACGACACTGTAATAAACACGGCTGATTGAGTGTCTGAGGTCTGAAGTTGACGCACCCAAACTCCAAAGACCACTGACAGGAGCGGAGAAGCCAGTCCCTGTTCGTGTACCTGTTCCTGTTCTTCGATCAAAGGGTGACTCTATCTCAGTGCTGACAATAGTGTTTCTCGTGCCTCCAACTTTGGATCATTATTTGCTCCAGCTGTGCCTCTTACTCTGGGTCACGGCATCCAGACACAAGAACACCCTTGCTAAAACATAGTCTTGTTAACATTCTCCGAGTGAAGTAAATATAAGAGTAAATGCAACCTAAACCAGTGAAAGTAAAGTATTAGAGCTTATTATTTTGAAACGTTCCTCCCACACTCCACCCTATTGAGCAGAATCAAAGGGTTGTCCCACTGACACTTCTACTACAGGATATACTTCTATGCTCACAGTGGGACTGGGCATCATCACCTGCTTTGCTGCCTTACGATAGTCATGGAATCAAAGCGCTAAGACACTGAAACAGTGGTGCCCCTTGTGCAACAGAGCTAGTCATCTGCACAACCACATTGTCCTCAGTGTCTTTTCACGGCTGCAGTCATAGTAAAAGCTAACAGTGAAAGAGAATCAGGTAGAAGGGTAAGACAACAAATAGGGGAGAGATCGAGCCATGAAGGTTGCTTTTGCTTAGCCTTTCAGTGCCTCTTCCATCCAGCAGGGCGGTGCCAGTGAGCCAGGAGAACAGCCAGTGCAGGCAGGGGACTCTGCAAAGCAGGGTGGGGACGGTGGGAAGACAGATGGCTG
>JAODKM010000047.1:72917-99138 GCA_026780845.1 Petrocephalus sullivani | reverse complement strand
CTGCCCCTGCATAGAGACTGAAATGTCAACCCATGTATCAGCTTAGGTCTATCAATTTGTTTTGTTTGACTCCTCTGTCAGCCCCTGGAGGATCGGCTCCCCCTTTGGGTCTGGTTCCTCTCAAGGTTTCTTCCTTCTAGGGAATTTTTCCTTGCCACCGTCACCTTTGGCTTATTCACTGGGGGGTCTTTACGTGGCAGAAATGTAAAGCGCATTGAGACAATGTAATGTTGTGATGCACTATATAAATTGCATTGCATTGCATTGCATCAGGATACGCACCCCCTTGAAGATGAGGGCAGTTCCCGATTTGAGTGGCTCCCCGCTTAGAGTGCCCCGATCGGCCCCGTAAACCTCAGGCCAGCGCGAGGTCTGCAGGTTCTCATTGAAGTCGTCCCGCAGTAAGGATGGCAGGGGGGTCAATGGGACACAGTGCGCACCCCCATAACCCTCGTCACACCTGGGGGGGAGACATGGGGTGGGGGGGTCATTTATCTGTAAAGGCACATGACAAAGGCACACTGTGTCACGCAGTGTTTGCACTAACCAGAGCATATTGTTATTTATTCAACTAATCAATTAATTAATTAAGTAAGTAATTAGTTAACGAGTGCACAAGCACACGGCCACACTCACACGCAGTGACCGTCATCGCACAGACCATGGCCGGAACACATCCAGGGACACCCAGGGGTCAGGAGCACATTGTCCAGGGCCCAGCCGTCTGCCCCAGAGGTGAAGTGGCTCTGGATCCAGCGGAACCGTGTCCTGGGGGATCTGAGGGGGGGATCAAGCAGGCACAGAGATGTACACTTTGTCGAGAGCGCTCTCAGGGAAGGATGCGGATCTCTAAATGGTTGTGGCAGGGGACGTACACAGCCGCACTCGGCAGGTAGACGGTGACCCTCCTCCAGCGGGCGTACTGGAGGGCCATGTAGATGGAGCCCTGCGTGTAGCTGGAGCATCCAATGGCGGGGGGCACGCACTCGGGGGTGACCAGGGACCAGTGGCGCCCCCCATTGGTGGAGAACTCCAGGCGCACGGTATAGGAGGCGGACGTGGCTTTGCTGCAGCCCATGCTGAGATGGAACTGGAGGTAGGAGGAGCCGGACACCTCAAAGTCCCAGGTCTCGGCGTAGCGCGGCCTCTCTGTGGAGAGGCAGACAGGAGGGTAGGGTGTGACGCGGGCCAGCAGGCTAAGACGGCCTGAAACCGGGCTGAAACCGGGCCACACTCACTGTCGCTGGTCTCCGAGCTGAAGGAGAGCGCCGTGTCCAGGGTCTGACAATCCGCCGTCACCCCCCCGCCCTGCACCCGGGCCCAGTTGTGCCGCAGCGGTGTGGAACCGTCAAACGGGTCGCGGAAGCCCGTCCGGGAAGTGTCATTCATGCCGACCAAGACATCATCCAGAGCCCACTGAGCCGAGGGCTTGGCTGCAGGATTGGGGGGTGGAGGGGGGCGGTTGAGAAACAGGGAAAGCAGGAGAGAAAGAGAGGAAATGAAAAGAGAGAAAGCACGGATGGAAAGGACAGAGGAAATGACAAAGAAAGGAGGAGAAATGAAAAGAGAAAGTGGGGGAATGAAAGGAGAGCGAGGGAGTGGAAAAGAAAAAAGCAGAAAAACAAATGAAAGGCGAGAGGAGAGGGAATGAAGCCACAGAATGAGTGAGGAGCCGTAGTGCGGAGTGGGACCCTGTACCCCTGGTTTTTGGGCTGTCTGGTGAGGCCCTACAGGCCTAGTGGCAGGTTCCGTGATTCATAAAGAACCTGAAGGAGACAGCTATTTCGACGTGGCTTTTGGGAAGCCACAGGGGACCCATCTGCTTCGAGAGTGCTCACCCAGCTGTGGCTGCCACCACCGGAAGACGGTGTAGGGGGTCTTGGCGGCTGGGGGCAACTCCACGGTCACCACCTCGGGCTCCAGGAAGGAGCCGATGTCCAGCTCGCGGAGAAGCTGCCACTGTACTCCATTGTTGGTGGAGAACTGGACGATGACACCTGGGGCAGGCAAGGAAGGGGAGAGCTGAAGGCTGAGGCAAGCTGCCGGCTCAGAACAGGAGTTTACACATCGGCACCCAAAAGACAGAAGCCTCATGGGTTGTAATGACGTACTGCAATTATGACTATTCACCACATGATGGCGCCAGAGTGTTTTATGCCAGATGACATGCAACATTGTACCCTGCCTCAGAATCATATTGATATTTTTGCATTTTGATACTGGCCGCTACCTTCGTTCCGCGAGCGAGCCCGCGTGCAGGACGGGCCCAGGTTTTTTGCGCCGATCCGGATGTAAAACTGAACCAGGCTTCAGGAAGGAGAGAGATAAACGCATTTAAAAGGCAGAAAATGTTCTGCAAATTGTCTGTTTAAACAACCAATTATGCTTTTAAGCAACAAATGTGCTGAGGCATTCAGTGACCCCACTGGATCAGAGTGCAAGACACCGGTGGACCGTGCACTGACCGTGTGCTGCTGGTGTCCATGGCAACTGTGCGGGCCTCTCTCCTGGCGGCCCCGCTGAAATACAGAGCTCTGCCTCCCGCGATGGTCCCGCAGCCGCTGCCTAGCTGGGCTCCGCTCAGGCTCTGCCACAGTGCGCTGGGCTTGCCCTCGAAGGCCTCGGCCAGCTCGGGGGGGCCAGGCGACATGGAGATGCAGCTGCCCTGCTCCTCTGAGATTTGTGGGTCGGGGGGTGGCGTTAGAGCTTAGCACACATGCTTCCCTCTCCTTCCCAGGTTCCTGGTGTTTACTTAACTACCCCCATGTAGTTACTGGATTTGAACCTCTCCCAGCCGGAGCAGTACCTGTGTAGCCCAAGTCGCAGAAACAGACCCCTGAGATGCAGTCACCATGGCCCCCACAGTGGTTGGGACACGGCTCTGAGACGTACACCCCATCCAGTGCAAAGGGGGGGGCATCCCGGTGCACACTGCTCTCCTGGAACCAGCGGAACCGTGTCTTACTGAGGAAGAAAGGATGAGGGAGTGAAGGGGTGTGCATAGAGGAGTGCACACTCTGTGAGAGGGGAGTGCGTGTCTGTGAGTGAGAAGTGCACGGTCTGTGAGAGAGGAGTGTGTGTCTGCTAGAGAGGAGTGCATGCCCTGTGAGAGAGGAGTGCTTGCTTTGTGAGAGAGGAGTACATGCTCTGTGAGAGAGGAGTGCACGCCCTGTGAGAGAGGAGTACACACTCTGTGAGAGAGGAGTGCATGTTCTGTGAGAAAGGAGTGCATGCTCTGTGAGAAAGGAGTGTGTGTCTGTGAGAGAGGAATGCATGCTCTGTGAGAAAGGAGTGCATGCTCTGTGAGAAAGGAGTGTGTGTCTGTGAGAGAGGAGTGCATGCTCTGTGAGAAAGGAGTGTGTGTCTGTGAGAGAGGAGTGCATGCTCTGTGAGAGAGGAGTACACGCTCTGTGAGAGAGGAGTGCACGCTCTGTGAGAAAGGAGTGCATGCCCTGTGAGAGAGGAGTGTGTGTCTGTGTGTGTATACAGGTACACACAGTAGTAGTAAGTGTACTGCCCGGAGGAAAAGGTGTTAATAAGGGCCTTTCAGATTCTGATTATAATTTTTCTGTCCAGAAATTCACTTTTTTCCACAAAAAATTAAGAATATTACTTACTTTTGCCTGTCTGTGCTTTGTCATTATTTCTTTAATTCTCACCTACATTATCAATTGAAATGCAATGATTTTCATTTTAATTTGCAATTTCAATTTCAAGCCAGAGCTAAAAAACCCCACTAAACTAGGCACCAAAATAAAACCTTTTCAAATTCCCACAATCAAGACCATAGAAACAGAAGTGAGCCTTAAAGGTTCAAGATGCTAGCAATTTACTGGCAAACATGCAGCATCTATGCTACAGATAATGACTTGATTTTTTGTATGTTTTTGTATTCTTTGAGCTGAGCCAATTTTCAGCTTTTAGCTTTAGTAAAGCATAAGTGAGCAAACCTGGCGGCTACACCACGCGGTATCACCACGGTGACCCGGCTCCAGCGCTCGAACTCCCCGGCGTGGTAGACGCTCGGCTCCCGCAGCTCACGGCCACTGCCCTCGCAGCCGCCCCCTGCTGGCGAGGCAGGGTAGCAGCTCTCCCACACTAGCGCCCAGCTGCGGCCCGCATCATGGGAGTACTGCAGGAGCACCGGGGCCGACGAGCTGAACTGGGACTCACAGCCAATGTTCAGCTGGGAGGGAGGATTGGGGGAGGGGACAGGTACACAGCTTTCAGACACGTAATGAAAGGACTCTGGAAGAACGAACTGTTTTAGAAGAATAAGAGTCACTGTCCCCATTCAGAAGCTGTTCCCCTGGCATTCTCTCAGATTTTTTATCTCCCTGGAAACACCGTTACTTCATGTCTACTGGTCAAGTATCATCGTTATTATCTTAGAGGCAGATACAGGGGCAGGGCCTCAGGCTGAAAGATGATTGGTCCCCGGAGTACCACCTCCCCCATCACTCACCAAATTAAAACATATCAATTGTTATTGATAAGGTTGGCCCCTCTTATGCCCCATCCCTTGAACAAAATCCTAAAATCGTCAACTGACCGTGGAAGAATTTCACCAAAAAACCCACCATGTCACATGCCAGTCCGCCCTCCTGACCCATGATGCTTTCCCATGGCAATACCTTAAACTGTAGCGTGTGCCCGGCACGCAAGGCCAAGTCACGCGTGACTGCCACCCTGTCGCCGTCAGAGCGCCCAAAAACCAGGGCCGAGGGGGTGGGTGAGCAGAAACTGGTATTGCTGGCCCGCTCCATGCCCTCATTCCCCAGCATCAGCCACAGACTCATCTGGTTCATGGGGTAGTCAAATGCAGGTTTCTCGTACACGTTCTGGTGAAGGAGGGAAACGCATTAAATCTCAGCCCAGTCTTGGTGATCCCAGTGTGTCAGTGTCCTAGTGTCTCTGTTCAGTGACCTCACTGTGTCAGTGTCCCAGTGCCGCTGTTTCAGTGACCTCAGTGTGTCAGTGTCTCAGTGCCTCTGTTTCATTGACCTTAGTGTGTCAGCGTCTCAGTGCCTCTGTTTCAGTGAACACAATGTCTCAGTGTATCAGTGCCTCTGTTTCTGATGATCTGAGTGTGGCAGCATCTCAGTGCCTCTTTTTCAGTGACCTCAGTGTCTCAGTGTCTCAGTGCCTCTGTGTCAGTGCCCACAGTGTGTCAGTATCCCAGTGCCTCTGTTTCAGTGTCCTCAGTGTGTTAGTGTCTCAGTACCTCTGTTTCAGTGACCTCAGTGTGTCAGTGTCCCAGTGCCTCTGTTTCAGTGACCTCAGTGTGTCAGTGTCTTAGTGCCTCTGTTTCAGTGATCTCAGAGTCTCAGTGCCTCTGTTTCAGTGACCTCAGTGTCTCAGTGCCTCTGTTTCAGTGATCTCAGTGTCTCAGTGCCTCTGTTTCAGTGACCTCAGTGTCTCAGTGCCTCTGTTTCAGTGATTTCAGTGTCTCAGTGCCTCTGTTTCAGTGACCTCAGTGTTTCAGTGCCTGGCACACAGTCTCCGTGTCATTATCTCAGCGTGGCAGTGTCTCATCAGGCTCAGTCTCTGCCTCACTCCCCCACAGAGCTTACCAGGGGCAGTGTGGGGCTGGCCATGGGGATGATGTGTTTTTCCCGCTCTGACAGGATGATGACATCATCGATGGCCCACTGGTCGTAGCCCTCCCCTGAGTGCAGGGGCTGCCACCAGCGGAAGCGGGTGCAGGGGGTCTTGGAGGCCAGTGGGAGCTCATAATGTACAAACCTGGGGAAGTCGGGGACTCTATCAAATCTCAGCCAATCAGGGAGCCACTCAGAACACTCACTCCATCCACACTCCATCCACACTCAGTCACCGTGGCTTGGTGAAGTCAGTGAAGTACATCTCAGCGATAAGCCCCCAGCTGATGCCGCCGTCCTCGCTGTACTGCAGCAGCACGCCCTCCTCCCTGCTGTCGGCATGGTTACACTCCGCCCAGTCCCCGCCCACACGCAGGTAGAACTGAACAAACTCAGCCCACTCCGTGTCCAGGTCCTGGGTCACCAGCTGTCGCAGTCCAGCCTGTGAGAACACCAGATTATTCCTATGTTGTGGTTGAGGTTAGGGGATAGGGTTAGGGCTGGGTCCTAAGGTTGTCATCATTGGGATTAGGGTTATGCCAATAGAAATGAATGGTCAGTCCCCACAAAAATATGACGACAAGAGATTTCAAGATTCAAGAGGTCGTCGCATACACAGTTGTACACGTGTGTGTGTGTGTGTGTGTGTAAATGTATGCCCTGTGATGGACTGGCATGGCATGAACCTGACCAGCATGTACCCCTGCCCTGTGCGCAATGCTAATCCCTAACCAGGACAAGCCAACAGAAGACGCATAAACTGTATGATGATTAAATTGTGTTTTAAAAAAATTCAATTTGAAAAAAATAATATTAAATTTAAATGGGAACAAAGCAAATGATAGCCCAGGACCATACCTTGCTAAAGTACAGTGAGGACCCTGAAGATATGACCCCACAGCCCCGGTCAGGGGTCACCACCTCTCCACCAATCACATCCTGCCATGTTGTGAGCAGTGCAGCTTGGGATTCAAAGTCCGCAAGGATGCTGGAGGACAGGGGCGATGAAGGCTGGCAGTCTGTCCCTGAGAACCCGTCATCACACCTAGGGGAAAACGGTTAGTGGGACTGGTGGGTTGTGCATCTGAGAGTCAGTGCTTAGAAGGAGTCTCGTGTACTGGTGATTTTGCTGAGTAACCAGCAGGGGGAGTACAGAGTACAAAAATGCCCATGAGTAAAAGCCGGCTTGTTCATCAGGGTACTATACCTGAAATGCTTTAGAAGACATTTAAATGGGTCCATTTTGGTTACTTAGCAGACATATTTGCTGAGAGCTGTTTTAAGAGCTTTTCCATTTATACATTTTTACAACTCAAGGGCCCTTTTAGGCTCTTGAACCTGTGACCTTCACATTACTGGTCTCCACTGGCTATAATCAAAAGTTTGAAGCAGGTGGTGCGAGTTTGGTAAGTAGTTGAGTAAAACATGTAATATACGGAATATCAGTCCCTCTCCACATGTAAAAGTGGCATGTACCCGTGTGTCAAAACTCCGGTTACGGCATGAAGCAGACTTAGCCTGCTGATGCCGGAGTGTGGTACCTGCAGTTGCCATGGTCACACCAGCCATGCCCTCGGCACATCTGCGGGCACTGCTGACCAATGTAGATGTCATCCAGCGCCCACTCGTCCTGCTCGCCGTAGTAGTTCTGGATCCAGCGAAACCGCGTGGCGCCAGACCTGCGCCGGGAAACCCCATCAAGAAAAGCACGGGTTGGTACTGAGGATACTGCACATGCAGCAGAAATGGATCAAACTCTCAGCGCAGCTGGACCAAGGTACGAGTCAGGAACTCTTAAAGCTTTCCCATGCTCAGGCCATTCAGCAAAAGGACTGACCGCATTTTCAACCACATTTCAGCTATCTAAAGAGTGCCTTTATTTCATAAATTTTCAAAAAACAAAGAAGAGGCACCATAAACAGTGGTCAGTCTTCGAGCCTTAATCACAATCCAAACGCAATAAGGAAACCAAAGACTGACCTTTTGCCCTCCGCCCCCTTACTGACCCCACAAGTCAAGTGGTGTCTGGACCCCTATTCAGTGAGGTATGATAACATGGCAATGAGGGATGGGCTTTCTAATTGGGGGGGGGAGACTGGCTCCAGCTGAAGGGGCTTGATGCACTTACAGGTGTTATTTTGACAAATTGCAGTACCTGGTGGGGGGGTATAGAAATGGAGCTGTGGGTGTTTACAACTGATTACGGGGGGTCTCCTTTTCCAGAAACCTACTTCAAATTGCAGTGTGACCTTTGACCTTGTCTGCGCCGAGGGAGGCAGAGGGCAATCCCTAGTCTCCATTCATAAGCTTGACCCCTGTGACCCCTCAGTGAGGCAATGAGGTTAGCATCACTTAATTTAAGGCAAATTTATCAAAATGACACCTATGCAGCCACTAGCTGTACCGCGTGTGTGCACTGTGCGTGTGCTGTGTGCGTGCTGTGCGTGTGCTGTGTGTGCGCTGTGTGTGTGCGTGCTGTGCGTGTGCTGTGTGTGCGCTGTGTGTGTGCATGTTGATTATGCTGTATGTGTTGTTCTCTTATGGGGGAAAAATGTTTTGCACGGATGTCTCCACAAAGATGTAAAGCCTGAGAAGCAAACTGTTGCTCTGCAGCCAGAGGATAAATGGCTCTTCTGCAAACTCCACATGCTCTGATTACAGATGCAAGCCTTCTAATTAGTGTTAGCACCCCTCTTTTTTGCACAGCTATCTTGCACCTGTTACTGGCCCCCCACTGGGGGCTCAGCCTAGCAGCACTTTTACCTAAGCTGGCTCCTTAACAGCTGTAAGCTTGCGATATAATACTTGCTTCATGTAAATCGCTTTGGACAAAAGAGTCTGCCAAATATTTGTTTAAAAGTTAATAACTGCACTGAAATCAATGCGAGTCTCTATGTGCCTATGTGTCTCTCTGCAGGTGTGTGTGTGTGTGTGTATGTGTCAGAGTCTCTGTGCATGAATCTGTATGTGTGTCTCTGTGTATAAGTGTGTCTCTGTGCTTGTCTTTGTATCTGTGAGTATCTTTGTAAGAGTCTGTGTGTGTGTGTGTGTGTCTGTGTGTGTGTTCTTGTATAAATCACTTTTGAGTACCAAAATGTCCCCAAAGTGTGGTAAAAAAAAAAAAAATATTCCCTACTTTTGAGGACATCTTTTCAGGTCACCATTTGGAAAACCTCAATTTTATAAAAGTCTGTGAATGGAATCAAAAAAGTAAAAACGCCAGAAGTCTTGTATTTGGGTTGGTTACTTATGGTTAAGGTTGGGGCTGGGTTGGGGTTAAGGGTGTCATAGTTGGGGTCAGGGTTATGCCCATTGGAATGAATGGAGTGTCCCCATAAAGATAGGTATACATGGTATGTGTGTGTGTGTGTGTGTGTGTGTGAGTCCCTCACCAGGTCTTCTGAGGCAGGGGTAGGCTGACTCTCCTCCAGCTGGCAAACTCAGACGGATGGTAGATGCTGGCAGCAGTGAACTCAGGGCAGCTGGGCATCCCTGGCAGGCAGGCCTGCATGAAACAGCATGGGTAAACATCTCAGGTCAGCACTGCTCAGGTCAGTTCAGGTTAGCACAGCACAGCTCAGGTCAGCACAGCTCAGGTCAGCACAGCTTAGGTCAGCACATCTCAGGTCAACACAGCATAAGTTAGTACAGCTCAGGTCAGCTCAGCACAGGTCAACAGCTCAGGTCAGCAGAGCTCAGCTTTGCACAGGTCAGCACAGCTCAAATCAGTAGAACAAAGGTCAGAATAGCACAGCACAGTATGGCAATGCCAAACCCAGATAAACACTCATATGATTCATCAATGAAATAATCATAATAAGTTGGCCTATTTCTTTAAGACATGTGTAATACTTAATACTTAATGATAAATGTGTGTGTTGTTATGTGTAAGTTTGAGTAATACTTTTTTCTAAGCCCTGCTCTGTTAATTTCTTACCACTGCAGTAAGATTAACGACCATCGCCTTCGCAGTGTTCAAACGCTCACTGGTCCATTAAGGAGTGATCGCATTCGCCCACCTCCTTCACCAGGTGCCAGGTGAGCCCGTGGTTGGTGGAGAACTCCAGGTGCACCCTCGTGTCGACATGCGGGGACGGTTCCCCCCCGCAGCCCATCGCCAGGGAGAACTGCAGGCTGTAGGAGGCGCCGATCTGCATGGACTGCGTCTCCACGTAGCGGAGGCTGGAGCCGTGACCGGGGTCGCCTGTGAAGCTAGCGGAGGGGGGGCCGTTACCGTGTGCTGTCAGCCACCGGCCGGGATAACCCACTTTCTCCTGGTTATTATACTGCTTGCCATGCAGTTAAACCCATCAGCCCATAGTAATCCCACTCAACACGACCTTCAAAGCCCCCATATTCAAAGACCTATTCCAAGTCCGCTCCGAGGGCAGGGATTGTGGGTGTTTAAGTCAAACTCAGTTCTTAATTACTTGATAGTAGTAATTATTTGGACAGAAAGTCATCTGCGACAAGCTGTCAGTCATGTATTCATTAAAGTAAAAGAGTGAAAAAAAGCCGGTCCTTGGGAACCCACAGTGGTCCACATTTTTGCTCCTTCCCAGCTCTCGGTAGCAAAAGCATGGACTGCTGTGCGTCACCTAGGACCTGGGGGGCACTGAGCTCCAGGATCTGACAGCCTTTGATTAAAGTATTATAGAGTGTAAGAGTATGTGTACTGTAGGAGCTGGTCCCCCCAGAGGCCCAGTCAGGCCCTGTCTGATTACCATGCTGGGCAGCAGGGGTGCTTCTAGCTAATGATACATTTTGAATCGGTGAGTGACAGTGGATGGGGCACTCTAGGAGCCAATCATCTTTCAGCTGGGGTCTGTACTCCTGTGCTCCCAGTGTATATGGCCCTGCCTGGCAGGATGTCAGCTGGGGCCCCGGGTACCTGAGCGTCCAGTCGTGGCCACAGTAGGGCTGCATGTGGCCTAGGTAGAAGCCCAGGCTCTGGGTGACGTCCAGCACATTGCTGAAGTCCAGGCTGATGGTGTTGAAGAGCACCGAGGTCATGGAAATTTCGTCCAGTGCCCAGACGTCCTGCCCGCGGCCCGAGTGGTATGGCTGCCACCAGCGGAACTGCACCCCGAAGAGGCGGGCGCCCACGGGCAGCTCCACAGAGACGATCCTGGAGGGGTGGAGACAGGGAGGGGGCAGGGCCAGGTATAAGTGAGGGGGAGGATCCGGAGAGCTGCTCAAAGCAGTACTCGCTAGTATTTGAGAGTGCCAATGTGTACAAAAAGTCAGCGAGTGCAGTGTATCACGGTGGACAGGAGGAGGTGCTGTGCCATACCTGGGCTCGTGGAAGCCTTGGTAGGCATAGTGCTCCAGCAGAACCCAGGTGATGCCATTGTCTGAGGAGTAGTGCAGCAGGACGCCCTCTCCTGGCTGATCAGGGGCAGGGCAGGAGCTCAGGGCGCTACGGCTACCCAGACGCAGGGTGAACTGCAGGTATCTGAGGATTTGGGGGGGCAGGGAGATGACAGATATTACAGCTGCTGGCCTCAGGATGGCGTGGTAGCCTAGCATAGCTTCAGGTTAGCGGGGTTTTGCACATGGCATAAAAGTGGCATCGACCTGCAGGTCATGTGATCATCAGAACCTAAACACGCATTTTCATTCATTCACACAACTGGATTTTCATTCATTAATCCCTGGAATTGAAATAATACCGCAGGGATTCGGAAAGGTCGTTAACACCATTCCTCACTTATTTGTTAGCCAGCCAGTTGAGGAATGAGAGGATCACTCCCCCACCCCCCCGGAGTGAAGACACACCACCTGCTACTAACGGCCAACCCTGTTTATTTCCTCCAGCAAGAGCTCATTCAATTACGAGGAAGCAGGCGCTAAACATGCACATCAGGCAGTGTGCCCAGCACTGCACCAGGCATCATCAATCTAACCCAGATGCCGCTCCTCTTGGTGTTTTGCCACCTCTCTCGCCCCCCACCCAACATTAATCTCTCCTCATCGCCGCCCTGCCCTGGTCTCCATCCATCTCTCCCCGCAGGAAGGAATGAAAGCAAAGAGCCCACGACAAAATAGGAGAGCAGTTCCCTGCCTGACTAGATCACCAGTGGTATTGATCACTACAGGCCATGAGGATGGATTTCGAAGGGGATCCACTGGAATACTAAAGCAGGGGCCAGTCCTGTCTGAGGGTCACCAGAGACAGCCCAGCGAGGCTTTTACATTTCATTATCATTTCGATTATGCAAGCCCCGCCTACCAAGGCCCCGCCCCCTACCTGGCCTGGCTGCTGTCCAGCGGCGCGGTGACCAGGTGCCGCCGGCTGTCGCGGTTGAAGACCAGCGCCTTGCCGGCGGCCAGCACGCCACACCCGAAGCTGACCTCGGCGCCGCGCAGCGAGGAGAAGCTGTGGTAGGAGGAGAGGCGGCTGCTGGAGAAGCCCTCGGCCAGGAAGGCCGGGAAGGTCTGGGAGGCCAGCTCACAGGCCGGACCGCTGAAGCCGGGGTCACACCTGCGGGAGGGGAGGGGGGTGAAGGCAAAGGCCGTGGCCGAGTCGGGGGGGTGTGCAAAGGCACGGGCTGTGGCCCCTACCTGCATCCATTGCGGGAGCAGTGGCCCCTCCCAGAGCAGAAGCGAAGGCAGGACGGCCCAATGTAGACTGCGAGAGAGACGGAGAGAGGTGGCACACGTACACACATGTGACTTATGTAGCTAAAGACAGTCAGGGCCAAAATCTGACTCCAAAATTCGCTCTGGGTCAGGGTGTTACTGCAGCACGAGCAATCAAGTGATCTGACCATCTTCTAATCATAGAACTGGTCATATACTGGTCCCAGCTGAAAGCTGATGGGTCTCCGCCCCTGTCACTCACCGATTCAAAATAGATCATCGGCTAATGATACGGCTGGCCCCTCTGTATGGATTACAGCCCCTCTTCTACCCCATTTCTGACAGTGCATAATCACTGAGCCACTCGGGTGTATGTCATGCTGACACCGCGGCCAGATTCGCACCGTTGTCTACGGCCCACATGTTCCCATTCCCTGGGCCTGTCTGCCTCCAGCGGAAGCGGGTGCTGTCAGTGAGGGCAGCATTGGGCAGGGGGATCGAAATCCGGGTCCACCTGCAGGGGGCGACACCCACACACAAACAGTCAATAATACATCCACATTGGAAACTTCTGATTACAATGACATATTCTTTGGGGCAAGCTGGGGCTGGGGGTCAGGCACACGGAAGCTGGGCAATAGGGTCACAAACGGAACACGACCCCAACAAAATGCCCCTCACCTCCAGCATGACCCCCTGAGTCTATCAAGCTAACCTACAAGCACCTAGCATGCCGCTCCTGAACCTCAAGTGGGGCATTATACTAACAATGAGAAGGCTGTGGGTTCCAATCTGTCACTCTGAACAAAAGTATCAGAAAAAAGAGTAAAAATGTAATCCAATTAGGCCCAGTGGGATTTCTTTATCTGGGTTACTTGTGGATACTGGTCTGATGGTGAATTACCATGGCCAAAAAAAAAAAAACAATCCCACCCCATGTCATCTCCATGGCTCTTATATACAGCCTAGATTTTTACTTTTAGGGCATGTACCTGGCACTGTCATCCAGAGTGACTTATATTACCCCATTACAGGGATGACAATCTCCCTGGAGCAATATGGGGTAAAGGAGCTTGCTCAAGGACCCACTGGTGGTGGGTGGGATTTGAACTAATGATCTCTTGGTTCATAACCTGGGCCTCATACCACTAGGCCACCACCATCTCCAATACTTGGTTCATACAGTTAAGACAGGCAGACAGTCAGGCAGGCAGGCAGGCAGACAGACAGACAGACAGACAGTGGTCACTGACCCGCTGTAGTTTTCGGAGGAGTAGACGGTGCTGTGGGGGAGGTGCGGACCCACACAGAGCTCTGGAAGGCACTCGGTGTGCAGCAGGGACCAGGAACGGCCATGATTGGTGGAGAACTCCAGGTTGACACTGCCACATGCACAGCAAAGGGCGACTTTCACACAAAGAGCTAAGCAGTACACTAAAAATCATGTGCAATGGCTCAATGCGACTTTCATACAACTTTTCTTTATGAGAGTTTCACAAAGGACAACTTAAGGGGAGTCTGGACTCGCTGGGAGAGACGGGCTTGGACCTGTTTGCTGGCTGGTAGGAGCCGCATCCCAGGTTGATGGAGAATTGGGCCACATGGGTCCGGGCGCCGGGAAGCACTGGCAGCAGCTGCAGGAAATCCACGGCCCAGACGTGGCGCCGGGGACCGCCGTGTGCCTGTTGCTCCAGGCAGAACCGCGTGGACGGGACCTGGAGCTCAGTGGGCAGGGCTACAGATACCAGCGAGGGTACCTTGGGGGGTGAGGATGGGGGATGAAGATTGTCAGAAAAGCTGGACGTTCGGGGGGAATTCTGCGGGGAATGTGCAGCCTACCCTGTAGGAGGAATACGGAAAGGTGTCCAGCACCACAGGCTCTCTCTGCCCCTGCAGCTGGCCGAAGAGGATGACATCATGGTCATGGGACTCTCCAGGGTCGCACTGGCCCCCACCTGCATCATGACACAGCGGCAATGGATCCATGACGAGCTGAATAATGCTTGGATTACAGCAGATATGCATGGATTACCGCGGTGATGAGGAGTTGAACGACACCTGGATTACCCTGAAAATGAGGAGCTAAATGACGCTGGGATAACCATGGTGATGAAGAGCTGAACGATGCCAGGGTTACCGTGGCGATGAGGAGCTGAACGACGCCGGGATTACCGCGATGATGAAAATCTGAATGATGCCGGGATTACCGCGGGATTGAGAAGAGGAACGACACCGGGATTACCGCGGCACTGAGGTCATGAATGTTGCTGGGATTACCACAGCGATGAGGAGCTGAATGATGCCGGGATTATCACTGTGATGAGGAGCTGAATGACGCCAGGATTACCGTGGTGATGAGGATCTGAATGACGCCGGGATTACTGCGGCATTGAGGAGCTGAATGATACCGGCATTACTGCAGTGATGAGGAGCTGAACCATGCTGGGATTACTGCGCCGATGCGGATCTGAACGACGCCAGGATTACCGTGGTGATGAGGATCTGAATGACGCCGGGATTACCGCGGCATTGAGGAGCTGAGCGACGCTGGGATTGCGGCAGGCATTGAGGAGCTGAGCGACGCTGGGATTGCGGCAGGCATTGAGGAGCTGAGCGACGCTGGGATTACCGCGGCATTGAGGAGCTGAGCGACGCTGGGATTGCGGCAGGCCCGGACCAGCCAGGAGCTGCTTACCCATGGTGAAGTGGAGCCGCAGATTCCCATAGGAGGTCGCGTCTAGGTAGGGGGTGCAGGCCCTCCTCCGGCCCTCCCCCAGGAAGACCAGGGACAGGCCCGACTCCACCTCTCCGCACTGCATCCCGAACACCGCCCCCTCTATTTCCCACCTGCGGCGGGGGGGGGGGGGAGTGGGGGGTTATACGGTATCATTCACATCGCCCCTCCCAGCCATATGGAGATAACCCCCTCTTCACAACAAGACCATCCTGAGAAACCCTCAGTAATGATGACATATTCTAAGCTGTCACTGTAATATACCATTTTTTTCTGGGAGGGTTAACTGCCAGTGCTCCTCTCTTGGAAAAAATTGCAGTGAGTGCTGTTCTGCTATCTCACATCTCATTGCCTGTAAGTCATACCCATCACCTGACATGCAAACCTGGGTCACTTTGGTCAACACAGGCTAACTTGGCAGCCAGTACTGACAGATCACAGCCTCACTGTCAGTCACAGAGTGTAACTCACTGGCCTGCTTGACTGTGACCATGAACGGCTGGAACGCGTCAGTCACGTTGAGGACCCGGAGCTGAACTGCCGGTGTTTTTCAGCACCACGGACAGTGACCTTGTCCCCATTTAATAACATGACACTCGAATCAGGCAGGAGGTCGGCAGAACAGATTAAATGACTAGAATTCCCAGTTCATCTCTGTCTGCTTAAGGCTCATCCTTTTAACACTTATGTTATAGGGTGATGGCTTGAATCTGATCGTCTATGAATACACGTCGGTGCGTAACCCTACACCGACAGCAGCAGCAGACTGATGCCATGCTCCTGCTCATGCTTCTCTAATTACTTGCTTTGACCTGCAGTCGGCTTATGAAAGAATTCCCTGGCCATAAAATATGAGACTGGACCATGACTCTAGACACTAGTGTTTCCCAGCCCACTCATCAGGCACCCACAGACGGCCCACACTTTTACTCCCTCCCAGCTCCCAGTCTGCAGCTCCCCGAAGACTGGATTGGGAGACACTGCTCCAGAGAGGCTGGAGTAACACCACCTTCCTACTACCTGAGGACCAGCCGAGCGTGAGATGCACCGGCCGCGGCTGATACCCACCCGTCTGGCGGACTCTCAAACTCCTCCTCCCAGTAGGTGCGGCCCTCCTCGCGGTGCAGGTCCAAATCTCGGGAGGAGGCGAAGCTATGCCCCGTCCCCTCACCGCCATGGAAATACAAGGCGTTGCCCTCAGACTGACAGGCATGCTGGGAAAAGGACACCAGACAGATTGAGGAGATGCTAATTAATAGAAATGTCTGGCTGAAATTAAGCAATCAACACCAAAGCTATTAATTAAGCCTGCATTTTATAGGGTGGTTTTTAACAACAAGAGAAGAGGCTCCAGCTTAAATACTCCCTGGACATAACTTCATGAAGGATGGGACCAGGCTCAGAACAGAATCGGGCCAGTACCTTAATGGTGGCCCCCGGAAAGAACAGCCAGTTGGAGGTGTCAGGGGGGTCCAGGTTGTCCGCCAGGAGGGGGGGGCGGTGAGCCACATTGACCAGGAGCACGTTGTCCAGCCCCCAGCAGGACTCGTAGGTCCCAGACCTGACGGCAGGCTCCTGGGCCCAGCGGAGACGCACTCCCTCCCTGCGAGACTGTGCAGGCAGGGGGAGAAGATGCACCACGGTGCTGCTGTTGGAGGGGGCCCTGGGGAGCAGCGGGGGAAAGTGCTACAGATCAACACTGAGCTCTACAGAGCAGTACAAACCCAGTATAGAGCTCTACAGAGCAGTACAAATCCAGTACAGAGCTCTAAGGAGCAGGACAAACCCAGTACAGAACTCTAAGGAGCAGTACAAACCCAGTTCAGAGCTCTACAGAGCAGGTCAAACCCAGTACAGAGCTCTTCGGAGCAGCACAAACCCAGTACAGAGCTCTTCGGAGCAGCACAAACCCAGTACAGAGCTCTTCGGAGCAGTACTAACCCAGTACAGAGCTCTAGAGAGCAGTACAAACCCAGTACGGAGCTCTTCGGAGCAGTACAGAGCTCTTCGATGGAACTATACAGAGCCTTACAGAGCCCTTCAGTGCACAAGGAAACAAGGGACGCGAAATAAAAAAACAAAAAGATCATATAGAGCACAGAACAAAGGGAATGGGGAATGAAAAAGAAACAAAGGAATGAGGGAGAGGATGAGAAATAAAACGCGATGGAGGGAAAAAGGGAGAAGAGACAGAAAGACATGTGACAGGGCTCGATGATTCAGGGGTGGGGGTGTGAATCGTATATAAAAGGTGTCAGTGACAGATGGAGGGACCGGGGAATGGAACTCGATGTGCAGAAGAGAGGAGAAAATCAACAGGAGGAGGAGATCACGAGATTCTGGTGGGGGGAGACCGACCGGATCCTCTCCAGGGTGATCCAGGCATCTGAGCTGTTCAGGTTGAAGGAGATGACGATGTCGGGGTCCGAGTAACTGAACCGGCACAGCCCAGAGCCTGAGAGGCGCACAGACGCAGGGAGAGAGACGCAGAGGAGGGTGAGTGCAGATGCACTTCCCACCCTGACCAGCAGAGGCACACCAGCATCACAGTGTCCGACAGGCAAAGGTGCCACGCGTCTTCCCACAGATCTGAGCCACCATGAGGCCCCCATCTGCCAGCAGCTAAAGCTCTGCTCCCAGGGACAGGTGGAGAGTGTTCGCCCCCTGTCCTGGCAAGAGGGATCTAGCTTGGTGAGTTTGGTGAGGGGGGGGACAAGGACCTCTAAGCAAACAGCTGACGGAGAGCATAATGCAGGGGGGCAAGGGGGCACAGAGTAACAAAAGCTGGATCTGAGATAGGGGGCTCAGGGGTTGCTAATGGAAACCTGGGCCCACCTGTATGGCACATTAATCCCAGACTGATTTCACCCAAGTTTCATATTTATACCTCGACCCACGATATTGCATATATTACTATAGCATATACAGTACATGAAATACATATTGGCTGTATCTTATACAGTAGCCACCCCCTCGTTCAGGTGGCGCCAGTTTTCCAGTCCGTGACATTTTTGTAACACCCACCCCCCCCTCTCGCAATAGGACAGGTCGAGTCGCTTCCGCCATTCATGTCTAAGCGGCTCTGAATGGATCGAAGCTCATAAGGAGACCCTCGCTGTTTACCCGAGCTCCCAGAGAGATAAACCAGGCTGTGTGCGGCCGATTGCGGCATCACAGACAACTGGGGGAATGAAGGAGTTGTGAAGATGAAATGTCACTTCAAAGGAGCATTATGATGAAGTAGCAGGCAAGACAAAGAGCGTGACACAGCCACCCCCCCTCCATGCGCAGGGGCAAGTGGCAGTGAAGAACATGCCGGAAAACCACGCCATGTGTCTGAAGGAGAATCTGACCCAGGGTTCATGGGAGTTTCAGGAAGCTTTACAGGCAGCTCATCAACTGCAAACTGGGCTCACTGGGAATATAAGCTGGTATAATACTCACTGAGGGCAAACTGGAGAACTGACGCTGTGCTGGTGTTAAGTGGTCTGCTGATCTGGAGGGAGAAGAACGCAGAGATGATGTCACCTGGCACAACTGGGTTCACTCACACGTCATGACAACAGGTCATGTGAAATGTGGTATAAGGGTGACTTCTACATGTGAAATCTGGCACATCAAATAGCGTACGCATGTGAAATTTGGTACAGTAGGTGACATTGATTTAGGAAATTGATTTAGCAAATAATGCATACATGTGAAATTTGGTATAGCAAATAATGTATACATGTGAAATTTAGTGTAGCAAATAACATACATGAGAAATTTGGTACAGTAGGTAAGGTATACATATTAAATTTGGTATAGCAAATAACTTATACATGTGAAATTTGGTATAGCAAATAACTTATACATGTTAAATTTGGTATGCCCGTCACTGTGGAATGTTTGCGTGTAGGCTCACAAGCGGGTACATGATCTGCGATGTCACACTGCAGAAAAGCCAAGCGACAGAAGCTACAAAGGCAGTAAACAGATTTAGACTCTGCTGCTCAGCACCAGAGACACCGCTCTGTCTCGCGTCCCCTTGGGAGAAGTCGCGGACGAGCAGTTTCTATTCAGATTTTCAGCCCGGCATTAGGAAAGCGCTTTTCTCCTGACAGCACTCACTTCTGACGCCGAGACGATGCTTTTATCTAAAGTGACTAACAAATATTTCCCACTTATGGCTGAATAGTTTTCCGCGGTGATTCACTTAGAGTGCCAGGCTCAACAAAAACGCCTCTCTTCAAAATCAGAACAAACTTTGAGCATCGGGTCTGTGTCCTTAAATGTTACACCTCCTGCTGACAGGCAGCGAGAACTAATTGTGATCCCCTGACTTTTCCTGAAATTAATCATGTTTTAAGAAAATTAGACTTCCTAAAAACATTAAATAAGATGTTTTTTTTTTAATGGGAATTATTTTCCCTGAGGAGATCTGTCATGAGCAGTGGGCTGAGTGGAAAGGGGGCTGTGACTATTACCAGCTCTCTCTGTCCCAGGGGGTCACAGAAGGTCACGGCCCGGCCATGCATGAGGACCCCACAGCGCTCGCCTACCTCACAGCCACTGCACCCCGACCTGGGGACCAGGATGAGTTAGGAATAGGAGTTAGAAATATGTGAAACAGCAGCGATGCAAAACAACGTCATCAACAACAACGACAACAAGGTACAGATACTAATATGGTCCTACCCACCAGATGCTGGGGTCTAGCTCCCCCTGCTGGTTAGAGTCAAAGTCGTCCCGGAGGATGACATGGTTCCCGTGGATCTCAGCTGCTCTCGTGAGAAACAGAGTAAGGGATTAGGGCTAAAGAAAAAGAGGGAGTGAATTATTCTAAACTACTAAACGATCTTCATACTTGTTTTCCTTTCAAGATACTGCAAAGCAGTGTGGGGGTTGTGGTTTGTCCCACATTGTAGGATAGGCCATGGGACCTGACCCCCCCCATGTCTGTTCACTGCTGCTGGGACTTACCGAGAGCGGGCCTCTGTGGTGACTCAGTGGGAGCTGAAACACAAGGAGGAAGACCTGCTGTGAGACCTACACAGGTGATGCCATGGAGATGGGTACAGGTCCACAGGACACGGGGGTGGCGGGCAGGACGGGGGACCGTGCTTGACTAGCACCCGAGACTGCGGGACCTGCCCATGGTGAACCCACACCTGGCCAGTTAAAGGCCTTTCTCTCTCTCCCTCACTCATTTATTTTCATTTACTTATGTAGCAGACACTTTCATCCAAAGTGACATTCAATAGAGTAGGCAGAGTCAGTCAGTCCCTGGAGTATTGCGGCGTTAAGGGCCTGAAGGCAAAATCACTCTACTGACCTTGGAATATGAACCGGCAATATTCTGATTAGTAGCACAGCCCACTGAGCCACACACCGCCAAAAATAGCACCAAAAATGCCGATTTACATTGTTAGTAATTAATTGCTGATTAATGGTGAGAGGGGGGTCTTGTCCCCTGACTTCCTCCTCCCCCCCGGAACATCCATGCCCTCCCCTTGTGTCATACACCCATCAGTAACACCACTTACAATGTAAGCTGACCTGCATTCTGAGGGTGGGAACGCCCCTTTAATGTGTCTGCATGTGTGGCAAGTGTCCTTTAAGGACATGGCTATGGGCGGCCCGCTGTGGCTGTCCAAGTGTCCTTTAAGGACATGGCTATGGGCGGCTCGCTGTGGCTGTCCAAGTGTCCTTTAAGGACATGGCTATGGGCGGCTCGCTGTGGCTGTCCAAGTGTCCTTTAAGGACATGGCTATGGGCGGCCCGCTGTGGCTGTCCTGTAGGACGGTGTGGCAGCTAACTGCCAGTCCTTAGCGAATCAGGGAGCGTCCTGTTCCGCTACTGCCAGGCTCGACCCCACACAGCTTCACCTTCACATCTATGCGTGTCGGAAGAGGAGAAACCAGGGGGACCGGAGCACTGGAGACTCCGCCGGATTGCTTTCGCTCGCCCGGGGCTGACAGCTCACTCCATCTCCTCGCTCATAAATCCGAAAGGAGAGAAGGATTGTCTCCAGCCGGCATTAATTCAGGAGGCTGGAGGAGCCCAAGAGCTTAATGTCTGTAAAACGGGGCTGATCGGTCCATCACTGTCTTGCCTCTGCGGAACTCTTCCACCTGAGCTTAAGGCTGGAGCCACCTCTCTGCAGAGCCACTGCATCTGGGCCAAGTACCTGACCTGATGGAGACAGTGAGTCAAACAAGAAAATAAATAAGCACGCCGATTCTGCTTCAGCTGTGCTAGAGTGCCTCCTGCAGGCCAGGAGGAGGATAGGTGGTATGGCATGAAGATGGCAATCGATCTTCTGCCTGGAAACAGTGAAGCCCAGCTGAACGTGATTAACCCGCTGTCCCGATTAGGGCTTAAACTGGGACAGCTGGGAGTGTCTGTGGCAAAATCACGGGAAGGCAGTATTGCTCAGCTCAGTCCTGGGGGCTCCCCAGAAAATCCACATTTTTGCTCCCTCCCAGCTGCCAGCGCACCTGCACCAGGAATTCAGTGTTCTTGATTGGCTGGGAGCTGGGAGAGAGCAAAGATGCGGACTATCTGGAAGCCCCTGAGGACTGGGTAGAGAAACACTGCCTTGCTGGGAATCTCTGACATCTGGGTTGATGAACACTGCTGTAAGGTAAGAGTTTTTCTTAACATTCTCAGTATGCTGAGCAGTAAAGGAGACTTGTCCCCAGATTGTGCCAGCTAAATTATAAGGTGCTTTTTGTTTGTTAACCCTACTTCCCCCCCCCCCCCCACCTCCAGCACCAGTTTCTGGCACATGTCATGTCCCTACAGGGCTTTAAACAAACTCCGAGAAGTTTCCTGTAACAGCAGCTCCTCTCTCCTTAGCCTGTTTAAGCCTCCGCACCGAGTTTTGGATTTTCAATCTACTTTAAGAATGCGACTTAAATCGGTTTAAAAAAAATGAGGAATAATCTTCCAGCTCCATCCTTGCTGACGTTGAGCCACTGTACCTGAACATCTAGAGTCAAGATGAGGAACGGCTCGGTTCCGGACTCGGATGTCACGGATCAGGGGAGTTTCGGGAAGCCGGATGGGGAATTCCAGAACCAAATCCAAATCCGAACGACAGCACCACAGTTACGGGTGACGGATTACAAGACAGAGTCCCGCCTCCTCATAAATTCCGTGGCTTTTTCAAAAGTCCATTGTTTTCCGATCTTACCCAAAGGAGGCCCCTAATCCAGTCAGTCTCCGTCCACTTAGGGTGTGGGGGGGAATTCAGTAACACCCACTGTAAAACTAAAAGATTTTTTTCATTTACTCTTGGCAGACAGGCTGCTAAGATAGTGAGATGTAAAACAGTGTTGAACTTTTCTCTTCTCTGTTTTCCAGTCCATCTGCTTCATGGATGACTAGATTCGAACCCGTGCTGAGCCACAGCAGCCCACCGCAAATCTCAGGGCCTCCAGGAGATCATGCTACTGGTCCCATACCGGTGACAATCCCACGTCAGCAGCTCCTGCTGCTCCCCCGCCCGATCTCCTCATTTCACCTCCTCTTGCCGACCGTCCGCCCGTCCACACGCAGACAGCCGCTTCCTCTGTTATTAATCCTCGAACCTTCGGCTCCCATAGTGCCCTTATCCTTCTTTCCCTCGCTTTCCCGCTGACGCTTTCCCCCTAATTCCCCCCCCCACCGCCATCGCTAAGTCCCCCTCGGCGACCTCCCCATTCACAGTGCAGACAGTCACGTTCTTCTGGCCTTAATCTTCCCGACTTCCTTAAATACTTCGCTTGCCACTCCCTCCATTAGAGAGGGATCCTCACTAATGCTTGTATCTCACAGCCCAGGGCTTACCCTGCACGCAGGGCTTTTCATTTCATCCTAAAAGCCCCCAGAGGTGGCAGTGGGCATAAGGGCGTGTGTTGGGAGAGGGGGGTCTTATCTGGGGGTGCTGTTTGAACGAGATGAGAAGACATTTTGACAGACTAGAGCTTTTTGGTCACAAGTCACTTCAAATCTCCTTCCATAGCTCTTTTCCCATCTGCTTCCGTAATCCTCCCCTCCCCATTTTCACCCCCCATCTTTCACCCTCCTCACGTCTTTCCGGATCTGTCTCTTCTGCCACTTGACCACACTTTGTCTTGGCTGACACGACAGGGCACCCTTTTGCACGCTTTGCCGGTGAGGACTCAGAACAGACACTCCCGCAGGTGAAACAAGCCATCCTCAGCGAGGGGTTTAATGCGTGCACAGGATCGCCACGGCAACACCGAAGCCCACCGGGATGGAATGAAAACGGTTTGGCCGTACAGCGAACCGGTGCATCAGGGCTGGGCAGACCAAAGTCTCGCCAATGGCCGCCTGCAATCCTCTCAGCCTTACCTCGCAATCTCAGAAGCTTCTAGAAGAGCCAAACACGGCCATTGTGTAAAACCCTCATTGTACTTTACGGCACTGGTGGTCCGTGCAGGGGTACCGGGGATAAGTAACGGGGGGGAAATAAATTCAATAGTAGCATAGCGGGGAGTTCAAAGAGGTTTCAAGGCCCTTGCTCCATAAAAAATGGAAGATCCTCTCATCGGGTCGATGGCCACGTCTGATCCATCCTCCAGGGAGGACGTCCAGCATGAGTTATTCACAGACTCCCTAACATATCTCCGGAGACAAGGTCTCTACAGCGACCATAAAGCTCTGATTTACTGCACCTCAGTGAGAGAGCGATCCAGGGCCATGCCTTCAGAATCAGAACCCAATAAACCATCTCCACACAACCCCCCCCCCCTCCTTTCCCCTGACCCATCAAGCCATGTTCTGATTCTCTTTGCACGCCCCCATCCCTCATCGCCTTGCATCTGGTTATAGTACAGCCCCCACATCAGATCAGGGAGCCCGCCTGTGCTTGGGACATGTCGTCCGAGCCTCTCGTACAACGCCATGATCCTAAATGTCAGCACGCAGGCCGAAAGTGCCGGAAGTGTCTGGGAAAGCACAAGAAATGGATAAAAAACCAAAAAAGAAAAAGCCACAGTTAAAAGACTAAGACAAAAAAATTAAATTCTCCTGGAACCGCAGAGTGCTGCCTTAGCCACTCTCAATCCGGGCGGCGATTCGCATGTGTTCCTGACATGTAAACTTTTCCACGGCTGCGTCCGAGCCGAGCCCCCAAAGAGGCGCAGTGCTGGATTTTTTGGGACGTCCTTCCAAGTGGCTGGCAAGGGCACCTTTCCAGTTCGGATAGCGCTGATGAGTCACCGCCAGCGGCGGGCCGGAGCTGAGCTCACTCTTCCCAGGGTCTCACTACTCAGCTCACTCTCGCTAAATCTACCAGGCCCTGGAAGCCACAGAATCTCCTAGAGGCACAGACCCCCGTCCAGAGCAGCACTAAGGCTACGAATGAGTTTCATCCCCTGGCCTGAACCTGTCAGATGATCCCACCCACCTTCTCTACCTTCAGATCTTCACTTACAGATCAGCGCAACTTAGTCTTTGCAATCTTCTCCTTTAATCTTTGATCATTCTGCCTCTCTCTTCCCGGTTACGGCCACCATCTGGGTCTCTTCAATACATCAGCCTCCGTGAGGTGGACCTCATACCTTCTCAGGAACCTTTCAGTAAAACCCAGGGCACTCTGAGCCCGTAATATCGCAAGTGCTACTGGCCTTATTTCTCCTGGAGGGCAGTGACATTCCTTAACTTTAGATGTCATGTGGACTCAGCCATCCAGTCTACAAGGGTCCTTAGTTCCACTTCTTAGAAGAGGATAATAACTTTTTGTTGACAGTGACATACCAGATGAGGCTGCTTGTGGTCAGTACAGATTCAGAGGCACCATCGTAAGATGGAAATATAGCTGTCCTCCAAACATTGAAGCAGAAAAGATTATTGTTTCTGTGATTGGTTGGCATGGAATGTCACTCAGCTGAGCTGAACTGCTGTAAGGTGCCAGTTAAATTAAACTTTGTCGAGGAAAATTCAACTCAATTGAAAAGAGATTCCAAAAACATTCCAGTCGGCCAGATATTGTATTGTATGAACTACTGTAAGGCAGTGTGTCGTAAAATGTTACACAGACACAGAACCGTGCAGCAATGGTGCTAAAGTATGCTTATTTTCTCTTCGGTCTGGCACTGAAAACTGTTGTCTTGTGGATTGTATACCCAGGGCTTAGCAATCTGAAACAAAGCTGGCCTTGGCGGAGTCACAGGCGGCATTTGCCAGTCTTTCAAGGTCACATTTTATCTTAGCTTTTGTACAGTTTGCTATTTTTGGGGGGGGGGAGGCTTTGAGAAAAGAACAAACATAAACATGCTACTGGAAGATAAAGTGTAATAAAGGGGGGTAGGTCTGCAGGCCAACGGGCCGTGCCATTCCAGGCCGGAGAGGGGCCGTGCTGGGCCGTGCCGTGCCAGGCCGGAGAGGGGCCGTGCTGGGCCGTGCATGCCAGGCCGGAGAGGGGCCGTGCTGGGCCGTGCATGCCGGGCCGGAGAGGGGCTGTGCTGGGCCGTGCCATGCCGGGCCGGAGAGGGGCCGTGCTGGGCCGTGCCATGCCAGGCCGGAGAGGGGCACGCGTGCTTCCTTTCCACACTCTGGCCCTCACTCTAGTTTCTCTCTCTCTCTCTCTCTCTCTCTCTCTCTCGCTCTCCTCTTATTCCTGCAAACCTCCAGGTTTAATATCCCATTACTTCGGAAGATGGCTCTCCTTCTTACACTTTGTAAACATGGAATGGGAGCGACGCTCTTGGTCTTACATATCCGTCTGCGTACCTCTCCTGCTCGCATCCTCCCTCTCTCCCTCCCTCCCTCTCTCCCTCCATCCATCTGCCTCCCGGAATGCTCTGCCATTCCGTTCCTCAGCCCCCCCGTCCCTCCTCTCCTTCTTGCCACCAGCAAATTCCCTCCTGATCTGTAATTTAAATTCACTGACAGGCTGCGTCACACAGAAAGGTGACAGATTACCATCCCAGTGGGAATTCGCCCATGATGAGCTCGTCTCCCTAACTGCAGGCTTTCTCTGTCTTTGTTTTTGTGCTGTTTGATCCCCCTCGAACCCATTGCCGCCACTTCTGTTCTTTACAGCCTCTGACTTTCCCACTGCCACCCGATCCAGATCAAATTACAGTCAGGTCAGCCCTTCCTCCCTCTCACAGTGAAACCCCCCCCCACTTGACTACTTACACATCAATGAAAGTAAAACACACTTCTGGACAGGAGATAACAGCTCCTCTCCCCGCCCCCTCCCAGTGTTAATGGTATTAATGTTATGTTACCCTGCCCCCTCCCAGTGTTAATGGTATTAATGTTATGTAACCCCGCCCCGTCCCAGTGTTAATGGTATTAATGTTATGTA
>JAODKM010000047.1:55215-66094 GCA_026780845.1 Petrocephalus sullivani | reverse complement strand
TCTGTATATAACCGCTCCCACCAATGACCACTCCATTGATGGCTATTCTGTATATAACCGCTCCCACCAATGACCACTCCATTGATGGCTATTCTGTATATAACCGCTCACATCAATGACCACCCCATTGATGGTCATTCTGTATATAACCGTCCCACCAATGACCACCCCATTGATGGCCATTCTGTATATAACCACTCACATCAATGACCACTCCATTGATGGCCATTCTGTATATAACCACTCACATCAATGACCACTCCATTGATGGCCATTCTGTATATAACCGCTCACATCAATGACCACTCCATTGATGGCTATTCGGCATATAACCGCTCCCACCAATGACCACCCCATTGATGGCCATTCTGTATATAACCACTCCCACCAATGACCACCCCATTGATGGCCATTCTGTATATAACCGTTCCCACCAATGACCACCCCATTGATGACCAGTCTGTATATAACCGCTCCCACCAATGACCACCTCATTGATGGCCAGTCTGTATATAACCGCTCCCACCAATGACCACTGCTGCAGATCAGGTTTTTCCACAGATGTTGTTGTCGGACTTTTATTTAAGAAATGCTTAAAGGTGAAAATAGTTCACGTTCATTTTCAGCATGCAATTACTACCTTGACTCCACCCTTTCCAAAAGCTTAATGACATTAACATGCAGGGTGCATGTATTCCTTCCGCCACCCTCACTGTCCAATCAAGAGAGACCAAACTAGTGCAGGGCATTGTGGGTGAAATAAAGGATCTGCAGTGTGTCCTGCCTCATGGTGGCTGCCCACTGAAGCAACAAGAGAGGCAGACTGATGGTAAAATGCAGGAGAAGGTCAAAGCTATGGTGATAAAGATATAAATGAGTGCAGCCAAACTGTACACACTCTGCATTAAAAGCAGACATGTTTCTGTAGCAGGACCATAAAAGTAGGTAGGAGGAAAGCAGTGTCAATGTTTTTTAGAGGAGTGAGGTCTTGACAGGGAGCCAGGGACACCTGGATTTATGACACAGTGAGTCCATTCCTAGTAGAGAGGATGGTTATCAACCTGAGGGACAGCATGGGACTGGGTCAGCTGGGGCAAACCTGGCCTCTTCTCCTCCATTTAAGGAAACCCTCAGGCAGGAGACTCCAAGCCACTGCAGCTAAAACCAAAGCTCAGCTCTGTCCCTCACCAACAGTAACTCGTTTGCTAACAACAGACACTTTGCACGTTAGTCAGCTGGGACCCTCTAACTCTTCATACTATCACCCAGGTTTACTTATACTCGCAATTTATTGGTTTCACCCTCTTCCAGTGCTTCCCAACCCAGTCCTCGGGGAACCCCTGGACAGTCTACATTTTTGCGCCCTCCCAGCTCTCAGCCAATCAGGAACACAGAATACCTGGTACAGGTGTGCTGGAAGCTGAGAGGAAGCAAAAACGTCTGTCCGGTGTTCCCCAAGGACTGGGTTGGGAAACACTGCCCTATTACACCCCATGCTGCTTCTGTCAAGTATTAAAAGTCTATGAAAATTTTATGTGTACATATGCCCTGAAATAGTCTTGCATGTTATACCAGGGCTCACCAACCAAGGCACAATCCTTGTATGTTTAACATACTTGGCCAATAAAGATCTTTCTGATTCTGATTCTGATCCAAACTAACAAGTTGAGAGATGTCCTCCTTAAACTAGGTCCCAATTGGGTTGTGACTGAAGGCACTGCAAACTCATCCTATCAAAAAGTCCCACAGTCTAGCCAAACCACATTGTGACCATCATCCTTTTAGACACTGTGTCCCAACCTGGTCCTTGAGGACCCACAGACGGTCCACATTTTTGCTCCCTCCAGCTCAGTCTGTGGATCCCAGAGGACCGGATTGGGAAACACTGCTTTTGGGTATAAAGTGAAGCTCCTGACTGCCAGAGAGGAGAGCAGCCAGGTAGAGACAGCAGGCAGGTGCCGCTGGGGCCCCCTCCCCGGCCGGCCCCCGGTGACCAGCGCGGAGGCAGTCTGTCAGAACGCTGTGTAGGACAGCACAAACAGATGGTGCTCAAATTACAGCTGGTGGTAATTACAGGCTGCCGGTGATCCTTTTCAATTACAGGCGGCAGGATAAACGGAGTACTCTGCGCTCAGACCTACCACAGGTTTTATTCCGTAAGTGACTCTTGTCTGGGGCGATGTTTGAAAGGGGGATTCAACTGCGCCTGCCTGGGGGAGGGGGTGCTTTCGGTGACGGGCACGGGCACAGTAATTACAGCCATTTCCCCAGCAACAGATGCCTCTCTGCTCCGTGGGGGAGAATGAAGCATAAACCATTACCATCAATATGCTTTTCCTTTGCATTTATTTATCTTCATACTCTTTGAGTTAAGCCACCCCCTGCACTTTTGCTGTCTTACATATGCTCACAGGCCATGCATTTACACTGAGCACTTCTGTGCAAACGGAAACAGACACACTAGGCACCACTGTGTAGTAAGATGATGCGGATGAAGCAGGTTGCTCAATGATAACATTTTCCCAATGAAGGTGGAAGGATTAAACACATGCTCCAGAATATATTGTACTTCAGTTCGGATGCAGGCCGCCGTCTGCCAATTTGGGATCCCTGATGTAGGGAGACACACACTCTACTCACATCTGAAAGTGTGAAATGATGAAGATTCGTGCTGATATTTGACAGAAATAACCATGACAGTTTTGCACACTAATCCTTTGTCAACCCACACAAATATTAAACAATTCAACACTGAATCATTTAACAAAATTTTGTAACAGACGCAAATTTTAAAATGTCAACTTAAATTTTATTCACTGTTTAGTGGGCAAATATGTCTCAATCGTGCAAATTAAAATACATGTTTCTGGAAAATAAAAATAGTCCCTGTTCTGTTAATCTGTCCCTAGAGCAAGTCTTCAAAGTGACACACACAGCAAATGTGCACACCCAGGGCGTGACGGAGCGTGACAGTGGTCAGACAGAGCCTGCCCCGTGTCAGAGCATTGGAACGCTGCTCGCGATGATGGGAAGTGTGACAGGCCATGTCTGATGGGGGGGGTTCCAGATGGGAGCCCTGAACTGTGGGGGTCACGCACCGTCTCCGGGATGCTGTGAAGAGGCGTGTCACAGAAGCACTGACAAGTCTGACAGAAACAGGGGTGTAGATAGGGTGGTGGACAATCCAACAAAGAAGTATTTAACTACCTGTCATTAGTGGGCACACACACACACACACAATCGTCATGCAGCCCTTGGGGTCCTGTGATTGGTTTATTAACTATATGGCTACGTGATTGATTTTTTTTTTCCAAAATGAATCACCTGGTTGATTGACCGAGCAGATACTAGGGGCTGCACAGACTAGTCGTCAGGTCGACTTTACTGCATCACAATGAGCTTGGTGTTGACTAGTCGCTGATCTTGTGGTGACACAGATAGGAACACAACGCCGTCACAGAATGAATGCAGGCGACTGTTCTTTTATTAAGGGAACAGCAACACCAACGGGGAAAAAATGAAGAGGAATACATAGGTAGATAAAGGGTGTCTGGAATGGTCTTCCTTACTCGCTCTTTTTTACGGCGTCTGACGCATATGGTCACGCTCATTTTCTCTTCAGGTTTCTTTTTGCGATTTTAATTGAAATTGAACCGGTATGTTAGTTTTAATCTTTGTTTTATTTCATAACCTTTTAGCTTTTGTTATTACAATCAATAGTTTGCTAGATAATATGGTTTAACTCAACCTATATACGTAAAAGGAGACATTACATAACAAAGTAGATGTATGTATAATGTAACAGCTGAGTTGCTGCTTGTTTATATGTTTGCTGTTCTGCGTAAATTCAATGTATGAGCTGCCTGTTGTCAGTGAATACAGATTATTGCAAAGCATTCCCTCCTCCTGCGATTTTATTAATGACTGACATCATCAGCGACTAGTCGACTTGATTTTCATCACATTATGGTCGACTTTAAAAAATCTAAGTGCAACTCGTAGTAGATACTGACTGGAATGTGATGATCTTAGAATATTACTTGATGATTTCTATTCCAGAATGTTCAAGTAGAGTATTGGCAAACTGCAAAACATGGATGAGGATGGATGACTGCCCTGTTGCTGGCTCCTCGCCAGCATTCTGCATCATCCATCCACCCATTGCCTGAAAGGGGGCAGGGAACAACCCAGGACGGGGGTCCAGCCCATCGTAGGGCACACTGACACACCACTCACTCAGGCACACTGACACACCACTCACTCAGGCACACCCATGGGCAATTTAGTAACTCCAATTACCATCAGCATGTTTTTGTACTGTGGGGGGGAAGCCCGGGGAAAATCCCACGACGACACGGGGAGAACATGGGGGTGAGGGGGCGGACACCTTGGGGTTAAGGGGTGGAGACACGGGAGTGAGGGGGTGGATACCTTGGGGTTAAGGGGTGGAGACACGAGAGTGAGGGGGCGGACACCTTGGGGTTAAGGGGCGGAGACACGGGAGTGAGGGGGCGGACACCTTGGGGTTAAGGGGCGGAGACACGGGAGAGAGGGGGCGGACACCTTGGGATTAAGGGGCGGAGACACGGGAGTGAGGGGGCGGACACCTTGGGGTTAAGGGGTGGAAACACTCTGTAAAGTGCAGAGATGTTGCTGAAAAAGGCAGCTCCATTAGAGCACTCTGACCTTCACTGGGGTTGTGCTACAGCCATCGGTAGGCAGACAGAGGCAGACAGAGCCCCCTTTTCTCAGCCGCAGAACATTCCTCAGCTTGCCTAACAAGGCTGGAGGCTGGCTTAACAGTTTTTTAGAGAAAACTGGCATCTGGAGCAGCACACATCACTTCTCTGTCCACTAGGGGGCAGTACATTTGGGGACATGCATTTTTCCAGTGCTTTGTCTACACTGTCTGCGCTACAATTGCCTCCCATGGAAAGGACCAGGATACAGGACAGCCCCCCACCCAGTCTCTGTATCCTTCCCGTTCCCCAGCAGAGGAAGGTCAAGGGAAGGGACCGAGTTTGTGTCTCCTGCAGGACGTCCCACTGGGACAGCGAGGAAGTGACTTCAATGATTTCCGATAATACTATGGAAGAAAAACAGACACAGAATACTGACCTCTTTCACAGAGGTTCCATTCCATTTCCATTCATAAAAAGCACACAGACATGCAGCCAGGCCGGCGAGGCACAGGGGGACTCACAGGAAGTTGATGCAGCCAGTGCCGGGTGGGGGGGCAATCCACACAAAGCTGAGGCTGGTAGAAGGCTGGTGGCCGACGTGAGAGGCCAGCACGCTGCACACGAACTGCGAGCCGAACTGGCCCTCTGGCAGTACCCCTGGGGCTGAGACAGGAGGTGGGATCACAACAGGCAAATCCAGCAATTAGCCTTCCAATTAATCAATCAATTAATTCATCAATTCAGCATGGATCAATTATCATAATCAATTACCCACCATTGCAGGTCATTTGGAGAACCTGCTACAAAAATACAATTTGTATTGTTTTGTGTAAAGATATAAGTATATGTAAGTATACGATTAAAAAACAGATCAGAGAAACTATATAAAACATTATACATTCGGAATACAATACCATTCAAATATATCCATGCAATCACATGTACAATACAGGGATTTCGGGAGGTAGGGTATTCCTGCAGCCTTTCCGAGGCAGCATAAGGAACAAGGCAGGGGACACCCTGGATTGGATAGATCCATCACAGAGCAGAGGACACCTTGGACTGGATAGTCTGTCACAGGGCAGAGGACACCTTGGACTGGATAGTCTGTCACAGGGCAGGGGACACCCTGTATGGAATAGTCCGTCATAGGGCAGAGGACACCCTGTATGGAAGAGTCTGTTACAGAGCAGTGGACACCTTGGACTGGATAGTCTGTCACAGGGCAGGGGATACCCTGGATGGGATAGTCCGTCACAGGGCAGGGGATACCTTGTACGGGATAGTCCGTCACAAGGCAGGGGACACCCTGAATAGGATAGTCCATCACAAAGCTGGGGACACTCTGTATGGGAGAGTCCGTCACAGAGCAGGGGACTTCTTGGACTGGATAGTCTGTCACAGGGCAGGGGATACCCTGAATGGGATGCACATCACAGGACACAAACACACATACATGGGTGATTTAGTGACACCAGTTAGCCTGCCTGCATGTCTTTGGACTGGGGGAGGAAATCCACACAACACTAGGAAAACATGAAAAACACCCACAGCAGGGCTAGGATGTGAAGCTCCAACCTTGCAGGTGAGAGGCAATAGCGCTACCTGCTAAATTGCTATGCTGTCAAATATATAAAGATATAAAAGATATAAAAAATTTACATTTAGGATTTACGACACCCCCTGTTAGCTTTATTAGATGTCAATGGCCTGCCCACTCGTCTCACTGCTTTTTTATGAATGAAAGTGTGTTCAGTCTGAGTAAAAATCAAAGTCAAGGCAATCTGCACTGTGATTGCATGTGAAGAGCTCCTGATTGCAGAGGGTAGCGAATCAGAGAAGACCTTCTGGGGATAAATGGGAGTCATTGATCAGGCTTGGAATCCAGCCTATGACTGACAGTAAAATATTATCTTCAGGTTTGCTTCTTTTCTGTACTGACCAATCTGGATAATTACTACACTTAATTAACCTTGATGAGATTATCAGATAACTGAATTAATTTATACCACACTAATGAATGTTAGCCATTTAACGTTTTGGGATTTTTACAAAAAAGAAATACAGGGAATTACTTCATCATCATGCCCAAGCTGCAGAAATTAGTATAAATACAAAATCTCAATTGAAAATGGGTAGCAGGTAGTATAATTAAAGTTATGTAACCCAAGGTTGTCAGTCCCAGGGTGCACTACTGCAGAACCCATAATTAAGGTATTTAACCAGACTTTTTCAGGAGAAACAGCTACTCTGTAGGTGGATCAAAATTGTAATTCATTTTAGGTAAAAGATGAACTCATCTGCAATGGTGTGTGAAATTCAATGATAACTGGGAAGGAAGTGTGCTGTTGAAGGCTCTGTCACTCCCGGATCAGTCCTCAACTCACACTCTGTCACTCCCCAATCGGTCCTCAGCTCACTCCCTGTCACTCCCAAATCACTCTCTATCACTTCTGGATTAGTCCTGAGCTCGTTCTCTGTCACTCCCAGATCAGTCCTCAGCTCGCTCTCTGTCACTCCCAGAAGGCTCTGTCACTCCCCGATCAGTCTTCGGCTCGCTCTCCATCACAACCAGATCGGTCCTCGGCTCGCTCTCTATCACTCTCGGATCAGTCCTCGGCTCACTCTCTGTCACTCCCGGGTCGGTCCTTGGCTCACTCTCTGTCATTCCCAGACTCTGTCGCTTCCAGGTTGGTCCTCGGCTCGCTCTCTATCACTCCCGGATCAGTCTTCGGCTCACTCTCTGTCACTCCCGGGTCGGTCCTTGGCTCACTCTCTGTCATTCCCGGACTCTGTCACTTCCAGGTTGGTCCTCAGCTCGCTCTCTGTCGCTCCTGGACCTGTCCTTGGCTCGCTCTCTGTCACCCCCAGAAGGCTCTGTCACTCGCCTATCGGTCCTCGGCTCACTCTTTGTCCCCCCCCCGGTCGGTCCTCGGCTCGCTCTCTGTCACTCCTGGGTCGTTCGTTGGCTAGCTCTCTGTCACTTCCGGATCGGTCCTGGGCTCGCTCTCTGCCACTTCCGGATCGGTCCTCGGCTTGTTCTCTATCACTCCTGGATCGGTCCTCGACTTGCTCGCTATCACTCCCAGATCAGCTCGCTCTCTGTTACTGTAGCCGATCAACACCATGGATCCAAAGCTAATCTGAGCTAAATCTGCCCATGATCAAGAACCACATGGAGTGTGGGGATTCACAAGAAACAAGCACCCCTCCCCCACAAGCCCCCGCCACCTGTTGCTGCACCAAACTCTCCATTATACTACTCCCCTATGTGGCGTTTTCCCTCCAAGACGCAGATGTGCACTGAGCTGCATGTGTGTATCCCAGCCAGAAATCTTTGTGAAACACCCTTCTTGGGACAGGGGAGGAGAGAGATGTGGGGTCACATCCTGAGACACAGACTATAAATCCTTATCTGTTTTTACCCTTCATCTGGGCCAGAGGCAACGGAGCGAATCAGACACAGGCCAGATGCAGACACAGAAAGGAAGGCCCACTTCCTCCCGCAGACACCACCATCTTCATGTGCAATCCTGGGGTATTTAGCACAAGTTTATCATCGAAACTGTGAAACACAGTTTCGCCAATGTCTCTCTGTCGCACCGACGGGGGCAAGGAGATGCTGGACAATCGTCATAATACGGCGTCCCCTAGCTTCAGTAATATCAGTTATCTTACTGAAATCCAGCCATAATCTTTTTCACAGCTGGCAGCTAGTACTCCACAAAATTATGGGATGGAAGCCTAATGAGGTGGAGCCTGTGGCCTGTATTCGCTGTGGCTATAGATTGGGGTGAAAAGGAACAAAACACAATTACTTTGTTAATGCACTTAAGTACATTTTTCACATATTTGTACTTAAGAAGATTTAGCTGTGGACACTTTTGACTTTTACTCTACTACATCTTACAGAAAATATTTATACTTTCTGCTGTACTGTATTCCTACTTAGTGTCACTTAACATTTTACAATCACATTTTACAATCACATTTTTTTAATTTAGGATGACAACAGGGAGAGGTAGTGATGGGACGGATAAAACCAAGATTTTAGAGCTTATCTTGTCAAAGTAAAGCTCAGAAACTCGAAGCAGGGAGTGGTTGTCAGGAAGGTCAAATCCTGTCAGCTCTTGGAAAACCTATGGCCATCATGTTTTTTTCCTGGTTGGACTGATTGCTATACAGTTTGTACTGTATACAGCAGCTTTTGATTCAATATGGAATGTGGCTCTGGAAATGGCAAGAGGTGATCCTCGGATGTTTGTGATCAGGCTAACTTACTGGTGAATTGTAAATAGCATGGTGATAATGTCATAACAAACGTGTTAAAATCTCCACTCTGTGGCAAATAGCTGGTATGTTTTATTTAATAACACACAGATAAAGGGCTTTGCTATATCTCATATTCCAGTAATGATACATATCACATTATGTTCAAATTCAGTGAATAAATGGTTTATATAAAAGGACCACATGGAAGAACCTATTTCTTATTACATTTCGATTATTTACTCAACAAATAAAAGGGTCTTATTCATATTTCATAATTTTTTTCCTTTTATTTAGAACTTTTTGAGCAAATTTCTAATTAAGCATGTAACAAGATATTAATGTTAAAATATTAAAAGGCCAACCAATGGTGTGCTTTGAATTGATGAATGTCAGGGGAGGGGCACTCTGGGGGCTCTCACAATCACAGGTGCCTTCACCATTTGCAGCACTAGTAAGACGTGTGACAAAAACACAACCCAGAGAAGCAGGTCTGGGACCAGCCTGCAATGCATTACCGTCGGCTACAGTCTTTGTATGATGAAACGTCTCAGAAATGCATCAGAAGAGCGGATGACACCACTGAGTCCTGAAAAAACACAAATGCACGCACATGCACACAAAAACGCATAAACACGCACACATGCATATCTTTGTATTCATATCTTTGTGGGACTCTCTGTTCATTTCTATGGGAAAAAAACCAAGTCAATGTTAAAATAACAGTTTTTTTATTTCATGTGGAACTACAGGCCAGCTTCTAAAGCGGACGGGGGTCCAGCATGTTCTCAGTGCATAACAGCCCCACTCTGTCCTGGCACCAACACTGGGAGCCATAGCAGCATCTGCCAATCAAGCTGCCATGGCAACTGGGAGACATCGCCATGGCGATGCAGGGGGTCCATGCGGCAGTGCCAAGGGGAAGCTGTGCACCAAAGGCTGCGGAGACCGTTGCCAGAGCCAAGCCTGGGTAGGGGGGCGGGAAACGTTATGGGAACCGGTCCGAGGCATTTGTCACATGAATGGAGGGTCATCCCATTGGCCCTATTGCCACCTGGGGGTGTGGCCAGTGGGTGGGGGGTGTTGACATGTGAGGGGCGAGCAGCAACCAGGCATCCCCGATTACCACTAGAACAATCGCTGCGAACTCCATGGCAACCACTGGCCATCCATCATCCATAAACGCTAATAGAAGGAAATGTGGTGGCAGCACTGATGGAGCTAGGGGTGGGCCTCGGAGCAGTACAGGGCCTGGCTGGGGAGTGTCACTCCAACAGCACTCTCACCTCTAGGGCCTGATGATGGTGAACTCTCCCCGCATGACTCTATGGAGCTACCATGCCGGTGGGGGCATTGACATTTCCCTTTCTTCTGACTAATCTTATATATTCTGCACCAATCCTTTGGGTTCTGTGCTCCTTCTTGCTTAGGTGAACATGGCAAAATTACAGCAGCCCTGTGACTGAGACTCCTGCTGTGACTGAGACTCCTGCTGTGACTGAGACTCCAGCTGTGACAGTCTTCAGTCATGCTTTCTGCAGCCAGGGCTCAGGGAAGCATATTTCTTTGTGACACTGAATTCTTCAAGTCGTGAGTTCTAAGAAAGCCACTTCGCATCTCGAATAGAGCACTTTTAAAGACCACAGTGCTGTAAGCGTTTGCTGACGATGCCTCTGGATATCAGCGGGCTCAAGTTCTCCACAGCGGTGTCCCTGTAATCCTGTAACAGAAGCTTCTGGAAGTAAACCACCCAGCTGCTCGTGCCGATCTAAATCGGGGTCCGGCGCTTGCCAGGTCACTGTGGTGTGTAACGGCGACACCCTAGAAGCTTTTGGGGGGGGGGGGGGGGGCGAGGGGGGGGCCCCCTCCCCACCCCCCGAACCGCCGGGCGCCTCCGCGCGGGCGCCCTGCCGGGGGGGGTGCACGGG
>JAODKM010000047.1:33860-49151 GCA_026780845.1 Petrocephalus sullivani | reverse complement strand
AATATTGCGGGTGCGGGCGGGATTGGATAGAGACAGACAGCGGGAGCGGGCGGGATTGGACAGAAATATTGCGGGTGGGATTGGATAGAGACAGACAGCGGGAGCGGGCGGGATTGGATAGAGACAGACAGCGGGAGCGGGCGGGATTGGATAGAGACAGACAGCGGGTGCGGGCGGGATTGGATAGAGACAGACAGCGTGAGCGGGCGGGATTGGACAGAAATATTGCCGGTGCGGGCGGGAGCGGGATGAAAAAAATAGTCCTGCGCAGGGCTCTACTGTCAAGTAGGCATAATGAGAGAAACCCTAAGACCCTGAGTCCTTGAAGTGGGTGCCCCACACAAAGAGAATCCCCAAGGTCCGAATGCCCCACACAAAGAGAATCCCCAAGGTCCGAGTGATGCACCAGTTTCACCCCGTCATGAGAAAATGCCCCAAGAAAGCGTGACATAACAGCCCTTCTGCTGCAGGACCTGTCCCACCACTAGTGGCTGTGAGGCGAGATTCCCGACATTCCTGCCACCACCTCTGGACATCTGGACGCCACATGTTTCCCACTGTCTGACATGCAGACTTCCAGAAGGGGAACGTGACACCCAGACTTATGGGGGCCATCAGAGAAACGCATTCCTTATCTGCACACACAGTAAACCAGAAGGAAGCCCCCACACCCCATAGGAGACCTCATTAAGTCACCAGATTTCTTAATCAATGCATCCCTGCTTTCTGTTATTGCCGTCCAAGTCAAAACGAAGGCCCAGCCAGGCCTTCAGGCTTTGCTAACTACTCCAGACCTTCCCCACAGAGAGCCTGGGTCCTGATGGCCCCAGTCCACTTCGTAATGAAACCAGCATGAAGAGGAACAGCCCGGGCCCACATTCCCTTCATGCAGGCTGGGAAGTGACACAGAAAATGGAGAAAATGCGCTACCATGTGGACCAGAGGGGACCATCAAATTAGCGGCTTCTGCCTAATAAAACCAGCCAGTTTATCCCTAATTAAGCAGTTCTGCCAGGTAATCGCATGCCAGAAAATTCATGCTGGTAACTGTAGCTCCTTTGGCAGCAAGACAGTAGGGTACTCTGTGTTTATTTTTTTTGTGTGTGTGTCACTTTAAAAAGGGGCGCGTACCTGTTACACCATGGTAGCTAATATGTGAGCATCAGGAAGCCATTGTCAGCTAGCGGTGTAGCCACACCCATTTACATGCTGACCCCTGAGTATGTGTTTAAGGATGTGCAAATCAGGAAGGTTACTGGCTTTAAAGGGTGAGTATGTCTCCCACCAGTGATCAGCCCTTTACTGGTACTGCTTCAGTGAAATATCCATCTCTATGAACTGAATTTAATTATTGCTTAATCATTTCCCAATAATTGTTTTCTGTTGAATAATCTTATGGATCGATGTGATTTGCTGTTGACAGCCTGCGGGGGGTGCCAGCAGCTTACAGCAGCCATTCCAGCCAATGACATTACGTGAAGCCCGGCCTTGAACCCTGCCCCGATCAGCTTACGCTTTAAGTTCTGCTGTTTTCTGTCACACCCCTAAGCTGAGGTGTTTTGCAGTGATGCATCCTCGGGGACTCGTGTCACACTGCCAAAAACCACAGAAGGCAAAGCTTTGCATATCTGCTGGTCATCAATCAGGGCCTGTCAGACTGCGGTGGACTCGCTCGTAGAAACATAAAGGGGTCGTCTGTGAAGTGGTGTTTGGGGAGTGCTGTACGAAGGCTTAAGTCTACGTTTTATACCCTCTGAGTCCCATTAAGTAACATGGAGGGGCAGCCACCCGCACACACACTCCCAGATCCTCTGTTTCCCTCAAAAGCTCATTGAAATTCTCCCCTATCTGTGGATAGAAGTACAAACTCTCTACTTGCTAGACAAGAGTAAACACAACATCAAACTACACAGATAGCAGGCAGATTCAGTTTAGTCCGTGCACTTGGCATAAAACGTGGACTAGTTTGAAACGGTAAGAGTACATTTGATTCAATATTCATGAGGATTTAAAAACATTCAGTGTGTCTGTTGGGTACTTCATTGTGATGTCATGAAGGACTCACCGAATCCAAAGGCACCTGGAGCTGGAATGGGTGCTGATTGGACGGTGGTGGAGGTGTAGAGTCCAGTGACCAGAAAGCCATCGAAAGCAGTGTTGGTGGAGATAGTCACTGGGAAAAAAGAATTAAATTATTAAGTAATAAGAAAAAAATGTCAAATTACATATACTGTATGAAAACTGGTGGAAACAAAACCTGGGTCTGGCCTTTTATCCTCAGGACTACCCAACTCTGCCATTGAGCCCTATAATGGCCTGGCATCCTGTCCAAGGCATTGTGCCCTAGGACCCCGCCCCCCCCAACCTTCTACTCAATAAACATCCAGTAGATGGAGATATGAACAGATTATGGAAGTGACACTGTGGACCTGTAATATAGAACTTCATCTGACACTGACACTGATTTCGCCATCGGCGGTGGAAAGCGTCAGCAAGCATGTGCCCTGGCTGCTCTCAAAGATCCTGGGCAAGGGACGTTCCATCATTGAAGACTGTGGCAAAACACCTTACTTTCCGCGTCACTTAAAGGCTGCCCCAGACAGACTGCTTGTGCTTGAAGACCAAGAGGGAACTGAGACGATGCAGAAATGTAGCCAAGTTCCACTACAGCGAGACCAAAAGTCCAGGAATGACGGCGAAACACAATACGCATAATTATCCCACCACCGCCAAATCCCATTCAGTCCTAGGAATAATATGGAAAAGAGGACAGACATTCCAGAGTCTACAGGGGAACAGGAGTGCGCTGCCTGGACCCGCATCCCGAGGGGAAGACTGTATTTTCCTCTCTGGGGGAGGCCCGGCGATTAACTGGAACATGGTCTGCTGGGAGGGTAGGGGAAGTACCGGGGCTAGCAAATGGAAGCTGAGTATGGGTCAGGCCCCCACTTCGGTCTGGGTGCATCAGAACCTGGAGAAGTGCTACTACCGGCCTGTTTGCACCTCCAACCTATAGGGGGCACCCTTTGACTTTGGCTTGTGTTTGTCGGATACATGGCCCCAGAGTGAGACTGCTGCAGCCAAAGTGGATGGCCCGCCCCCGGCCTCCCTGCATCTCCAACAACATTACAGCCTCAATAATTCAGCACCCCTCCTTCCTCCAATATGAAAACATGTCCTTTCTGCCTTTAAAGCCTGCAGCCATCAAAGAACGTACAAAAAAAGAACCACACAAATCACACGCAGCAAGACTGAAATGGGTGACTCTTGATCCAGTTACCGCCAGGACGTCTGCGAGACAGTCATGGCAAATCTCACATTTCCTAAGTGTCTTACAAATAATGGGAGAAAGACTGATAAACAAGGGGGGGGGGACGTGGCCATCCCAGAGAGGGGTGAAGTCAGGTGACTAGCACTCATTCACATCATCTGCATCTTATTAGCCTTTATAATGTAAAACAGAGGTGAGAGCTGCTTCCTGCCATCCGAGCACATACCCAGTCCTAACCCCTTCTGTGACCCTAACACAAGTACCTGCTCATTCTCACCGTCGCGAGCAGGGCGGCGACTTTCACTGTGTTATTATTTCTCCTAAATAAGAAGGTATGTAGCGTGTAAGTGTGTCTGGGAGGGAGGGGGGTGACAGCTGGTGCTGTTTAAACTTCAGTGGGACCCTGTTTCAGTGACAGTGAGCTGAAAATTAGCAACCATGCGCACTCACATGTAGACACACACATACATGCCAACACGCGCACACACACATTGCGGCGCAGAGCAAATCCTGCACTCCAGATGACCTGATGTTCAATGGTTGCCTCATCTCCATCTTTTAGCCGTTCTCTCTCTCCCTCACTCACTTTCTCTCTACCCTGTAGAACCTGCACACAGTCTGGATTGTGCTAGAAGCTTGGGGGGAGGCTTGGGGGGGAGGGGGGGTAACACTCAAATGCAGAGAAGCTGATGCTGAATGGGGCCCATCTAGTCAATAAAAAATGGGAAATTAAATTATTCAGTCTTTTTCCTGAGAAGGAAGAACAGAAAGTCCCAACACAGCAGAGAGACCCAGTCTTGCACTAGATTAGGCCCACTGTAATTGCAAGGTGCATAGCATATATACCAAATTGCAGGTGTATCTCCCTGACCATTAGAGGGCAACATCAGGGAGGCAGATCTGGCTATTTACAGTGAGGAGATGTCGGTCTCATGTAGGTATTTAAGTTAAGTGCTCAGGGGTAACATAGCAGGCCTCCAGAGAAGTCCATGTTTTCTACAGTCTTGTACAAGAGCTACTTATATTGATTAGATCACTGTTTCCCAATCCGTTCTTCAGGGAACCGCAGACAGTCTGTGGACAGTCTGGCAGGGAGATGGGAGGGAGCAAAAACATGAACTGTCTGTGGGTCCCCAAGGACCTGGTCGGAAAACACTGAATTAGATGCCTAGTCATTTAATAGTGATGCTCCAGGCTTCTTCATACACCATATCACACTTATGAAATTAAATGACACACACATAGTAGACCAGGGCACCTGCTCTAGTCCTCCGTACCCTCGTGAGGTGGGATCACAGCCCTCATCCAAATACCTGGAATTCTGCAGTTCTCCTCGGAGAAGGGAGTTTGAACATCGCCAGGCTGTAAGGTCGACAGCATTTGAGAGAGCTCTAGAGAGACCTTAGGCTCCAATTAGAGAATGTCAACCTGCCACCAGCACCAGGAGCGTGTTCAGGGTGAGCATGGATGGTGAGGGCTCACAAGGTAACTCTGGGTAATTGGGCCACATGGCCATCCTGCTTCCCTCTTGCAGTTTGACACATGCATGGAGAACATAACCAAGCTACCTTCCTATGACACCTTATTTTCTTCACTCCAGTCTCGGTTGCCCTCATATGGAGAGTTTCCCATCTAAATGAAGCAATGGTCGAGACCAAAACAGCTCCCCTCGAAAGTTACAGAACTGTGATCTCCATGAAATCCAGAGATATATTTCAGGTTGAAATCTCTGAAATTGCCTTCTTCTGCACAAAGATCAAGGGGGTGAAATGTAAATTGCTACACATGAAGGTGAACTATCCGGGATTTGATGAACATCCCATGGTCAACGTCCAAAAGTGGGATGTGTCAGGGTGCCGTAGGTCAATCACAGGAAGTGGAATATTCCAGAATGCTAGCCCCATATGATCTGTAAGTGACCTCACCTCCCCTTAAGGTAATGCTACTCTCAAATATACCTCAGAGCAGTTCAAATTGTTTTCAAACAGTTACGTAACTCCTTAAAGTTCAACTTAGATAGAGCATATTGCTTTTTAGATTAGAAGTCCTCTGTGAGTCTGATTGCTTGATCCTATAACACACTATTAGCACCTTGGATGGAACCTCCCAGACTGGCCAAGATCAGTGAGGACGTGGTTCTGAGACAGCACTTATCGCATAAAAAAACCTTAGCCGTAGCTTAAGAAGCTGTGGTTGGGCCTTGAGACACAGCAGAAGCAGAGTACTTACATTGGCAGGGGAGTGGCACATTACCTCACTCTAACTGCTAACATTAATAACACTTGGGGTGGCAGGGGAGTGGTTTTCGGTGTCTAGGTGGAGCCCCAGCAAACTACACAGGCTGGCCAGTATGAGGTAACTTAGAAGAGGCTGGTGCCATGAAATAGCATGACCTGCACACCAGATTAAAAGCAAGGCACGCCTCAAAGAGCACTGGCATCCATTTAATGCCTCTCATCCATTTTTCTGGACAGAACTCGTGTGCGTGCAGCATGTCTCCCATAAAGCCCGACATGGCAAGCAGGAAGATTTCATGGGATCACATGGGCCACCTTCCCAAATGAACAAAGGAGAAGGATCTTTCACAGGGAGAATTCAGGAGCCTTATGTGCAAAAACGAAACGACTACTGTTTGGAAAAGCTTCTAATTTCTGTATATTTTATTGTTATTGTGGTGTCAGTCATTTTAACTTATGGGTTTTTTTTAACACTCTCAGAGTTTCTGTAACTCCGTCAGTGTTAATATTCTTTGTGTCTGCATTACTCTCTCAGTGTCAGTGGGACTCTCTCAGTGTTATTTATACCCTTAGAATTAACACCCCCCAGTTTTACAGAACTTACATAAACCGAGTGCAGCAGCCTGTACTGTAATCTGATCACCTCTCAAAAACACATAAATAAAATTTCCATCTTATAAAGCACAAAAGTTTAAAAACCTCTGTGACAACGATTGCCAGCCAGATGGTTTTTTATGTCTTTTACATTCTTTTTCCACTGGATGAAGGAGACTGACCAGGTGACCCGGGCAGCTCCGTCACAAGGTGAATACCAAAATGTAAATGGAGCAGAAGCTGGAGGCGGGCTCTTGGCGGCCGGGCAGCCGACTGCATCGCCCCAGGACTTCCTGTCTGGTCACCTGTGCACATTACCACCCACTGCTGTCGAGCTTGGGTGCCATATACACAAATGCGAGTACGTGGCCTGTGACCCTCAATGGGGAAAAGTCATCAACAAAAAGTGAAAAAAAATTGTTGGAATTTTGAGGGCCATTTCCCAATTTTCAGAAAATCCCATAATTTATACATTTCTGTTTTCAAGGTTTTCTGGGATGGTGATAACTTTTTTTCATTCAATTTAGAAAGAGGCCCCATGGGAAGTCCTTCAGCGTGTGTGTGTGTAAGAGAGAGAGAGGCCCCTTCACATGCCAAAATGTGACAGATAACCACGTAATCCTGTCATAAGCGCATCCGTTTTGGGTCCAAACCCAGAGTCCACGGGACACTTGCTGAGTTACCTTGTATCATGGCTCCAGATTCTTTCCCGCCGAAATCCCGCCAAGGAACTCAGCCCAGTCGAAAATGGTGACAGTGGCCAGCATGATTACCAAAGCCGGCAAAGGCTAATCGAGGTCAAGAGGAACAAATGACCTCCCGTTGCCAAGTGTATCTTAGCAACAGACAGAGTTTCCTGCAAGTTTTTCGGCACATCCTTAACAGGGCCAAAGAAACTCTGGGTGCGATTCAGAGAAAATGGCATTTCATAAATTCAATGCCCTGTATCTCACACTATGGGGCAAAAATACCCATTTTTATTCAGTGAGAAAATCTTTTGATGTACATGACAGACCCCTGGGTCATGTCCACACATAACCCTAACCCTAACCCCATTCCCAAGAAATCTGCCTCACCAGAATACAAGTTGAAAACCAAGCTTTGAGATGGAGTCTACCATGGGGCCAGCATGTTTTGCTAACCAGCTAGCTAGCTATGTTCTTCTCACTCTATGAAAAGGACAAACCTGTGCCTGCACAAGAGTGTGTATGCAGCATGCGTGCCCGCGCTGTGGCACCCGCAGCCTTCAAAACCAGTCAGTGACTTTCACGCTAAGTTACTTTGCAGCCCTTTGATCAGGATTCATCCACTCCATGGGGCTGGAGTGCCTATCAGACCCCTATTATCATTTCGGAGACTTGTAACTGTCTGAACTCGGAGCTCAGGCATCCTACCAGGGAGCTCAGAGCTGAGAAAAGCAAAGACCAGTAACCATCCTCGAAAGCAGACTGGAGATCTGCGTATAACCAGGGAAACAGGGTAACTGCAACCCACATGGTGACCTTACGGCGCGTTTGGCTCAGAACGCATATTACAAAAAAACCACCTAGCCACTTGATGAAACACAGAAGCATATGGCCCAACATGGAGCTGTGTCCGCACTGAGCAGGACTGAACTCTATCAGAGTCTCCTTCAATCACCTCCACCTTTAAATCCTACATGCAGCATCTGTGGATGCCATAACTATCAATCAGTGTCCGACTCTCTCTCTCCCCCAAAAGGTCTCACGCTTAAGGTATACGGTTTCCATTTGGTGTTTCAGCATCATGAGGGTTAAGAGTCTCTTCTCGTCTTGTACATGATTAATCCCACTTGGGAAATATATTAATCATCTGCTTTGCATCATATTCCAAAGCCTGTCAGGATGAAACTGCTGAATTGGTTAAAAGAGCGAGTAGTGAGGTTAGAGATGACGGGGACGCACAACAGTGTCACTTATTTACCGTCAACAGGCACATTATCGCAGTAATTACATATAAATAAAATAATGACACGCTTGATGATTAAAACAAGCTGACACCTAACGGATGAGCATCAGTAATCACACCACAGCGGTGCCAGATTAGAAAACGCTATCCATCTCGTCCGAGTGGCTCACCATGGAAGGAGCTCAGAAACTAAAGGTGTGCCCATTTTGACGTAATGTTTGGAAGCAGAAATATTCCAGGACAGCGATTTTAAAATTCATCACACAGATTTTTTTTCCACACAAATTTGCTTCATCCATCAAAACAATGCGGCGCGACTGAAATGATACCACACAGAAACGAGAAAGCACACCACCCCCCCCCAACCCCCTAGAGCCCAGAACAGGAAATATTTATGGCGGGTGTAATTAAATGTAATCATTTCATGTGAACTCTTTTCCAGTTCTTATCTCCTTGCTAGCAATTTACCCTAACAGGGGTCATTCGGTGACCTGTGGGGGGGTGTAATAGGAGGATGCTGGCTCGGGGTACGAAAGCCTGAAGAAAGATTGATTAATGTGGGACGGTGGTGCTGGTCAGTGGGGGGGGAGGCAAAGTAGGGGGGGTGATATATCAGAGAGGCCTCATGTATTTTTAATCATGTTCTTTTACTGAGCCGGGAGCATGATGGATTTTGTTCAGCTCCCCCCCCAATCACATAAACACCCACCACCCCTCTCCCTTTCCCTCCACCCTCCCAAGACACAGCAGTCCGTCAGACGGCCGTCGACGGGAATCTGCAGCGTGGGGGGGCCTTTGGGGTTGGAGCTGGCGTGTGGTAGACAGGGGCATTAGTATGCAGTGTGCGTAATGTGTAAAGGTGAAAGAATAAGAATACAAAACAAGATGAAAGAGAGGTAAGTAAATCGCAAAGATTCACAGGAAGGAGACGACCAAGTAAGAATCTCGCAGACAGATGCACACTGATGCTGGCTGATCAGGGGCTCTCTGGATGCATAAGAGAGAAATCATCACCTGACACTGTTATCGCCTAGGTTACCGCATCCATAATCAAGCGACCAAAAGGAAACAGCCTAGTGACTGACCACAACTGGATCCCTGGGAGACAAAGAGTTCCTGGTTTTTTAAGGTGGGTGTGTCAATGTTCCCTCCTACCTACATCCCACCCATGCAGCCTCTGGATTGGACAAATTAACAACCTCCAGGTCATCCTTTGCAGTTCCTAGAAGTATGGAGATGATACTAAAAGTAGGCACACCCCCTCATTCTGTGGCAGCACCCACGGCACCGCGCATCTTCCCTGACGCGGTAAGGCCACACCCCCTCATTCTGTGGCAGCACCCACGGCACCGCGCATCCTCCCTGCTGCGGTAAGGCCTCTGATGCCAGTGATTCAGCTGCTGCTTTCCTGAATACTGCAAAAAGCGGTCAAATCTATAAAGTCGAACTTCATCCTGCAGTGAACTTCACTAACTGACTTTAGTTTCTGCAGAAACATCCAGACCACAGGTGAAGGTTTCACAGATAAATGTATAAATAAATTTATAAATAAATAATAAATACGACTAAATTTCAAATTACAGGCAAGAATACAAGCCCTTTGCCTGCTTTGGATCAAAAACATGTGAATAAATATACAACAAATACAAAATGAATTACAATGTGGAATTGGGAAAATTCTGACACTGACTAGGTCATTGATTTTTAATTAATGTGTTGTTTCATTAATTATATATTTATGGCCTATAAATGGCATGTGGTCAGTGGTCATTTTTCATATGTTTAAACTGAGCATATCCATTGACATAACTGATGCATTAATATTCATGCCCAAAAAAACACCTTCCTCTATCCATACTAGAGACTGTGACGGCCCGGATGCCTAATAACTCAGGGAGCATTTTTGTTGGCCACAGAAAATACTTATTCACAGGATCCTCATCCAGAGGATGCTTACAGCTGACACAGGACTAGATGGGTTAAGACGATTAGCAGAAATTGCCGGAACAAAGTTGCCTCCTCGCCAAATAGCTCCAGAGTGACTGCAAAGAGGTGTGACAGAATCTCAGATGCTCACATGTGGCAATCAACACAGTCTCACACGTTTCCCCAGCCTCTCGAGAGACACACGAGTGCCTGGGGGCGCCCGAGATGGCGGCCCATCATCGCTGGCCAGGGTCACTCTCCGACAAGTGTGTGCCAGCGCCTCGGGGAGAAGCCGGTGGTAATTGTCTAGGTGCAACGTGAGAGCCAGTTTAATTTTTATTCTCCTGTGAGAGTAGAGAAAGTAGGCAGAGGCAGGTCTGTTTACCCCAGGAAACTGTCATCATCAATGGCTTAATCTGGCAGCTTTGATCCTGCCTTTCCTGTGCTATAAAACTTTCTATGTTTCATTTAACCTGAAAGAAACGGCAAAGAGTGAAAAGATCTATGAAAAGTCAAATGAAAAGTGCATTTTTCCTTCATTCATTAAAAAAACTTTATTATTTCAAGCCCCGCCACCCCAGGCCAAGATCCAGCTATACATCATTTGTTCTCCTAGATGCTATCGCCCAGTGGGCTTGGGAAGCCTCCCATCTGCAGTATCCCTCAGCCAGTCAGTATTGGTTGAGTTTTGCTTTGGTAGGCATAACGCCAGACCCCGTTCATGTCATCTTCCTTGTTTTGCGACAATCACACCAGCTCTCACTCCTCTACAGAAGGCTTTGGTGGAGCCCAAGGCGTAGGCTTCTCCCTGTCCACTCCTCCTGTGGTCTGAGACGCTGTGGAGACGATGCAGCCCGCTCAGAAGGAAGACTGACTCACTCATGAAGCCTCTGACCCACCAACAGTCCCCAGATGGGCAAGCCCTTCTGTGGCCACAGCAAAGGCACTGGAATTCGTACCAAGGGCAGAGCACTGAACTTCATAAGGCTGATTCTCTACAGCACACCCTGTACCACCCTCTATCACACCGATTTACAGAAAAGCAAACACTTCTCATCGTGTAGCCAGGCAGCCGAGAGGTGCCTTTTTGGCACCTGTAGACCCCAGTGTCCTGCAGTCTTAGCTGTACAGACGACTCTGGCGTCACTCCAGTGCATCGTGAATCTGTAGTAACTCTGGGCAGGGGGCGCTGTTTTGACTATTCTACACTTAGATTGAACCGAAACTGCACTTACATTAAATCTTGACTGAACCTAGACTTCACCTAGATTGAATCTAGACTGAAGCTAGCCTGTACCTACATTGAATCTTGACTGAACCTAGACTGCACCTAGATTGAACTACGACTGAACCTAGACTGCACCAACACTGAACCTTGATTGAATCTAGACTGCACCTAGATTGAATGGATGTGGCACCTGACACCTGACTTCATAAGGGTATTTTTGAGCTCAAGTTGAGCAAAGAGCAACAAGATGGACTCCCTCTGCAGAAGAGCTGGCATAGGCGTCGGGTGGAAGCACTAAATCTCCTTAGTCTCCAACAAGGCAAACGAGGCGGGACGTGATCCAAGTGCACAAAACTCCGAGAGGGATACACGGCATCCAGTCCAAGGACTACTTTAATGGATTCAAGAACAAGGGGCCGCGAAAGGAAGCCAGTCGGGAACGAGTTTAGAACAGAACAAAAAAACTCTCTCCAGTCCAGATGGTGGTGGGGGTTTGAGACAAGCTTCTTAGAAATGCAATGGAGGCTCAGTCTTTAGATTCACCCACGTCAACACGAAGTAAAATTCTGCCAATATTTATGAAATTTCCAAACAAGAAAGACAGGGTCTTAAGCTGCCAGCTCAGGTTTGTAACACTTTTCATAATCTTTGTAGAGGCGGGGGGTGGTGGTGCGAGCATCCAGGTCTGCTAGTAAGGTTTACTGTCACTATACATTTTTCACAGAAACAGCTACATGATTACAGGCAGTCTGGGATTCTGGAAGAGCCACTTCCATCTTTAAAATTCCTTCAAATTAATCAACAGTTCCTGCACCCTCAATCCCTGAGGAGTTTAAGAAAACAAACAATGGCCATTTTGGTGACCCCCCCTCCCCCCAGGAATAACCTCACTCCGTTTCCCCCTGGCCACCCAGCCTGAGGGGAAGGTCCCCTGCGGTTCTCACAGTGACCAGTTTATGAACTACAGTGGGCTGCCTTCACCGTGGTGTGGGGGGGATAGGTGGCCTCAAGACCCAAAGTGGGCAAGTCAGAGACTGCCAGAACTGAGGGTGATAAAACCCATCTGATAAGCTCCGTTCTTTCAGCTGCCCAAGTGTGTAGGACGAGCAAACTCCACACAGGGGAAACAGCCAGGTAATAATCAGACAAGGATTTAAGCGAGGCCCACAACACACACAACACACGTCAGCTGTGAACTTCAGTAGAACAAAAGGCTCCCAAGGGCCTGCCAGGGGAGACACCATGGAATTTTTAGCTCCTCTGCGTGTGTGGCCGACGTCCAAGTACCTAATTAATGAACAACACGGATATTATGAATGACTATGGAGAAGCCAGCTCCAGATCCACTTCCTCTCTCTCTCTCTCTCTCACGCACACACACACACACACACACACAGAGCAGTCCTGAAACCGCTACTGTGAAACCGCCACTCCCATTAGCGGGCTGGTTCTCTCCATGATCCCCAGAGCATGTTAACCATTAAAACCACACCACAACCCTCCACACCACACACACATACACACACTGCACCCAGTAGAGCAGCTGGAAGAAGGAGACTCTACGACGCTCCGCGACACATGCCAGTTGGTCGTTGACTGTGTGGCATCAGATATTCAGATCATAGACACCTCTACCCTTGTCACCATTTAGAACCCCCCCTACCTGGAGAAATGGACCTCCAGCATACAGTGAGAAGGGGTCACAGGTTACAGCAGAAGCAAGTACAAACCTCAGCTTCTCCAGACGGCAAGCAGTGCAGAATGTAGTGATGGCCACTGTGGACATCAAATACATTTGGATACTGGACTTAAAACAAATCTGTGTCACAAAGAATCAAGGAAGCCACGTAGGTGTCTCCTCAACGAGACGCTGCAGACGGGCTGACAATCCCTTCATTAACTGTTTCCACAAACTCAAATTCCTCCCCCCAGCCCAACACAATGAACCAGACCCACAAGTCTACAGTCACACTCTGCTAACCAGCGTGCTGTTCGGCTCCGATACCATTATCTCACGCTGGGCCAAAATAAGCGGCGGGGCGGAGAGTGTCCGAGATGGGGTCGTCGTGGTAACACTAAAGTGTCATTAAACCAATCACGAGTCCGGCTGTAGGTCTAAGCCCAACAACTGCCTCCTGCAACCTTAATTCCTGTACATCATTCATGCAGCATTGATTGGTGTCACTTTGAAAAGAAATGGGTTTGGGGGAGGTTTGAGGTGGAGTTGTTTTTTTTGAGATTTGGGTTTTGATCTTCTGCTGTGAAACATGGCTATGGATGAGCAGTTCCCACCTAAATGAACTCTCACACAGTTCAAATCCACCCAACATACTGAAATGTCCTCCAACCCACCTAGGATGGCATCCCAATTACACCACTGCTGTGGCATGTGGTTGGCAGGAGCTCATAGCCGCCACACCACCACCTAGGGGGCTCCAGCAAGGGCGTGGGAGGAGTGCAGCCATCCTCAGGACCCTGTGGTACACACACACCTCTGACCCTCACTGCACTTCCAGATCTGATGGTGAAACGGCGCCACTCCAGTACTAAAACACACACACACACACACACACACACACACACAGAAACACACCGTGACACATCTACATATACGCTCACAAGTGCAGATACTCAGTGACACACTCAGACACACATTCTTGCACAGAGATACAGAAATTCATAGGCAGATACACCCACATAAACACAGATATAGAAGCCGACACTCAGACACAGATATACAATCACGCACAGATATGCACACTGACAGATAGGCACCCATGCGTGCACAGATATGCACACTGACAGATAGGCACCCATGCGTGCACAGATATGCCACCATGCACACAGAAGGCAAAGCCATCACGCTTTTTTTCTCCTGACACGCAGCCACAGAAAACACCACATACATGTGTCTGCGGGCGTAGTCGTGGTAACCGCTGCATGTTTCCAGGCATTTCAGTGCAGTGTCACCACCGCACGGCGAAGGGAAACTCCATTCTTTCCATCCTCTCCGGAGGGCCAGGAACACCAGCTGGCAGCCCCCCTGCCCCCCCCCCCCCCCAACACCCTGAGCTGCTCTGAAACATCTCCGCTGCTCCTGCTCACCACACAGCCCAATCGCTCCTTTCCCATCTCCTCGATAAAGCGGCACCCCCCGGACGCCTCTGTCAGGCTCCGTGTCGGCCCCGATCGGCCACCATTTGGGTTCTGCCCCCTTGTGGCCCCGTGGCCCCGTGGCTCCCTGCCCCCAGTAAGAATACCGAAACTTGACAAAGACGCTGCTGTGTGTCAGTGTGAACCGACAGGACCGCTGGAAACACAGAGCAGATTTATAAATATAAAACAACAAACTGCTTAAAAATGGAGTCCCGGTGATGTCAGCGGGCTGGATCGAGCACCCTGGGTTAGTGGCAAACACATTTGCATGTGTTCTGGGCAAACAGTCACAAATCACATAGTGGTATGTGAGCTTCAACTCCCTCCCTCTCTGTCCTCTTAACTACGCCTCTATCACTCTCGCCTCTCTTCCCTCTCCATCTTTTCCTGATACTTGTATATCTTTATCCACCCTACTCTTTGTCATATACATTTACTCATATGGATTGGTACTGGTTGTCAGTGGCCCAGTTACCGCCAGGCTGGGGCCTCAGAACCCAACAGGAGGCTTGTACAAACCCCTACAAACGGCAGCTCACCTGCTTCATTATGAAGGGTGGGGGCAGGCCAGACCTTTTCTTTACTATAAGGTAAACAAAAAAAATTCACATCTCTCCATAAATTATAAACTCCTGTCACGCCCACTTTGGCCTCCCTGAAGGAAAACAAACAAACAGCAGGGAACTGAAACTGAAGAGACAGAAAGATCGCCCCCCCCCCCAGAATGGTACGCCCGGTTATTAAAAACACAAGACAAGCTAAGAGGCAAAGTGGTGGAGGGAAGGTGTAGAAATGGAGGCAGAGGCCAATCCCAGCATGAGAGGCATAAACATTACCCCCCCCCCCCCCCCCCCCCCCCCCCCCCCCCCCCCCCCCCCCTTCCCCCCCGCGGTGGTTGTTTGTTTGTGCGGCGGGCCCGCCTGCGGGGCCGACGGGCCGGTGAGGGGGCG
>JAODKM010000047.1:6515-17270 GCA_026780845.1 Petrocephalus sullivani | reverse complement strand
TTACCCCCCCCCCCCCCCCCCCCCCCCCCCCCCATTTAAAAAACATTTCTTTTTTTCTTTCTTTCCCACCGTTCTTTTTTTTGGTTTTTTTTTCTGTAAAAAAAAAAAAAAAAAAATATATATAAAAAAAAAAAAAAAAAAGGAAAAAGGGTGTTTGGGGGGGGGGTGGGGGGGGGGGGGGGGTCTGCCAGAACCAGCCAGCCGTAATCTACAAACAGCTGGCAGGATGCAGGAGCGAAACTCTCCACGCTGGTGATGGTGCCGCTCTCTGGTTGTTGGGTTCCTCACTCAGCTGGGGGCCAGGAGTTATTCTGGCAGGATGTGGGGTCATTAGCACCTCCCATTGGGGTGGGGGTGGGGGGGGTCAGGGAGAGGGAGTAGGCCGTCGCTTTGAAAAGCCTCCAGGGAGTTTGTCATGAAGAACGAGGTTAGGGCCTCAGGCACAAACTCCTACCGCACACAGAGACACACAGACACACACACACACACACACACACAGATACACACGGACACACACACACACACACACACACACATACACTCCTCCCAGGTTTTCGAGCGGCCGGCTCAGAACACAATCAGACCCAGGGCCTGTAGAGCTTTCCTTGCATCACACAGATCCCGCCTCACAGCGCTGACCTCTGACCCAGCCTGCGTTTGAAGTGCTAAACAGCTCCGGGCCGGGCACAGGAAGAGGACGAGGAGGCTGATCAGCGTCCCATTGGTAACGATGCACCTGCCCATGACCCCTATTCCTCCACTCCTCATTCTGTAGTTCCTCATTCTCCTTCCTGTATTCCAGTTCCTTTCCTCTATCTTTAATTTCTCAGATACCCTTTTCTGCACCACCCTAATTCCTTTTTGCATCCCTCTCCCTCTTCATCTCTCTTCCTCTGCCTGTCTGTCTTCAGTTTTTCCTTTTCCTCACTCTGACCCTTTATCCTGTACCTTCTCATGTTGTAGCTCTTTGTTAAATACGCTATTCCTATTTTTCCAGTTTCCAGTTTGGTCACCCTCTCTCTCTCTCTCTCTTCCTGAATTTACGTGGACTCTACCTACCATCTCACCCTGTTCTGGTCTTTTCTTTATTCTCTCTCTCTCTTTCCCTCTTTTCTCTTCACCATCCCTGCCACGCCCTGCCCCCCACCCCAGTCCCTCCGCCACCATGGCCTCCCCACTAGCTACCCGGGGCGTCTCGGGACCGAGCGTACCGACCTGTTAAAGTTTACCCGCCGCTCGGTCCGAGAATGACTGATGATGCATATTTCATACGCCGCATTAAAAATTCAGGAGATCCGTTCACCTTCGTGTGTTTCCCCCTCTTTCTGCGAGCGGGCGGAAGAAAAGCTCGCCTCAATAATGGATGAGAGAGAACAGTTTGCGGAGGAAAGAGAGCGAGAGATGGAGCGTTCGGGAGTGGTGTGGGATTATACGGGACGCACGGGTACGTGACGGCATTCCATGCAGCAGATTCCGGCTCCGTCCCTGCATACACACAGCTGGCTACCCCTGGGAAACCTCCGTCACTCAGTCACGGACAGCAAACGGCAAGCAGGTGGAGCCCTGTTTGCACAGCTTAGAAGCCACCCAGCCCATCTCCCCATAGCTGCTTCTCTAGCCCGATCTGCCATGTCGGCCGAAAGGGGGGGTGGGGGGAGTGGGAGGTGGCAGGAGACGGGCTCGCATCCCGGTCCAGCGGGACACCAGACGGCCCGCCCAGCAATGTTTTGTTGGCCAAGCTCCACACACTACCCAGATGCCAGGCATGTATATGGGGGTGGGACTACAGGGGCAGTGGCCCCAGCTGCAAGCTGACTGGCCCCTGAACTGCCCCCTCCCCTGTCACTCACCAATTCATAACATATCACTGGCTAATGATAAGGTCGCCCCCTCTTTGTGAATTACGGCTCCTCTTATGCCCCTCCCCACCTTAAAAATCATAGAATTGCCCCTGCTGGACACAGTGGGTGTATATAGGCCTTCTTTAAAGGTCACCTGATCTGACCTCATCTGGGTGTCCTAGCAGAGATGGATGCCCCCCCCCACCCCAGATATACAAAAAGGAGACAGCAGAGTAACAAGCATCTGAAGTGGAAATTCAAACAGAGAGCCCAATTATCACACTGTTTATGCCGAGAATATAAATATCCTCCTGAAGCTGAACACTAAGCAACAGGATAAAATACATCACTGCATCCGTAATACGGATCTCTGCAGGCCAGCCTGTCAAGCCAGACCCTCAAGACTAATCTGTGCTCACATGTAAAGGGCTTATGCAAAGGTGAGCAGGGAAACAGCGCCACCTATTGACAAACAACAAAACATTTCTTCAGGTTGTATCTCGGGAAATGGTGCTAACCAGGGGAAACGCAAGGCGTGCACTCTCTACCGAGCCCAGGGTGCTGTTACCATGGTATGTTTTGCTGCTAGGGAGTAGTGCGATAAGCTGATGCAGCGGGGTTTTGAGCAGAACCCGGGGCTCTTGGAAACACTGGCGCCTTCCATCGACACGTCAGGAGGCAGGACGTCTGACAACCAAGTGAACAGGAGGCGTCTGGCAGAAGGGAGCGGGGGGGCGGGGGCGTGAAGGGGGGGCTGGTCGATATCCCTCGCTTACTGGACTCTGCAGGGCAGCCTCATTAATACAGCGCTCTGGTTATCTGGCTAACGAGGGTAATGTAAGCACGGGGCAGAACACGCGGCCTGGCCCCCCCCAGGCGGTCAGCGACCCGCCAGACGGACGGGAAGCCGGCTTTCCCATTCGTTCCGAAAACAGCACAGGAGCTGCTTGGGGGCCGCCCCCCAGGCCTGAAGCAGATCCCCTCCCAGTCTGGGAACCCCTCCACCCAACACAGACTCTAATTCCCGGTCCGGTTCCGCAACCGAAGGGTTCAGGTGCTTGAACAGAGCACCCGTGCTGAGATCAACGCATTGCTACCATCTTTGTGGTTTTTTTTTTAACTCCTGGGCATATTTTGGCCTTAAATTGAAAAAAAAGACCGGCAGCAACAGGCTGACATGACGTGACGTGAGGAGTTTGCCGAGAAAACGCCCAAGAGGAAGCGTGTTCCGGACAGAAATCACCGAAACAGGAACAGCACTGAACTTAATAAAATTAATAAAACCTGTACATGGCGGTGGAGTCCAGGTCTGTGCAGTTGAGGAAGAGCTGAGCTCTGCGATACCGGCAAGGTCTACCATGCCAGTATATACCGGGGCAAACTGACATCACCGTGTGGCTTCCAATCTGGCTTTCAGCACAGCACCATCTGGGATGTGATATGGAAAGTATTCTGCAGCGCTAAGACAGAGGAGACCAGATTAGCCGCAGCCAGAGCTGTCTGCAGGTACACAGAATTTGTTTCTTTATGTGGTGGATATTCTCATATAAGTACATATAAACAGGAAAAGAGAAAGTCCCGCCCCTTTGAACCAATAGCTGATTGGTCGGTAACCAACAGTGATAGTTTATCTGCAGCTCTCATGATAGAATTAAGGGGGAAAAAAGGAGGCAAAAAAACGTATCTGTTCCCTAGCATCCGCCAGGCCTGATGACTCCCAGAGGGGAAAAGTGTCCTGTCAGAGCTGCCCCCAGTCGGAGCCGCTTCGGGCCAGGATGATAGGCCACACAGGACTGTAGAGGAGCAGAAGGGAAGGAGCATTTGGACGCTGGGGAAAAGACCCATATTGAGGGAACAAAAAGACAGTACAGAGAGAGGGAGAGATATGCCATGACCGGGTGGCGGCTGGTGCTTCAAAGACGGCAGAGCCACAGAAAGGGCTGCCCATGACCCCCCCTTATCTCCACCAATCCAGACGCTGACGCCCACTCTCTCGGACGCACGCCGGCTGGCTGCTAATGCCTCACGCAGCCCTATGGCAGAGTCCCATCGCCCCCTACCCCAGAAGCCCCCACAGTCTCTAATCCTGTGCAGCCGGCCTTTAGCCCACATTGCAGCAACCTATCACTCATCCGCCTTCCTGCCCTCCATCCATTCCCCCACTAAAAAAGGCAAAATCTGCCCTTCATCGCCCCCACTGGGACCCCGACTGCCCCAGGCTCCAACTCACTGATACCGACGCTGTCTGGACACAGCTGAGACTCATGAGCTCTTTGTGGTTTGGCGTCTGTTCCCCCCCCAACCCTTTTGACCCCCCCAGAGCTTGCAGAAACCCCAACAGTAGCAGGAATGAAAGAGCTTATTTTCAGAACGAGCTTCTGTTCATCTCTCTATCTGCCCCTCCAGTAAACGGCTTTCTGGTCAGGCGCAGTCTCACTGGGAAGCTTCTGCTCCTTCTGCAGCAGCCCAGCGTCCTCACGGACCACAAGTCTGATGTTTTCCACGGAAACAAAGATAGCTGGCATCGCTGATTTACTCATTTTTTAAAAGCCTCTTTGTGCTATTTTATCAGAATCCTGCCGCCCATTAATGTGCTTGAGGCCAAATTTTATGAGAGTTGGATTTACTGCAGTGGTCCGTAATAGATAAGAGGCTTTTTCTCGTTCCACGTTGCAAAGCATTTCGCAGTGTGAAATCAATAACACAATGTTATTCGTAAAGGTTTTGGCAGAACTGGTGTTTCTGTGTTTAAATAACTGCGGGCATTTAATTCATACTGGCTGCGGAAAGCTTGGATTAAATGCTTTAGACAGTTAGTTAATTAAAGGGACTTTTCAAAGTCCTCGCGCTCTTACCATCGTACGAAAAAGCCAGACGCTATTGCTAGTTTACAGGCCTGCGCTGACATCTGGTGGCAATGATTAGAAACTGCATATTGAGAATATGTACAATTCTGTCTCGTTCACTGCGTCCCGTTCAGCATGTCCCCGCCATTGTGACCCTACGCGATTTCACAACAGATACATTAAGCACAATAGATACCAGTATTATTACTGAACCAAAGAGGAGACGCCAGGACTTCGACCGCACGCTTTGGACTGTGGGTCCGACTGCAAAGACTTTGGGTATCATTTTGTGTTTGAGAGTTCAAATTTCAGAGACGAAATTGCATGAAACATCAATGCAAGGATTTATTTTCATAGAGAAAACTGAAAAGATGAGATGAAAAGATGGGGGGGGGGGGGTTTGCCCAAACGATTGAAAGTGCCTCCTTTTGAGATTCTATATGCCCCTTTTAGGCAATGATGCTAAATTAACCGTCTGGGATATCCCAGCTGCTCCCCAGAACCTGTCCCTCGAAGAAACCGCTACTCACGGCATTGCTGTGTATGCTGGCTGGCAACGTGAATAGTATCAGAAAGACGACAGTCATCGATGGCGGCAGAAGTGATGGCCAGAGCCCTGAATAAGGAACAAGGGCTGGAGAATCCTTGGGGTTGGAGGGGCAACAGAGAGAGAGAGAGAGAGAGAGAGTGAGAGAAAGAAAGCAAGAGAGGGAGCGAGAGAGAGAGAGAGAGAGAGAGAGAGAGAGAAAGAGAACGTGAGAGAGAGGGGGAAAGAGAGAGGACATTCTTTTTCATTTTACAGAGCGCCCCTTACCTAATACCGAAATACCTAACAGTAGAGCCTGGCCATATGCAGACTCGACTGCAGCATCGCTGTAGAAACCGGTCAAGCCAAACTTGTCAAGGTCGCCAACTCTGGCATGATACTCACACTCACGCTCACGCAAAAAGTCTTATGACAAATATATATTATTCCAGTATAAAGTAAAATTAGCTACACCAAGGGCACTGGGGTAGTCTGCAAATTCTACAGACTATTTACAAGGTAAAAGAACTGTTGCATACATATAAATGTGTATGCACATGTATGCAGAACAAAAGCTGAGCAAATCTGGCAACCCTGACTTGTTTCATGAGCAATACCAGTTAAAAGTGCCTTGGGTGTGATGGGCAAAGCCGACAATCCACTGTCCGTGGTGCTGAACCTGCACTTTCCTAGTAAGGCCGGCCCTGAACACACTTCCCAGCACCGGGTTAAAAATAAAACTAGACCTAATAGTTATTCAGATTTAAAAATAAAAATGTTTGGATTAAATTCTACGATCATTTGTTTAAACTTCATAAATGCAAAATTTACAGAAGCAATTTTAATAAAATATTCACAATGTCACTCAGGCCTAGACCAGCAGAAGTAAATTAGGCCTACATGTTCTATAGTGTTACATCTGTTAACGTAATGCATAAGAATTATACCATTCTGGAAAACATTGTTTAGAGTGCAGGGCTTCTCTCATGCATCAGGTCCAGACTCAAGAAACCTTACGGCAAATCTATATTATCCCATTATAAACCTAACATTTAAGCACATCAAAAGCCTTCGGATAGTTTGCAAACCCTACAGACTATTTACAAGGTAATAAAACTGTTGCATGCATGTAAATGCCTGTGCAGACTTGTCTCCAACCGAAAAGCTCATGACAGCCAGCTGAGCAAAATTGGCAAGCCTGAGAGCACGTGCCTAGTGCACGTTTTGTCGCAGCAGCGCTGGAGTCCAGACATTTTTCAGCCTTCGGGTCAGTGAATGATTAGGATAACTTACGGAATTGGATTCCATAAAAATATATTGGCCTCTTTTCAATGAGAGAAATACTGAATTATTCACACTGTAGTTAAAAGTCGGTTATTACCCTACTGCTATGTCATTGTCGGGAGCGTGGCCGATTGCCGCTGACTCGGTAATGACGGGCTGTCTGGGTGCCGCTGCGGACCCCCGATCAGCCACCTGTCGCAGAGACTGGCCCTTAAGCATCCCCGTGACGTCACTTGGGGGGGCTGATGCGCGCTGTTTGTGAGAGAGGCACGCGCACGCACACGCGCACGCACACGCCCATATGGTACAGAGCTGCCCGGCCCTAGTTAGTCTAGACGGGCTTGCTGGGGGAATCGGGGCGTATTTCGCTGCCGGAGCGACAGCTGGCCTGGGTAGCCGCTGGGATCGGAATATCCGGCCGGGCGCCGGCTTACGACGGGGCGCAGGACGCAGACGCCGTGCCCGGACAGCGCGCCCAGGCGGGGGACCCCCTGGGACGGGGAGTAACGGCTCGGCCGGCGGAAAACAGGCGAGCATCGCGGGGATCCGGGCTGATGCACCGTACGTCAGACAGGGATGAGGGCGGGTGCTGCGTAATGATGGGCGAGGCGAGGTGAAATAGGGAAATGTTCCGATCGGGAACATTAATTACACACAAATCGGCGCGGTTACGGAGAAGTTTTTCTTAAGAATAAGATCCGCGCGGGCACCGGAGGGCGGGCGCCATTCGCACGAGTGAATAAATGAATGAATGAATGAATGAATGAATGAATGAACGATTTAGACGCGTCGCCCCCTGATCGGCATAATAATATAAAGAGCCAGATGTAGATCGTTCCGAAAATAAACCCCTTACCTTCGTAATAAAAACTGAAATTCGTACGGGGGGGGGGGGAATACGCCGGTGTTGGGTTGTTACGCGAAATTTGATTTACATCACGTCTCCGGTTTTGATCGGGCTAAGCGAGGAGGCCTCGTGTTACCTGCAGTTACGGCTGTCCGCGGTTAAAGGGGCTCCGTCATTCATTCGCCCCCCGCTATCGGCGTGTCAGGGCGCATGTTTACCATGAATGCAGAACACACGCGAGGCAGCGGGACGCTTTCGGTTCGGGTGCCGCGCCGGGCACGAAGGACGCGGGCCTGACGGCTTTCTTTATCATTGGTTTAATAGGTATCGTACTGGCGAGGAGGTGCGACCACAGAGAAGCGGCGGCCCGGCCTCGCACCATGAATCAGTGCAGACGGAGCCCGGTAGCGCTTCCATCGCCCAGGGAGCTGTCGACAAGCAGCCACATCTAACCTCTTAAATCTTGTGGGGGGGCGGGGGAGTGTGCGATCGGGCCCTGCTCCGTGCAGACATGATACCGGGACCTGCGTCGGCGATGCTCCCGGCCTCGGAAGCTGCCAAGATATACCAGACCAATTACATCCGCAACTCCAGAGCCATCGGCGTCCTGTGGGCCATCTTCACCATCCTGTTTGCCATCGTCAACGTGGTGTGCTTCATGCAGCCCTACTGGATCGGGGACGGCGTGGACACCCCTCAGGCCGGCTACTTCGGCCTCTTCCATTACTGTGTAGGCAACGGGATTTCCCGGGAGCTGACCTGCCAGGGGAGCTTCACCGAGTTCGGCTCCATCCCGTCGGGCGCCTTCAAGGCGGCGTCCTTCTTCATCGGCATGTCCATGGTGCTGGTCATCACATGCATCGCCTGCTTTGCCCTCTTCTTCTTCTGCAGCACGGCCACCGTCTACAAAATCTGCGGCTGGATGCAGCTGGCTTCCGGTAGGTGCTATCCCTGGGTTTCGTTTTTTAATTATGTTTTCTTTTTTTATTATTTTATTCTGATGTTACTGTGAAACTTGTGATCTCGAAAATGAACGCGATTCGTGTGATAAATAAATAAAGTAAAATAAATATTAATATTTGTCTACTGCTCTGTGCTATAAATGAAAATTTCATATGATTCCAACCGTTTTAAATCAAAATCGCTGAATTTGCGTATTTCCCGCTCAGATAGAGCGGAGCCTCATCTGCCAGCGCGCGCTCCCCCGCTGACCGCGCCGAGCGCGCGCCTAATGCTTTCTCACTGATTGTCATGTTTGTGCACACCTATATGTCCCCCCTTTCCATAGAATAGCTCATGTATATTGCGTATGTCTATAACAAATTTAGTCTTTAGTCTGATATAAAACGGCACCGAAAAATCACGAGATGAGGCAGCCAGTACCTCTGCCTCACTGAAGGGGGCGCGCGTGAGCCCGCCGGAATATTATGGCCGGCACGGTGGCTAAAAATAAAAAAATTCCTTAGTTCCTTACAGCATTCCGTATTTTTTTTGTAGATTATTTTTGCTCTGAAAGAGCCAGTGCCTCACCTACACCAACCTCACCGCATGTCACTGATTCAGTATCACCTGCGGTAAATTACCCTGTGAAGTACCAGGTTGGTTGCACCATTATGGAGGACAGTCAACTGCAGTCTATACCCAAAAATCTCGGATAGAGACGAGGAGGTAGTTAAATGATCTTTTTATTCTCATTATAGCACTTTATGTCAGCTTAGTTGCACAAAAGTGTAATAGAGACCGTGGGAGAATGGTGCGTGCTTCACAGCGGTCACGCTGACGTGTTTGGTACACTTCAGTTTTTTCTAAAACGGGTGAGCTGTCTGTACTGGGATGCCCTGTGTTTCTGTGCCGACGAGCCATTGGCTCGGGGATTTGGGAAATAGTCAGTGTTGATCATGACGGGCAATCCTTTCTGCTGATGACCAGGACCACCTCACACCACCTCCACAGAGCCTTTTTCTGCGGCCTCTGCTCCCTATCCTCTGGCATCTCCTATCTCCCTTCTTATAATTTTCACTCCCATTTATTTTATAGTTATAATAATTTTCTTTCGCCATATACTCCAAAGATATGTCCAGTAGGTAGTCCGATTCCATGATGATAGTGATAGTGGCGTTTTTCTGTGAGGCAGTAGTACAGTAAAGCTCATGGGAATTATGTTAGATGTTTTGTACTCAGGGCTTCCCTGTCCAGTTAGCTGGCCTTTCTGACCTTGTGATTACAAAAAAAATGTAGGGTTAGTAGGTGTGACTGCTACATGAGATGGCGCCCTCATGTGGCCGGTTTGCAAACTCTTCCTTGCAGCCTCGGACATGAGTCAAACTCCCAAGACTTCTGTCATGCTTCTGAAAGAGTAGAAGGTGGGCTTCAATGTGTAATGAGTAAACGAATGAATGAACCTTTAGTTTATAAAATAACCATTCATTGGATGATGTTGTTAGACACTCCCTTCAGCTGTGAATTCCTCCAATTAATTCCACATTCTTATGTGAAAAATGAACAAATGACCAAACAGAGTGTCATTGTCATGGTCAATTAGAGCTGGGCGGTATGACCAAAATTCTATATCACGGTATTTTTCAAAATTATGTCGGTTTCACGGTATTCAACGGTATTTTTTTCCCCCATGCATCAGTGGGTGTTAACCATATTTTCCACTTCAATTACTGCAGTACACTGGCTAGGAGTAACCTATTCTAATGTCATGAGAATTATAAATTGTACAAAAAATAATAATTTGCACACAAGTAATACAGGTTTGCATGGCCCCATAAAGTGATACCGTTTTCAAGTGGGTGGCACTAATGAAGAGAAGGAATCGCACTGCATGACAGTTGCAGTCAAAATATGGAACTTATTTATTGAACAAATATTGCAAACAACTTAAAAACTAAAATTTTCAAGCATCCAAAGAGGCATTTAGACTTAGTAAAATATCCAGAGGTGCTTGTCAAAAGTTGTACTGCACTGAACAAGTCGTAGAAAAGCAGTAAATAGTAAATATTTTTTTGTAAACCAACTACACTGTTATTGTAAACAATCCGGCGACAACTTTAGCTCGGCAGTGTTTGCAATAAATGGTTGTCTGTTCCACATCCGACCATTTTAAACCGAAATATCTCCAGACAACAGACACGGCTCCAACCTCATCTCTCATTGGCCAACATACCAGGTAAATGCCTTTTTACAAACTAAATTCCTTTTTCATATAAACATTGTTTTCACAGTTTTAACACATTAACTGTCAAATTTAAAAGACTAATAAACAAAAAATAAATAAAAAATAAAGTCTCATAAGAAATCAATAACCCCAAAATCCCACAGGGCTACATATAGATATTTCAAAATGTTTATATTATTAAATGTATTACTAGTTATGAATGTAATCGCACGCTGTCTTTTATGTGA
>JAODKM010000046.1:7548825-7560399 GCA_026780845.1 Petrocephalus sullivani | reverse complement strand
TTAACACTATTGGTAAGATGCCATCAGGGCCCTGAGATTTATTTATTTTGAGCCTAGCTAGGCTTTGTAAAACAAAAGTAAAGGATGTATATTTACAAATGAAATGGTTTACCAGACAAAACATGAAATATTTTGCGTTCATATTGTCTGCAATGTAATACAAGTTAAAGTAAATTTAGAAATCACTACTTTCTTTTCTTTGCGTTTTCCATACTCTCCCAACTTTTTCTGATTTGGATTTGTACATCTGATGGCTCTGCTGGCTTTTATAGTATTAAATCACACAGTTTGAACAATCCCTACACTCCGTGATATCTTAGGATATCAGCCCACACCCACGCATCTTTGATTATACATACTTATCAAATACTTCAAAAGAATGCTACGCCGCGATTACCCTAAAGGGTGGATTGCATGAACAAAAAATCAGGCGTATTACACAGTATGTTAACTAGCCATTAAATTATGATTTAATTTGTGTTATATGAATAATCATGGAATCGGATAACAAAAAATTTCTCCATGTAAACGAAAACGGTTAAGTTAGGATCATTTTAGTCTACAAAAAAGTAACAATGTATAGTAGTTATGTTATACAAATAACTAAGGAATACTGGGTGTAGGTTAAAGCTCACCTCAGGGCAGGCTTGGCTCCAGCTCTCAGTAACAGGGTGGGCCAGGAAGATTTTTTTTGGGGGGGCGGGGGCGCAATTGCATATAAAAAAAACTAATTAAAACTACCAGCCTTGTGATTGGGTGGGCCAGGCCCACCCTGCCCCCCCCTTGAAGCCGGGCCCGCCTCAGGGTACTTGGTGAGAGAGCCGCCGCTCTACCACACACACTTTGACGCAGTGCTCACGTTGTGGACTCCGCACAGCACAGTGTGTATACCATTAGGGAATTTATTTAAATAATTTTGTAATTTTGTAAATCAGATTGTAATTATTATAATATTATAAAATTTTCAATCTTTGTTTAAATTAACATGTTTTATGTGTTTTTTTCTCTCCTGATGAATGACTCTGTTTGGTAAGGTGTTGTTTTCTATTTTTATTTGGAGTTGTGTCTTATAATACAGGTCAATGTAGTTCTGTAATACTTCGAATTTTACCTTTATATAATATTTCTCTTAATAGTAATTGGTAAATGCGCTGAATATCCAAATTTATCTTGTTCCAATGTTTTTTTCAAAAGTCTGCTATTACCTTTATAATTGTGGTGGCATATAAAGGTAACACGCTTTACATTTGTTTGATTTTGATGTTTTGTTCACTTGCTGCTCGGTTTGAAATGTCCACAGAATTGTATTAGGATTTAGAGTTTATGGATTTGCTTCCAAAGAACACTTTAATAGGGAACTGTTATGTATGAAGAGGTGCATATCTTTTCTGTTTTGAGAGACATTTGGCTTTATGAAGTTCTTGCTATCCCCGCTAACACGTTCACACATGCGCTCACATGCTGACCGTGTATGGCAAGCCATTTTAACACTGATTCAAGTCACACTCCAAAATTGTATTCTATAAGTCAGAATGGCAATTACAAACATTGTTACATGACATTGTTACTAGTAGAAACTGTATTTCAAGATGTCTAAAACTTTATTTCTCCTAGTCAACTTTCTATTTAAGATATCTTTAAATGTTTACAAAGTGTAAGTGGCCATTTTGACCTTTAATCGCTAGACTGGATATGTATTGCAGATATCTCTAATTCAGTTCTTCCTAGTCAAGAATAGTGTTTCAGATTTCCATAATGGCATTGTATCTAGGACAAATTACATCACATTTATGTCTTTTGGACTTACAATTTCAGATATCCACAATTAGATTTTAGATATCCGATATAGAATTCTTACTAGGAAAAACTCCTACTAGGAAGTATTATGGCTATCTAAAATATAATTAGGGACACTCAAAAGCTCCTTTATATGTTAAAATGCCCCCTATCTACTTATCAACAAATATCTACAATACAATTGTGGATATGTTCAACTGCAAAATTTCTAGTCCTAATTCGAATTGTAGATATCTGAAATTGCATTTTTACTAGTTATGCTATCAATTGTGGATGTCTGTAATGACATTTTTGCTAGTCACAATGTATTTCAGATCTTAAAGATTACATTATGAATATCTGGAATGGTTTTTCAGTATTTAGGTTTTCATACAAGTAAACTTACCGTGGAGTCGGGTGATATCTCCCGTCAAACACTGGTATTACAATTATTTTTTTTAAGTAAAACTGAATAGTTATTTACAGTTATTATAAATGTGTAATGCCTAATCCCCAGTAAGTGTGGTATGTAATAGTAGCGTTGGTTACTGGCAATCCCCACGACTTATCTCCAGGATGAGTGGTTGGATGGCGGATTATGGTTAGATGTCATACTTTATTTTAGTAGTAATGTATCAGTCCTGATATTTTATCTTGTGTAGTGAGAACATATTTTCTGTAGTGCTTTCATGTACCCACCAGTAAGCATACGTTTTTTTAAGCTAATACGCATTACTCTGGACTGTCGCTTAAATATTAAAATGAAATTAAGCAAGATGGATAGTACACTTTTTTTTAAATTTTATTTAGATTAACGATGGTGACCGTGTGGAAATACACCTTCACGATCACTTGCTCCTGGCTCCTCCACGCTTCCTGCTTGCAAGAGCCAGGTACACGGCTGCAGCTTGCTAATGATCTCTAACAACATCTGTTAATGTCACATACGACGCGATTTTAAGAATGACCATGAGGACCGCGGCAGCGATGCCCTGACCGCATCCCCGTTTGCATTAGATGATCCAAGCTTGTGGGGGAAGAAGGTGAACTTTCTGCTGATGCACTGCCGCTTCTGGCAGCTGAGCCCGGCTCTGCTCGTCCCCGAGCTGGAGGAGCTCACTCTCTGCGTGGACCTGCACATTAAGATCAGGAGCCAAGGATGGACGGTCTTCATGTACAAGAAGCATGGAGACATACAGCCAGAGCTGGGGCTGGCCGGGGTGGGGGGTATGCTGCGGGTGTGGCTATTCGGCAGAGAGTGGCCGACCCCCGTCGCACTGACCGAGGACAGCTGGCACTTCGTCTGTCTGGTGTGGTCCGGCCGTCGGCAGCGTCTGAGCCTCTATGTGGACGGTGATAAAGTCCTGGGCACCTATGTCTTAGAAACGGGCCGCGGCACCATCCGCCGCCTGGTGTCCAACGGCTCGCTGAGCCTGGGCACGTCCCATGGCTTCACTAACGGGGACATGGTGCCCGAGGACGGCACCAGCTTCCCGGGCTCCGTGTCCGTGTTTCGCATGTGGAGACGCGAGTACGACTGGCCGCAGCTGGCCGCACTGAGGTGCACCGAAGGTGACGTCATACGCTGGAATGCCATGGACTGGGACATGAAGGAGTGCCAGGCGGTGCCCGACCCCAGCCTGCAATGTGGTGAGAGCGCAGATCACCCACTGATCGCTTCCTTATTAACTGTGTGCAGGTAGTGAGTCGTGTGAATGATCACGTCTCTAACATGGGAAAGCTGAAATTCCTTCCTGCCATCTGTGTTAAGTTATTCCTGCGAATAATTAGACTCTGGGAAAAATGTGCTTTTTAATAACATATTTGGACATATGCTGTAGCCTTGAACAGGTTGAAAGGTGGATGAATAGCTATTTAATATTTAATGCTCTTAATAAATCTACTTTATTTAGTAAACGCAGAAATGTTATTTCCCTGGATAAAGTGAGTGCACCTGAATTTTAATATTGTGGGAGTACCGTCTGTGTGTAGGGGGGCTGACTCGGTCCCTACCAGTGTTGAAATCACACTTACAACCTTGGGGCTGGTTTCCCGATAACGTACGCTGTTAGCACGCTAAGAAGACTCTTAAGATATATCTTACTGAAGTTGTTTACTTTTACGTTCAACATTACATGGCGCTGTCCACAGTCAAGGTGCTGAATTAGTTGACATTAAATGCTCAGGAATCAATTTTTCACTTCCTTTACATGACAGCGTTAAAAAAGACAGCACATTCTATGCAAATTAAGCATTGCTCAAATTCTTCCAATAAAATTTATTTCAACATGGGTTACTTTATCAGTAGCATGCCAGAATAGAAATTTAATCACCAAACTGTCGTTAATGTTTTCAGGTAACCTAGTGGCGGGGAAACAAACCGAGTATACAACCATAGTTGATAGACAAACAGCTGCGGTTACTTATGTGCACTCTTGATTGCTGTTGGTTAATATTTTCAATAAAAGCAACCACCTACCTACACTAAACAGAGAGAGAGAGAGATAAGATAGAGAAGATGGCAGGGAAAAAGCAACGGAAAAAAGGGCACTAAGCTTCTCATCAGAAGAAGCTGAAATTTTGCTAGACGAGCTGTACTTAAGTAAGACAAAACTCTTCGCCAGCTACAGAAACAAATTATGTAACAGCACTGAAAAAGAAATATGGAGTGACATTGCTGCCTCCGGTTCAGGGGCACGCAGAGACTGGCAGGATGTGCGTAAAAATGGCACGATTTCTCAAGCCATGCGAAAGACAGAACTGCTGCAATCTGAAGAGACCGGGCAAGGACAGGTGCTGGGTCCAGTTCAGTGCCACCACTAACACCCCTGGAGGAGAAGGCTTTTTTAAAATAGCCACCTCAGGCAAAATATCAAGAGGGCTGAACTTTTGCTTAATGAAAAAATTCACATGAACCAAACTGCTCCGTGGTCGGCGCCGTCTTTGGTTCAGCACAACAACACGTATCGCTGCCATAGTTGGTTGCTCTCTGGATGCCACCATGATTCATACGATCTTAGCCGCTTAGAGCCAAGTTGTTTGCAACCTGTTCAATATTAAAAGTCATTGCCAATTTTAATGCATTAATCACATTATGAAATAGGCTAATTAAGTCACTCAATTAGTCCTGATATCAAAATAAAATTCTTAAATAGGCCTACAGTATATTCCATCATTAATACCACATTAATAACGTGCCATAATTTGAATTGCATACGCTGCTGATTTCTAAAGCCTGCTGCAAGGTGGCGGCGACTAGCGTCTTGAGCTGAAACAATGCTAAGAGACAGCTTAAAAGTGGTCCGGACCAACCTTATGAACGTGTGACTTACATAAGATATACTTAGTGTATGAACACGTGGGGAATCATGCCATAATGTTAAGAAAGAGGTTATGATATAAGTTAAGAACTACTTAGCTAGAATTACTTAGTTTAGTTTATGCCCCATAGTTCCAGTCAGGAAGCATAGTGTGGAGAGTATGACCTAAAATGTCCTTTTTCCTTTTATATTAGGTCAGCTACTTGTATGTAAATTCTGAAAACAAATTCAAATGAAATACAAATCTAGGAAATCTCATAAAACTGAAAAAGTGGAAAAGTACTCAGATTGGATTGAATTATTTTGCAGGTGAGTTTTCTCCAGTGACTCCCCCAGTGATCATGTCTAGCACCAGTAGACAAGGTGAGGGTCTTCTGAAAAAAAAATTAAATTAAAAAAAAAAAAAAATATATATATATATATACATTCATGGAATTCATGGTTTTCTGAATTTTGCTGAGGCTCACATTGTCCTTGGATGTTCCTGTGCTTCACTGACGTACAGAATGTCAGTCTACTGAGGACGTGTCTAGCCTTCCCCCGACTATCCAAGAGACATCCATACCTGTTTCCACCCATGTGACCCCGACCAGCTCCATGGTACATGAGTTGGGTAAGAATGGATGTTTCGTCTACAAAAAGTGTTTCTAAACCCGGTCCTTAGGAACCCCCAGACAATCCAGGGAACTGGGCAGGAGCAAAAATCTGAACTATCTGGGAACTGGGAGGGAGCAAAAACATGGACCATCTGGGCGTCCCTGTGGACCGAGTTGAGGAAAATTGCTATACATATCCAGATGCGACAGCTTTCAGACTTTATTTAACTCTTCGACTGCTGATTACAGACAGTTTCTTCAGGGTCAGCCTTAATGTGACCATTGTTGACATTCGGCTGGACCCCCAAGACATCATCCATATCTGGGTGAGCAGCACAAGTGAGAGCCGTGCCCTGGATCTGACTCGTGTCTCTGGTGCCACCTGCACATCAGGATCACCTAACCCCTTGCGCATTTGCTCGCTTCTAGCTGTACAAGACTTTTCAGGAGCACAAGATGATGGTCCTGAATTTGAAAGTCACCTCCCCCAGGCATGTCACCGTCACATTGAACGCTTATTTCAGGCTATGCGGCTTTCATGGGGACTGATTGGGAATGCTTTCTGTATAACAGTAAACATCTTCCAGGAGTTTCTCTGCTAATAATGACTCTTAAGATAATACTGTAACTCTGGTGTCTTGCAGGCAGATGGAATGGATGAATCTGGAGGTAAGAATATTAGTGACCAGTCAAACTGGTTATACTGGGGCAGTTTTAGTTATATTTTGGGCCTGCATGGGCCTTGTATTATCCTACTAGTTTTAGTAAAACTAGTTTTACAGTTTGCTGGCCTGTCTGTGTGGTCACAACTCCAGTTTCTGAAACACAGTCTGTGTGTTTAAACCTTGTTAATTGTACATGTGGGGTGTTTCATTTAATTCATGACCAGGTAGTTTCTTACAACGGCAACACCACAGACACTTACCTGAGAAGTGTGATATCTCAAGAAGTATCTGACAGATATTTTTCAAACTTTGCAGACAAATTGTATGGGGGATGAACTGGAAATCAATTTGTTTAGACCCGTAGCATCAAAACTGAAGCAATGCCGCTGAGTTACACTGAAGGGAAGGGTGACCGCAAAAGACAATTGTGAATGTGATAACACCAAAATTTTATTTTGATCTACACCTGATTAAATTTCGAGACAAATTTTTATTTTTTTTGGAGAGTTGGGGAGGGTGTGTAGAGCGGCTAGAGATTGTAGAGGTTGGGGTGTGGGGGGAATTGCCATTAGTTGCAGGGAGGGGATGAGGGGGCCCTCCGGAGTATATATTATTGTCATTCTGATACCATCTAGTTAATGAATTTTATTCTTATTCCCAGCATGATTTAATGTGGAGTTTTATTCTTTCTTTGCAGATTTCACAGACTTCAAGGTATGATAACATGATGATTTAATATGAATATTTAGAATGAAAATTACATATAAAATTAAAGCTAAGGTGACACATTATTTATATACACAATTATCTGTATGGAAAACTAGTCATGTCATGTAGTTGCATGCGTAATCTGCAGGTTGTAATGGCTGAGCTGAGGCTGATCCCACACTGGCAGCAATGGTGGGATGCTTACGGATGCGTTTTCCTGTATGCCGCTGTACCCCCAGCCACAGCTGTACTTTCCAAGTGCAGGTGACAGACTATTCAAACCTGACCGAAAGCGAGACGCTGATCCGCCGTCTCCTGCAGCGAGAATACGACCACCGCTTTTATGGAACCCTACACACCGAGCCCGAAAGCATCCAGATCTCCCACATAGGTACCCGCTGACCCAGCTTGGCTCTTCCCTTGGGATCTTTATGTGTTTTAGCAACGCATAACAAAGCTCTTCCCATTCCAGAACCTGGGATGTGTCCGCCGCACAGGCAACAGATGAGACATGGTTTCTATGTTTGGCCGCGGACTGGTGCTCAGAAAACAGCCATCTTGCCCTGTGAAGGTGACCCCAGCAAGGCAGCCACGAGGCTCTGGTGAGACATACCTTCACAGTAGGGGCATAAAACGAGTTTCAAACTCGCATCTCTTAAAGCCCCAGAGCGGATGAAGCTGTAATGTAGTAGCTGCCTACACCACCTATGAATCATCTTCTCTAACCCAGTGTTTCCCAACACGGTCCTCTGGGACCCTCAGTTGGTCCACATTTTTGCTCCCTCCCAGCTCCCTGCCAGACAGTCCACATTTCGCTCCCTGCCAGACAGCTCTGTGACCTCCAACCTCTTGGTCCGGCCTTTCTTTACCTTGTCAATGTGTGCACATAGCATCTTGAATAGATTGAACTGGAAAGATTCACATGTGAACAGGAAGCAATTTGAATCAAATCAATCACTGGGTCATACGTGGCTCAGTATTTCATGTTTGCCTTTGACAATAAACGTATGGGTTGTGAAGCTTTTGCAGATAACCGTACATAATAACTGAGTGATCTGTGTCCCTGTGGGGGGGGGGGGGGGGGGTGGCAGCAAGCCAGTGAAACTTAACCCCAGCTCTAGGTTATAGTTTTTATATTGTTATATAATAAGTATATTTAATATATTTATTTACAAAATACATGGGGCAGTATTTTGACACGTGTAGCAAGGGTTTCGGTTTGGTTTTGTCTGGGACCAAATCAGCCCCGAACCCCATAACAAACAGTTCTCCCTTTATATAGGCTGGGATATATCTACTGCCCATACACAAAGTTACACCCTTGATATGGAGCAAAGTTCAGCTTGAAATGTTCCATTGGCCTACACTTTTAAAACAGAGAAGGCTTGGATGTCTGGCCATGGCATGTGGTTGTCTGTAGCCCCTCTAGAATGGGCATGCTTGATTTCTCCTTGGCAGTGCCCTGGACGCCATATCTGAACGGGCCAGGTGGTCTCCTGCGGACTTCCACTCCTGCCCGCTTGTCGTAGAAGCCATTCCTGACCTTGAGAGTATCTTCATCTCGCCTGGTGAGTTATAACTGGTGGCGGCATCTCGGGTGTAACCAAATAAGCTTATATATATTATATATAGCATGTTTGCTATAAGCCCAACAAAGAAGAAAATCACACAATAGAACTGTCTCATTAGACCAGTGGTTCTCAGTCCTATCCCCCCCACCCCAGAATGTATTTATTCCAATCCTACTTGAGTCAGGCTCAGATGGTCCTTAATAGGCTAATAATGAATGTGGCAGGTTAAGAGCCGTGCGGGCTGCAATGAAAACATTCAGTCGTCCAATAACAGAATTGAGTATCCCTGCATTAGACTAAATGCATATTTGCACTTTTTTAAATAGCTGAGAGGAGGTAGCTCTGAAATGAGACTGTGCCTTCCATTACCTTCGAGCTGAAAGAGGGTTTATCATGAATAAATGTGTTTTTTATATCAGATTCATTCTCACTCTTTGATCCAACGTGCTTTTGTGTTGTCCTCTGTATACCCAGAAAACTCCATGGATGTGGTGGAGATAATCAGCAATCTGACCCGTGCCCAGGCAGCCCTAAGCCTCCCTGATCTGATCATCGTGATCTCCAAGCTGGAGGAGGTCGTGGCCGTCGCCCCGGTGACGCCTCCTCTGGGTTCGGCCATCATCAACATCATCTCCAGCATCATGGCGTCAGACAGCGACCTATCAGCCGTCACCAACGGGTGAGTGCGAGGTCAGGGACAGCCGGCTGGAGGCTGCAGGGGCCTCCCCCGCATCACGTTCTCTTTCTCTCTTCTCCGCATGCAGCATTCTCAATATTACAGACAGTGTTGGCAACAACATGATCTACGGTGGACTGCAGTACGACATGATCACCCCCAGTCTGGCCGTCTCCATCCTCAATGTGAATTCCTCCCGTTTCGAGGGCCTGTCCTTCGGGGTCTCGTCGATCTTGCAGGACAGTGGCCCCGAGGTGAGTGTCCACCCTTAAACCTGCAGGCTGGAAGTAAATAAGAAAGCGCATGAAGATCTCTGCAGATCTCTGAATGCACATGGCAGGTGGGAAGAAGTGGCCAGCCAGCCTCTCTGCTGTTTCATGTCAACAGAATGGAAGACCCAGAACTTTGGTCCGCATCCCCTCCCTCGTTAGAGCACCTCGTCAAACAGCACAGGGCTGTAAAATGCTGTAAAATTTCGTCAAGCTGTCGATATTTCACGTCTTTATTACTTATCTGCGACTGCTGTGCAGATAAGGCTATATTCACCCAGGGCTGTGAAAACAGTTTTTTCCGCAGGACCTTCTGCTAATTTTTATAATCCGCCCAGCCAGCTGTCTTCCGTAATGCTTATCAGGTCTAGGGTCTCATTTGGCATTTTTCACAGATAGCACAGGATATGCAGCAGGGGACATCCTCAAAGGGGCCGTACATGCAGGGATAAATATAGGGGTAAATATACCGGGATGAGTGAGTCATGAAAACAAAAGACTGCCCGTCCAAAAAAGGCACCTATTGAATTTATATCGGCAAATGACCAGATCATTATTGCAGCTCAGCAATGCTATGCAGCAGTAAAGTGAAGTCAGCTGAACACCTGAATCCACTGAATGGCCAGGTTATCCCATCAATGGATTATTTCTTTCCTAATGGCATGGGCATATTACAGGATGAGAATGCCAAGATTCATCAGGCTAGAACTCCCTGTGGTTCAGGGAGCATGAGGAATGATTTTCACATGTGAATTGCCCACCACGGAGTCTTAACTTTAATCCCACTGAAAGTCTATGGGATGTGCTGAAGAAGACTTTACTGAGAGGTTCAAATTACCTATCATCAATACAAGGTCTGCAATTAATGCAAATCTGGATGTAAAAATTTTTGAGATGTTGCAAAAGGGAATATTAAAGGTTCTTTTGGCCAGGCAGTGTATAAACTATTTTGCTGCACCCATACAAGGCTGGGAAAGAGAAATCGGACGCTTATGTCAGAGGATTTGTGACTGACCTTGAGTACATCCAATAAATTATGGATTGTCAAACCAAGTGGCAAACCCTGCAAGATGGATGGGTGGGTGGATGGATGGATAAGTGGATGGTGGGTGGATGACAGATGGATTGATGGATGGATGGATGGATGGAAAGAAACACCTGATCTAGGGTTGAAAGAGAAGCTCTTACCCCAGATTAGGTGTGACTAACTTTGAAATATGAACTATAACTGTATCCAATAAATTGTGATTTATGAAGCAAATGCATACTGTTGAGAGAGATAAGGATTATTGCCTGAAAAGCCCTGCTGTAAATGCTCATCTCTCTCGCTTTCTCGCCTGGCAGATCTTCCTTAACCAGGAACCCTACCAAAGCACAGTGGCCTTCATCTACCTGCCCGAGGCAGTGGGCCGATATTTCCCCGAGAACGACGAGATCCCGGCCCGAGTCCAGTTTCACTTTTACGTCGTGTCCAATCTCTTCACGGTACCAGCACGTGGCTTTTTTCAGAGCACTTGGTTCATCCTTGTAATTTAGTAAAGAGTTAAGGTGTTCATCTTTCACTTTTTTGTAGCTGTGTCTAGCTCCTAGTAAACCAGTATCACAAACATGGGATCTCTCTGACCAGTGCATGTGATTTGTTGACGTTTCTGTACTGGAGAGCCATTTGGCAAGTAGCACAGTAGCAAAATTCACTTGATTTTCAGGACAAATGGAGCAAAATGGAGCTGAACACCTATGTGGTGTCTGCCAGCGTAACCAATGCCACTATCAAAGCCTTGGAACACCCAGTCTTTGTGACTCTTCAGCACCTCAAACCCATCCAGGTAGGTGCAGTGCTGGCAGTGCCTCATCATTTCCTCTTGGTTCTGTTAGATAAAGTGAGGTTAAGTAAACCAGTAGTTTTATGTAGGTTAGGTTAAACTTGAGGTTAAGTTTAGTGTCAGAAGAGCAAAGTCCAAATCAAAAATATATAATGTTAGGAAGGCTAACT
>JAODKM010000046.1:7537621-7548725 GCA_026780845.1 Petrocephalus sullivani | reverse complement strand
TTCCTTTAAATCAGAGCTAGATAAGATTCTAACAACTCTGAGCTATTAGTTAAGTTCTCCCCAAGCGAGCTTGATGAGCCGAATGGTCTCCTCTCGTTTGTATAGTTCTTATGTTCTTATGTTCTTATGTATTCCCAGCCGAAAGACAGAGTGCAGTGTGTCTACTGGGATTTCAATAAAAACGGTAAGATGTTACTTTGGCTGACAAAGGTGACCTCCTCCTCCATTGCCGGCTCTCTCCTCTGTATGTACACAGGAATAGAAAGATGCTCTGGGGAAAACTGGAATGTGTTCTGCTCTGTTTGATGCAGGCAGACGGGGTGGATGGGAGCCCAGTGGGTGCAGAGAGAACCACACCAGTTCAACCCATACCACCTGCTTCTGTGACCACCTCACTCACTTTGGGGTGCTACTGGTAATGATCTCAGTTACTGGTAATGACCTAAGTTACTGGTAATGATCTCAGTTACTGGTAATGACCTAAGTTACTGGTAATGATCTGAGTTACTGGTAATGATCTCAGCTACTGGTTTGATCTCGGCTACTGGTATGATCTCAGCAACTGGAAATATTCTGAGATACTGGCAATGATCTCAGCTACTGGTAATGATTTAAGTTACGGGTAATGATCTGGGCTACTGGTAATTATCTTACAAATGAGGACCTCATGTAAAATCAGTGTTTTATTTCATTTGAAAATTAAATACTCAGAAGTTTTTTTCATTAAAATGGAAAATCTATTAGGAGGAGAATTAATAATTATTACAGGCAGTCCTCAGGTTATAAACAAGATCTGTTTTAAATCAGATTTGTAGGTAATTCGGAACAGCTACATACAGTCAAATGTTTATCTTAGTACATAGTAAATATTTACTGTACTGTACTTTGATATGACAAACTGCTGAAATCACAATATTTTCACAAGCATCACAAAGAAGTGCTTGCGGTCACGATTTTGTCACTGTATTTAACCCAAATTTTTATATAACAGGCTTAATGGCAGACCGATCGTAAATATGAGTTGTTTGTAAATACGAGTTGATGTTCCTAACCTAGGGACTGCCTGCACAAGATGTTGAACATTATTAAATAACTACCGGAAGCATATTCCTGTGAAATACAATGTGTGCTACCATACATAGATTTTCCTAAAATGAAATGCTAACTTCTTTCAGTACATGAGCAGCAGAGAGACGGTTACAGCGGCTCCATTCCTTTGTGTTTGCAGGACGTGTCCCGCACTCTGGTGGACGAGCTCGATGAAAAGATCCTGACTGTCATCTCTTACCTGGGCTGCGGTGTTTCCTCCATCTTCCTAGGCATCAGCGTGCTGACGTACGCCGCCTTCGGGTAAGCGGCTGCGGACGCCCACAGAGAGAGCCGAGACCACGCGGAGTCCATTCTACTGCCCGTGACCGTACCAACATGCTCCTATTCACCTTACCGATGGCATCGTTATTTTATTCCCCTTCAGAATTTACTTAGCAGTCATCTTGGGTGAATCTCAATATGCGTACTTGACCACACTTGTGTACCCTTTTATATCGTCTTCCATTGCCGAAAAGTTCCAATATTCCAGAACAGAAGAACAGAGGACCGTAAATATCCCTGGATGTTGCTCCTCCCCAAATCTCAAGGATATGTTGGTTGTATCTTCACCAAACTAGACCGATCCCATGATGCATTGCGTGGCAAGTTCATTTATGGGAGGCAAATTAGCAAGACCGCTCTTGCCACGACCACAAGTACGGTCTTTGCATTCTTGGTATTGAGATTCACCCCTAATGTAAGCGGTGTAAAAAAACATTAATGGTCTCACCTCTTCCTTCGTCCTCTCCCTCCCATTTACCTTTCTGTCTTACAGGAGGCTTCGGAGAGACTACCCGTCAAAGATCCTGCTTAATCTGTCGATGGCCCTGCTGGGTCTGAACCTCGTGTTCCTTGTTAACTCCTGGCTGTCGTCCTTCGGCTCTCGGGGCCTCTGCGTGGCCGTGGCTGCCGCCCAGCACTACACCCTTTTGGCCTCCTTCACCTGGATGGGCCTGGAGGCCCTGCACATGTATTTCGCTCTGGTCAAGGTCTTCAACGTCTATGTCCCCGCCTATATCCTCAAGTTCTGCATTCTTGGCTGGGGTAAGAAAGAATTGGTTAGGGATGACGTCGCTGAAAATGAGGCTGAGGATGATGGCACTTCTAGCTATGATCTGTCACTTGAGGGCATTACATATGGGACTGAGTGGCTCCCAAACGTTTTACAGTAACGTTTCCAAATATCCAACCCACTGCTGTTTGTCTCGTCTAACCCCATCTGCCATGTGGGATCCCTCACCCCCCTCCTATAGAAATACACAAGCACATAGGGTTTTGTGCAGCATGAGACACTTAGTACTGTGCAGTCAATCTCACATAATAAATTACATACACACATTAGCGCACACAATGTGGAAAAAACGAATGGCTCACCAGTGATTATTGTGAAGGGTGTGCTTTGCATGATGCACGTAAACTATGATGGGTTTTATAGAATAGAGTTTTAGTCTTAAGTTGTTTTCTGTATGCAGTTAGTGTCTGTATTTGGTCTTCATATTAGTGAGTGCTGAGAATCCACTCTCACACATGTACAAGGCTCACAGGAAGTCTTGGGACCCTTGCTTAATTCTATAAAAAACAATTATTGGTGCACATATCTTCCGCACAGACATTTCCTTTTTGGTGAAAGGTGATTCATTGTCTTTGTTGACACACCACAGCTCACAGCACACAACAACGTAATGTGTCCTCTGCATTCAACCCATGTGTGACATTGTGACACAGCAGTGGGCAGCTATTCACTACTTGGGGAGTGGTGCTTGGGGATGGTACCTTGCTCAGGGTACCTCAGTGGTACTTGTAGGTCAGGGACTCGAACTGGCAACCTTTCAATTACACAATCATAATTCTTTTGATTGACTCGTTCCGTTCTGTTCTTGCCATTTTGCTATTAATTGCAATTGTAGCCATTGGCTCCCAAAGGGATATTAAACACAAATGTTCAGTGTTTTATGGTATTGCAAAAGTGTTACTAATTAAAAAGCACCCAATGACACTTCTTGTCAATTAACATTTTAACACAGAACAGCTTTTAGAATTATAATTTGTGTTATATATGACAATATATTACTACTTAAATGTTGTACATAAAGCTACTGGTTGCTGGTAATGTGATCATGATGAAAGTAATCATTTTAGTTATTCTTAATTGCAATATTATTACTGAATTAATAAAGCATTCCAAGATTCTCTTTCAGCACTGTATGTTGTTGCAAAGGACATTAATGTCATTACAGAGATTTGTCAAGGCAGGGTGCTCCGCGTGCAATGATATCCAAAAATCCTTCACTGGCATTTGATTAGACTAAGTTTTCAAAAACCCACTCACTGAAATCTCAATGAGGCTGTCTTGTTAAGTGGCATGCAGTAGCAGAGAATTGATAACGAATCCAGTCATTTGCATCATCCACCCTGGAGAAGTACACGTGATTATGCTAATTAACCACCTTTACTGTAAACTCACTTTCATGCCTGTACGGTGTTACAAAAATAGTGCCAACTTCTTCAGTTTCACCTGTTCTGTCGGCACCCTCTAGTGGACAGATAGGAGAATGCCAGTGAGAAAGTGCAGCTTTGTGGCTCTGAATTAATTTATTTAACTGTCAGGATTTTTTGTGTATTCCCTGCATGGTGTCGCATATCACCATCTGGGAAACACAGGGCTATTCTGGCAATCACAGGTGCAGAGGCCCGACCCACTGAGCTGGACCCCCCCCCCATTATGCTTTAATTGGTGATCCCAGCTCTGCAACTGGGCCCGCTGTGCTCATAAGACAATGACGGAGGGAGTCAGCTCAGAGTTCAGAGTCAGTCAGCGTAGCTGCACAACGGAGCTTTAACTGCATCGTGTCTGCTGCAGGTCTTCCGCTGGTGATCGTTAGCTTGGTGTTAGCAGTGAAGATGGACGCCTATGCTAGCCCTCTATATCACGAAACTATTCCAGCACTGGATGGATCTGAGCAGTTGTGAGTGATCTGGAGTAGGCTTTTGAGCAGTCACTCCACTCGTGGGGCTGTGACTGTGATGTCACTCTCACATGATGTCACGATGCACTGCCTGCTTTCTCCCGATCCTCACTTTCCTCTTTTGTGTTTTCCCCTTCCAGCTGCTGGCTGCAGGATGATGTCGTATTCTACGTGTCTGTGGTGGCCTACGTCCTCCTGATCCTGCTCTGCAACGTCTCAGTGTTCGTGGTGGTCTTATTCCAGCTCTGCAACCTCCAGCCTCCCGGCAGCCGCACTGGGCTCCTGCATGACCTGCGGGGTGTGACCAGCCTCACCTTCCTGCTGGGCCTTACCTGGATGATGGCCTTCTTCACCTGGGGGCCCGCTAAGGTGCCGCTGCTCTACCTCTTCGCCATCCTGAACAGCTTGCAAGGTAAGCACAGCATTCTCACAATTGGAGGTGGATAGTCCAGGTCAGGAAAGAACAAATCCAGACCAAGAGTTTGTTTTAACCAGTACTCTGTAACTGTCACTCTTTATACTCAGCTGGGCATTTAGTCTTTCAAAAAGTAAATTCTTTGAATGACCAATAGAAGAGAGACACCCACAGACCCACCATCCCCATGTGTTAGTGATCACAGGGTTTAAAAGGCCTAGTTAAGACAGGGAAAGAAAAATCATGGTGCTTCTGAGAATCCCCAAGGAACACATATGCAGAGCTGGAAAGTACAAATCCAGACAAAGATTTCGTTTCAACCAACCACTTGAGTATACAGTATGTCACTGAGTACTCATCTGGTTGGTTGAAACAAAATCTTGGTCTGGATTTTTACTTTCTGGACCTAAACTGTCTACATCTGCTCAGAATTAAATGAAGATTCCATATTTGGAATGCATAAGAATGTTTTTCAATATCTATTCTTGTTATGTGATTAGTAAAGTTTTGGAATTTTTGGAGATCCGAGAAAACGAGCACATGAGATTCTATATTCTAGCGTGTGCTGGAAAGGTCAGGCTAGGCTGGATCTCTCTTTTTATTTTGCAGGCTTTTTTATTTTCGTCTTCTACTGTTTGATGAAAGAGAGCGTGAGGAAGCAGTGGAGGATCCACCTCTGCTTCGGCCGCTTCCGATTAGCAGAGCACTCAGGTATTTCAGATGTAACATACATGTATGGTTATGGAATTATTTCACATACAGCTGATACCAGCACACTTTGTTAGCTGTGTGCAAATGAGCATTACAGCCATCCCCTGGGTTAAGGACAACTTACGGACAACTCGTACTCACAAGTGGCCTACCATGAAGCCTGTTACGTAAAAAATTCAGGCTAAATCCGTAATAACAAATGCAAGCACTACTTTATGACACTCGCGAAAACATCGCATGGCTTCAGCGAATCGTCAGCTCGAGGTACAGTACAGTACCGTATCTTCCACTCAAATTACCTGCAAATTCGACTTTAAGAGAGACTCACGGATCTTGTTCGTAACCTGGGGACTGCCTGTACTTAGCCGAAGATTACCCTGGTACAGCTGTTGGTTTAGTACAGTGACTTGTTATATGCTGATGGCAGTTAGCTACACCACATGTTATGTAATTAGGCCTGAAGCACAGCAGAATTCCTAGCTGGGACTTGGGAAGATGCATACTGAATTCCCACGGAGTGCTGTTATGTTCATTTTTAAAGAGTGAAGGTGATTAATCATCATTGTTGACGCACCACAGCACGCAACAACGAAATGTGTCCTCTGCATTTAACCCATGTGACAATGTGACACAGCAGGGGGCAGCTATGTAAGTGCCCGGGGAGCAGTGCTTGGGGACGGTACCTTGCTCAGGGTACCTCAGCAGTACTTTCAGGTCTGGCACTCAAACCAGCAATCTTTCGACTACACGGTTGCGTCCTTAACCACTACACCACCTGCCCTGTCCCACTATTTTGATAGTGACAGTGACATTTGATTGTGACAAGTGACACTGACTATGTCCTGTAGATTGGAGCCAGACGGTGACGGGGGGCATAAAGGCCAGGCTGCAGCCGCCGGGCCGCACCCCCTCGGTGAAGTCCGAAAAGTCGGATCACTCCAGCTCAACCAGCAGCACCTCCGGCTCCACCCAACAGCCGGACTCTCTCAGGAGGCTCACGAAAGGTAGCAAAGGAGCATCTAGCCTGATGCCAGCCAGCCTGGCTGTGGGAAAGAGGGGATTGCAGTCAGTGGAAGGACTTGATCAAAATGCACTATATGGACAAACATATTGGGATACAGCTCTCAGTCATAGAATTCAGGTGTTTCATTCAACCCATTGCCACAGGTGTATACAATCAAGCACCTAGCCATGCAGTCAGGTTTACAGATGTTTGTTAATGAATGCCTCATTCTGAAGAGCACAGTGAATTCAAGCGTTGCCACCTTTGCAATAAGTCAGTTCATGAAATTTCTTCCCTGCTAGATATTCCACAGTCAACTGTAAGTGGAAGAATTTAGGAACAACTGAAACTTAGCCACAGTGTAAAGTAGCAGTGTGGGAGCCACCGAGAGCTGTGGCGCGTAGTGCGAAAAAGTCGTCAATGCTCTGTTCACTCAATAAATGCAGAGTTACAGACTTCCTCTGGCAATAACCCCAGCACATGGCTGAGCAGCTGCATGCCAGCCTCACATCACCGAGCGCAATGCCAAGCATCAGATGCGTCAGCTGTGTAAAGCACACCGCCACTAGACTCGGGAGTAGTGGAAATGTTCTGTAGAGTGACAAATCATGCTTCTCTGTCTGGCAGTATGATGAACGAGTCTGGCTTTGGCAGTTGCCAGTCTGTTACCTGTCTGACTGCATAGATCCCTGCTGGAGGAGGGATTATGGTGCAAGGTTGTTGGAGTTGGTCTTAGTTTGAGTGAAAGAAACTCTTAATACTTCAAAATATTAAGACATTTTGGAGATGTCTATGCTTCTCACTTTGTGGGAACAGTCTGGGGAAGGCCCTTTTCTGTTCCAGCATGACTGTGCCCCAGTGCACAAAGCAAGGTCCATAAAGACATGGTTGGATGAGCTTGGTGTGCAGGAACTTGACTGGCCTGCATAGAGGCCTGACCTCAACCATTGAACACCTTTGGGATGAACTAGAACGCAGATTGTGAGCCAGACCTTCATGTCCAGCATCATTGCCTGACCTCACAAATGCATGAATGGGCAAATATCCCCACGGACACACTCCAAAATGTGGATAACCTTGCTGGAAGAGTGGCAGCCGTTATAGCTGCAAAGGGGAAATCAGGTCCATACTGATGCCTATGGATTTAGAATGGGATGTCACAAAAGTTCCTGTGGGTGTAATGGCCTGGTGTCCCAATACTTTTGTCCATATAGTGTATGAGTAGACTGTACAGCTTCACACGTTTTGTGCTACATTTCTTGTGCTATACACATACCGATGAAAGCCAGAATACGGTTGTAGTGGGAAAGCAATTTATAGTTTTCTTTGCTGTCAGAGATTTCATCTGCCCTAAATGCCAGCGCATGTGGGCCTAAAAATGTCATCAATCAGCCTTTTCAGAATTGCATGAACTTTACTGACTGGCTAGCTGGAGATGCATGCCTTTGTCGATCAAACTATCAGTCCTCATCAGAGTTGCCACTTTTGATTTTAGGAAATAAAAAACTGAACAAAAAATCATCGTCCTGTATACAATCAACAAGAACAGTATTTACAAATCAAAGAATTTTAAACTCTTGCCTCGTTCAGTTTCAATTTCTTGTAAAAAGCCAGCAAAGGAATACTTACAATAAAGTGCGTTTATCTTGCCTGATGACTGAACTCATGTTCTGAATGGTTAAACATGTGTCAGTCATCTTTGTTTTGAGAATGTGTAAGAGCGCATATAACTCTCCAATCAACTACTAATTAGAAGGTGATGAGAAATACAATGAAATCCAACAGCTAGTGATTGACAAAATGATTGCCTTATTTTTTTACCCCACTAGATGGCGCTCCTGGTTTGCTATGGGCATCCTTTGTGTCCTTTTCTAAACAAGGAACATCTTGTCCATCACTATTAAGAGCTTACTGTGACAGAAACGTGTTTTGTCGCACTCAAGTTTTTCGCACTCAACTTTTTATCAACCTAAGTGTGGTGCAAATTTCCACAATATTTTGTCATACTTTTTTTGTTGGACCTAAACTGTCTACATCTGCTCAGAATTTAATCCAATGTTCTTGTGTTTATACAGTGGCATTAAAATGACATTTTATGTGATATGAGGATTTTCTTTCTCGGTGAAGCTCTACTTTTCTGCGCTTTAAGAAACCGCTAGTAATGAACACTGTCCCCCTCCAACAGTGAATCTCGTGATGTGCTGTTTGTCTCACTTGTACATTGCTTTGGGCGAAAGGATCTGCTAAATCAAGTAAATGTAACTGTCTTGTTCTGTTCCCTGTCTACCCTTCTACCATAGGACTGTCTGGTGTACCAAAGGCCCTGGTGTTGCCCCGAGCTCAGTTCTGCTCCTCCCAACTCTCATACCCAGATTGAAGTTCACAGGTGTGCTTTCTAATGACACACCCTCTCAATTTACTCACCCTCAGAACATCCTGCTCTATTTGAGTCATGTGACCGAGGCAAGCTTTCTGTGGAAGGTGGAAATGGGCTGATCACACCATGTGATGTGGGATCCTGATTAAAAAAGCGATTGAACCATGTTACAGTCAAACCTTCTCTTCACACTATGTTCAGGAGTCTGTGTTAAGCCAAAGCATACTTCACTTTTCTGCATGTTGTTATGGATCTGCACATGGTGTGGGCTGTTCACATGAAGCCTGGATTGAAGGAACTGAAGGAACACAATGACATATTCCAGCACAGTGTAGAAAAAAAATTGCTGAGACATTGGGCAAAGAATGAATTTATAAAGGCAGAGATGGAAATATCTACCCTCTGCTGGTCAGATGGAATATCATTGCTGTGTAAATGTGGAGACAGAAACCATCCTATTACTGTACAATAATAATACCTACACAAGAATGCTCCTGCATAACTGTGTGTGGGCCCTAATGAGAAGCAGAAATGTGAAGTATGAACTAGGAAATATTATCTCCCAAAAAATCCTGAATTCCCTGAATTCCATTTGCAAATGTCTGGTGTGAATAAATTGGCAAGCGAAATCAGTCTTGCTGTTTATGAATTCTACTTTTTTTTGTTAAATAGTGAAAAACCCTTTGGAACCACCATGATGTAACTGGAATGTTCTGCTTGTGCATTTTAGTTTTGTTTTGGTTTTACATTATTGGTTTTACATTATTGGTTTTACCAACTACGTAAATATTTTGGAAATGTTTTTTAAAAAAATTTTAATTAAAATTTTTCAAATTACAGAAATTTAAGTAAAAGCCTTACTGTGTAAATTTAAGGTGTCATTTTATTTTTGCACTTAAAATGAACTGTTTTTGCACTTAATGTTTTCTGAAATCCTTGTTGTTAAAGTTGGCTTATTAGCGTTATAATGAGCTATTACTTGAGCTCTAAAACAGCCTGAAATGAGTGTCTGAGTGAATGGACCAATCCTCAGCAGGACAGGTGTGGCGGAAGGGTGAATGGAGTAATATGCTACTTTTTTATGCAGTGTTGCATCATCTTGTGTGCCTTGTGCAGCTTGTGCAGATTCATTCTAGACTTAACAATGGTTCAAAGATAGATTTATGGATGGATGGATAAACATCAAAGTAATTTAAGAAATGTCAGAATAACTTGTGAGTGGACCAGAACCGTTTAGCTAAAAAATTACATTTTAATACCACAAACAAGTGCAAAGAACATTATAACAAGCTATGGTTAAGATATCATGAAATGCAATGCAGACCCGTGAATATGCCACACATTCTGCATAGAGGTCGGCATCCGTTCCTTTAAAGGACATCTAACTTTTATTACTCTGGCCCCTCAAAAATACCATAGCATACTTCATAGCAGTACCTAGCTGATGTGGCACCCTTGGCTTGCTGGTCAGGAAATCAAACCAGTAACCATCCAATCATAAGTCCACTTCCCTAACCATTAGGCCACTGCCCTACAAAGGGACCACCTGGGATTTTGACCTGTGAATTTAAGTCAACATCTTTATCCTCGAGATGACTCAACGTTTAATGCGTTGGTTAATTTTCCATCAGGTCATCTACTCAATACTTTGCAGCACTGAATTTACACTTCCTGCATTGTCTATAAGTTAAGCGCACAATCAGGATAATGGTTATTATTAATAATAAATTAATATGTCAATATCCTTTTGGGATAACACATTTCTGTCATGGTGGAAGCAGTTACTGGCCTTCCTCATTTATGGGTAATATTTTAATATAAATTGAAGCATTGATGAGAAACAGTTCAGATAATCACTTCAGATCATCACCTGAGGGTTTACACTGCCATATGTAAATATACTCTGTCATTACTCACTTTAAGAAGATTCTTAGGTCAATAATAGCATTAGTTGTAAGTGAGTGTGAAAGTGAAGCACTGCGGCCCAAGGTCCGATCCTCGCGGAATGTGAAAGTGAAGCACTATAGCCCAGGGTCCGATCCTCGTGAAAGGTGAAAGTGAAGCACTATAGCCCAGGGTCCGATCCTCGTGAAAGGTGAAAGTGAAGCATTGCGGCTCAGGGTCCGATCATCACAGAAGGTGAAAGTGAAGCACTGCGGCTCAGGGTCCGATCCTTGCAGAAGGTGAAAGTGAAGCACTGCGGCTCAAGGTCTGATCATCACAGAAGGTGAAAGTGAAGCACTGCGGCCCGGGGTCTGATCCTCACAGAAGTTGAAAGTAAAGCACTGAGGCCTGAGTTGCTGGTTTTTCTGGCTTTGCAAAAAAAGTCACCAACTCTCCCCCAATTTTAATTTTCTGACAGGCTACAGATGTGGGCTCTGTTGCTATAGCTGGCCTTTTAGTGAGCTGGCTGGAGAGCCTGTGCTGGTTTCAATACCTGGCTAGTAACACCAAAATGTCTAAGGGCATCTACACTCACCTAAAGGATTATTAGGAACACCTGTTCAATTTCTCATTAATGCAATTATCTAATCAACCAATCA
>JAODKM010000046.1:7492023-7505592 GCA_026780845.1 Petrocephalus sullivani | reverse complement strand
CGATGTTTGAGTTCAGCTCATGAAAAATGGGAGCAAAAACAAGAGTGTTGCGTTTATATTTTTGTTCAGTGTATATACACAGAAAGACTCATTTTATAGCAGGCCTCAAAAACGTGCCAAAAATATGATTTGCGGACAACATTTATTGTTTGGATGAAATAGTCACACTTGCTAAAATGTGCAATCAATGCATTTTACGACGCTCAAAGTCTCCCCATAAGCGATAGGTGGATACACAATCCCATTCCAAGTACAAACACTTGTAATGCTCAAACAAGGAAGCGTCAACTCATAAGACAACAGACCTGTCATCTCAAAAGCATGATGGCCATTTTCGGCGTCTTCTACTGGTTTAATCACAGTTGAAGCAGTCAGTGGTAACCTTCCCTGGAAGGTGGATACTGTGGTGTAAGTGTCATAAGGTATGAGAGACAGAATCCTGATGTGTCCCTCGAATTCTGACCTGGTAGATGAAACCACTCATCCGGGAGCTGGTAGAGAGCATGATCAGGACCCCGTGGAAGAGCATCAAGTAGCGTTCCTCTCTGTCCTGCAATGAGCAGCCAGAGAGACACAAGGTCACACAAGGATCTAACCTCTGACCCAGTTGTCTGGCCATAACAACTGGGCCTTTATGGCTCAGATCTTTGCCCCGCACATTTCTTCTGCATTCAATGCATTGACTGCACGTGCTGAATGTTGGCATACCGACTAATACAGTGAATATAAAAAGTGTACACAGCCCTGTGAAAATTCCAGGTTTTTGTAATGTAAAAAAAGGAAACCATGATAAAACTTTTCCCACCAATAACATAACTTGTACAATTCAATTGAAAAACAAACAAATCTGTTAGGGGGAAATAATAAAAAATTTAAGTTGGTCGCATAAGTTTGCACACCCTTAAATACTTTGTTGAAGCAACTTTTGATTTAATTACAGCATTCAGTCTTTTTAGGTAAAATGATGCATGCCACATCTTCACTTGACAATATTTGCCCACTCTTCCTTAGAAAATCGCAGTCTATGACTGCAATGTCATAGATGTGAGAAGGGTAAACTGTCAACGGATTGCGGCAAACATGCTCCACCGGTGCTCAGAACCAATCTTACAATCCTTCTTGTTTGCTTCGATCACAAGGAGCAGGATATCTATTAGTTTCTAGAGTAGACAGAACTACGGCAGGCTGCCGAGCATTCTCTTACAGAGCTCCACAGCTGTGGAATGGTCTTCCAGCAGATGTTCGGGATTCAGGCACACTCTCGCTATTCAAGTCTAGATTAAAAACACACTTGTATAGTTTAGTGTATAGGAAACCTAGTTCTAGTTCCAGCTAGTTGCTCACTCCCAGTTAGGCCAACAGTATGAGGCGAAGAGCTGTAACACTTGGTGAAGCCTGTATTGATAAGACCTAATAATTAAATGTTCTTGTAATTGATTGTAACACATTCATAAAGTATTATAGCCATGTGTATTATGCATTATGAATGCTCTATGAAGCTCTCATCTGTAATGCACTTTAGATGCAGTATGAAGCATCCAATGCTTATACCGACCATTAAAATGCATTATGAAGATATTTATAGTCCATTATAAATGAGAGCTTCATAGAGCACTCATAATGCAAAATTTGCATGGCTATAATATGTCACATCTTTTGATAAATATTTATAGCCATGTTTTACGCTTTATGAATGCATCATTAATTGTTCCTCTGCCAGCCCCTGGAGGATGGGCTCCCCCTTTGGGTCTGGTTCCTCTCAAGGTTTCTTCTTCTAGGGGGTTTTTCCTTGCCACCGTCACCTTTGGCTTACTCACTGGGGAGACCCAGTGTGGCAGAAATGTAAAGTGCAATGAGACAATGTAATGTTGTGATAATGTGCTATATAAATAAAATTGCATTGCATTGCATTTTGAACGTGCTTGTAAATTACTAAAAACACAACCGGAACTGTTGTCAAAGATGCAGACTTGTGAGGGTGATCAGAGGGGCACACGTTGGTATTCTAAAAGTAAAGTGATGAATTTATGACAAGGCTGGATTTTTGACTTGTTGGTGAGGTCTGTGTTCCTATAAAAAAGCGCTAAAGCAATATTGACTAACACTGCTGATGACAGTCAAGTGGGTGTGGTCATTTTTTTGCACTGAATCACCCCCAAATTACCTCTATAAGGGCAACCATTTGGAAATCAGAAACACCAATAGAAACTTTGTATTCAGTGGATGTGGTGGCCCTCAACAGAAAGGCCTCAAATGATGGTGACTCATCTCCAGAGAGGTTTGATTTTGGTGATTCACCCTTGAGAGCTGTGGAAAGTCCTCCAAGATGCTTGAAAGAAGGTAAAGTGTTCTCACAGACTGAGAGAGATAGGGGATGTTCCAGAAGTGTGAAACAAGAAATCAGAATGTGTGATGAAAGTCCATCTCAGAGAAAGATCACGGAGGCGGCCTCCAGGTGATTCTGATGTAGGAAAACACCTGTAAGTGTTACAAGACGCTAGTGTTAACACCGAAGCTTCAGTTTACATTATTGACAAACTATTAGGAAGTTAGAAGGATAACCATGACATTTTCCCTCATTCCGAAGTTCCAATATCATGCATTGAGCTAAAAGTTAACTTTACCTGGCATTCGCTATAAAGTAGTGGTTGGTTGTTACAATGAATAAAAACCAAAATGAGGACACACCAGACTTAAAATTCTCTTAACCCTCTTAAAATTCTCCAGAGTGCTGTCACTGCCTCCCCACGTGTTTCGACAGACACAAACGAAGCCACATTGCCTGCTGTGAATGCGCACTTGCGTGTCGGACACTGTTGCTACCTTTGGTTGATGCTAAGGAAGTTTTTCAAAGCGTGGTAATCAATCAGGTTTTAATGATTAAATAAAATTTGAAACGGTAATAATAACCATCGGGAATTACAACCATTGTGAACCCGGTGACCATTTCATCCCTAGTACAAAGTAAAGATTGGTCGGAGGGCTATATTAAATAGCAAAATAAAAGCAGGTAGCGGGACGTGCGTCTTGTGGGCTCTTAGGTATCTCCTCTATTCAGCTCTAGAGAATGGTGGCAGGGTGGCTCGGGGGAAGGCTCCCAATGTGGCAAACGCAACGCTATGCCTAATGAAAAATGTGACTGACAGGAAGCGGAGGACCGTGACTCTTGTCCTGAGAGAGTAATAAGAGGCGGTTCTGCGGCCACAGCGTGCCCACATCTCCCGGTGCCAACTCGCTCTTGATTTCCTCTCACACCACTTCATGTAAAGGTGGGACGGCCTTTTCCATCCTAAATTTAGGCAGTCTTCATTTCGGTAGCTCGATAACCCATTTCTGGGTTATCATATTACTAATTTAACATCCATAACAAAAGCTGGGCTATTGGCAAACTCTGTCGGCTCATACTTTCCAGATCACGTCGAAGATGAGAGTTGTGCCAGATTCGAAAAATAAAAGCAGCATTGGGACACTAGGGGCTGTGTGATTGAACCGGCTAGGCTGAGTGACCTTGTTGTAAAAACAGGAAAGGGAAACTCCTCCTGTTTGTTAGCTGACTTCCTGACCAGCGGTTAGCTAGCCCATGCAGTTGCAGTTGTGCCCACACCACAGATACCCCCTCCCCCGATGGGCCCCCCCACATTCTTGACTCACCTCACTCGCCCCGCTCTGCATGTGAACTTGGGACAAGTAGAGCACGGGACCCATGCCAGCCATGGCCTCGCCCTCCCAGCCACGCACCGCCTCCGACAGAATCTGCCGCTCCAGGTTCTTACGCTTCCGCAGGTCCTGACACTGCGTCTGCGGATCAGGAGACACAAGGAGATACTGAGGGGAGGAACCGGCATGTCCCCATGTCCCACCACGATAAGCGTCCACAAGGGGCCGCGTCAACATGACGCACATTTGGGGTTGCTCCCGCGATGGCACGGCCACTTTCAAAATGTTTGCTTTGTATTAAAGTGCTAAAATGGTACGTGGCCAATGTGGATAACATTAAGGGTCTACCTGGGTCCTATCGGGCAGATCAGATGAATTGTCACAAACTGGGGTGTAGCAGCCAATTACGTTATAACTAACAGCTATAAATTTCTGAGTTTATTACATTATTGGTCAGTAGTTACATTGACTGATACATTGTTGGGAGTCATTATATTATTCGTAACTATTACGATATTGGCTGCCTTCTTACAATACAGAAAGGGCTTTTCTAAGATGAGTAAACACATTTAATGGTGTACAATGCACGCTTAATTGGATGCCTTGGTAAAATGTCACCTTTGGAGACAGGACACCTGCAGCATGAGGAATTATCCACAGGTGACTTTATTGCGAATCTAAGCTGGCCGGGAGTAGCACAGTCGGGGAGGCACTCCAGACACAAAGCAAAATCTCCTGCGGGAGCCGAAGAAGGGGAACACCTCTCTGCGAGCGCTCTGAAAAGCCGCCCTGACTCACCGGTTCCTCCGCGGCTCTTTATGCAAGGCCTCCAGCTCGTGGAAACAGAGCTGCCTCTGCCGCTCTCTCCCGCCTCCTAACACGTCGACCTTTTCCGAGCCCCAGCTACTATTTTTGGTGCTTTCCCCCAAGCGCGTTGGCTAACGGTGACAGCACGCGGGTGCGCCTGTCTGACGGGGACTCATTTTCCAGAGTCTCGTTTAGAGTAAGCGCCCCCAGTTGTTGTTGTTTTTCAGAGTTGTGTTGTCGTGCGATACGGCCGCGTGCGCTTGACTAAGCCTGGGCTGCATGCATCTGCAAAACAAAAAAAGCAACTCCTACCACGAGGTTCTTGAAGGCAGTGGTGGCTTTCAGAATGTCGCTGTAGTCCGGATGGGCCTCCTAGAAGACGCGGGTTTGTAGTAAACAAGGTTAAGCAACTGCACAGTGTTTTTGGTAAGCTTTCATTATTAGCGTATTTTTTTTCCAGACACTATTGGGTCCGAGAAGGTTCACTCGCACGCACCTCCACATGCCTTTCCAGCTCCTGCAGCAAGGTGGCGTACTTCTCAAGTCGCATGAAGGGCTTGCTCAAACCCGTGGTCAGCGTGAGGACCCCCGGGCTACTGGCTCCCTGGCTCTCCATAAACCTGTCCAGCTCTTCACTGCAGAGTGGACATGTGCACAAACGAAAACATTTAGGCACCAGCCAAAGCACGTAAGAGTGTGTCCATCACACAAGGTATCCAGATTCGGCCACACACCATTTTAGGGCACAAAATGCTATAAATAAATCACTACTAAATACTACGACTGTATCCATTATCATTTAATGTTAATTCATATTCATAGTCATATACCACAGCTATTGTAAAAATTTTATTGTTGCCTAAACAGCCTTTTTCTTACTTTACAAAGAAAAAAATACGCATCTATATCAGTTTAACCACAATAAAAGACATCTTGTCAGGTTAGGAACAACTTCCTTTGTTTATCCCCTCAGATACATTCTTTCAGTTTCAACACCAATTAAAAAGTGCAATCACAAGAGAAAACAGAAAGGAAGAGGCGACACACAAGTTTGAAACAGGATGTTCTCTTCAGTTGCTGCTTCTACAAAATGCCACAACTGAACTTTATCATTTTTTTGTACTTCGCTGGAAATCCAGGTGGTTTTTCAAGAAAGCTGACTTACAGAATAAAAGAAAAAACCATCTTCCAGGGCCAGAGTTCAAGAGCCAACCTCTGCCACATTACGTCAGCAAGAGAGACACCTAGCGGTCGTATTTCAAAGGAAACACCCACGTCGTGACAGCTTTATTTAATCAATGACATAGATATGGGACAGTATTCTGCAAGCTACTAAACGCATATCAGTTATGGCTTCAATCGCATAGCTGGCAGTTTACTCTGGCCCTGACAAATATCCCTACTACCAACCCTAATACCTAAAACTAAGGCTGCAACAGCAGCAGAAGGTGATTTGTAAAATGGGGGGAGGTCTGTTTTTTTTAGTGTTTCTGCTACTTATACGTAAATTCTGCTCTCCATCATGAAACCACTTCTTTAGAATGAAGTCAATTACATTAGTTACAGCGTATGCCGTGCTGCCGCAAAGCCTCTAGCTCAGCTTGAGCACACATACACGGCTTAGTTAGCAAGCTAACTACCCAGCTAGTCTACTAAAAATCACAGAACTAGAACAAACGCTCAAATTGATAATGTTATTTACTATATTTACAAATGCCAATGATGAACGATGACATAGGAAAGGAGAAACTGTCACTCCAGGTCCCCGAAATGTTTCTGTGCCCCTGCATGTGACAGAATGGATGAATACGGCCAGTAGACACCATGTGCAAGTCGGCAGTGGTCAGCATTATAACGTTATTATCCTGTCATGTGCAGAGAAGCCTGGTTTCCAGGTGGGTCTAAAGTATCTGACCATAAGTCTATCTCTCCAACCAACTCAGCCTAAGTAGAAGGTATATTTGATGCTTTCATAGACTCCCAACGAAGTACGGTGTCTGTACGGATTCCGAAAATATATAATAAGAGCTTTTTAACCAATAAGCTTTTGTCTTATTTTCCATGTAGACAAAGTGTACAAGGATCTTTTACAGACTCCCAGTGAAACACGCCGTCAATGCGCCGCATTTATCCTGGCTTAAGTAATGAAAATGAATATATGTTGTTACAAGCAGCTTCCGTGAAACGATAAGCACTCTGGTTTAATTGAAGAGATGGATTACACTTCTAATGGCAAACAAAATTCACTGACATTGATACATCGACTAATTCAATTCTTTTATGAGGGAAGACGTGCTTTCTCTATAGTTTTAGAGTGATTGCTTGTAGGCTGAACCCGCTTAACAACCTTAGCACTATTTTGGTTGAAAGAGTGTTGAATTAAAATCAGAAGGACGCCATAGCACCTGTGGTCGGTGAGCACAGAGACGGCCAAGGGGTGGCCGGAACAGTAGTTCAGGTAGAGAGGTTTAATCTGACACATTAGGTTTAGGTAGCACCCTCCCAGGCGCTGCTGGGCCTCTGGCATCCTAGGGGGGAGACAGCAGGGTTTTGAAGGTGAGCCAGGTTGTCACAAACAGATTACTGAACCACAACCTGATGGCCACAAATGATCACTCGGCTAATGCATGCACTAATTCCTCTGCCCCTACACTAAGGGACTATATAATAGATTTATAACACAAGGGGGCGATATAACACATGAAATTGGCACAGGAAGTTTTACTGTTGGCTCTTAAGAGTGAAGTGAACTAAGACACATGTAGTAGCCAATAATGTAATAACGATGAAAAATGTAATAACATGCCAATAACAATAAATTTCTCTATTTAGGATGTAATAAAAGCTGATAATGTAATAACTGGCCAATAATTGAATAACCAATTACGGTATTGGTTCAGAATATTATTATATTATATATATAATATAGTTATATATATATTATAGTTATAGTTATAGTTGACATTATATTAAGAAAGGAAAATTTGTTAAGATATTGCCAGTTATTACATTACTGGCGGCTACTGCAATACTGGCTGCTACAACACATAAATGATTATATGATCTTCAAAGTGAAACTAATGTAAGTGACATTCAAATATTCAGAATGGTCAAGACCAGTGTTTCCCAATCCAGGTCCATGTTTGCTCCCTACTGGGAGCTGGGAGTTGGCAAAAATGTGTGTCCCCGAGGACTAGGTTGGGAAATATCGGCCAAGACAATAAAATTTTCTGGGGGCAGTTAACAGGGCAAAGACAGTGGCCCCCAGCAGACCCCCAACACCCGTGGGTGGCACGGTATGGGCAGCAAGCGGCACCCACTCACTTTGCACACTCCTCCAGAGCCACGCAAAAACCCTGCTGAAAGCTGAGAATGTCCTCCAGGTTCCCCAGCAGGGCGGCGCTGTCTGGACTGGACAGCCTGTGGACCACACAGGAACCGTTAACACTTCCAGACTCCTTGTCCCTTAAGATTGGAACACCGATCATATTTAAAATGTAAAAATGCAGAAATACACATATATATCTGCTTTTAGAAAGTATTGGAAATAAATGTTTTATGGCAAAGATGGAGACAGCACCTGCAGCTAGCTCCAAAGCCACAGGAGTACAGGATTTGCCTGTCAGACAGTCCGGGGCCTGCTCTACTGTACTGATAATATGAAGAAATAGCTGGGAAAAAAACACACCTCCCTGTTGGCCAATAGGAGGGCGGCATGGTGGCTCAGTGGGAAGCACTGCTTACTCACATCTGCACAGGTACAGATTTCAATTTTTGTGTGTGTGTGTGTGTGTGTGTGTAACTGCATTTTCTTGCATTGGTTTCCTCCCACTGTTCAAAGCTGGGCTACCTGGCCTTTTTTACATTGCCCAGGTTGGGATCCAGCCTGTGTCAGCTTGTGTGTGTATGATGGACTAGCATGTCCAGACTCCCCCCCACAACCCTGACCGGGATTAGTGACTAGCAAACGAATGCTACGGTACCAGTCAAAAGTCTGGACACGCCTACTCAAATTGCTCCAGGGACTGGCTTACCCTACTATCTCCTTTATGCCAATTGCATGAGGTAGTCTCCTGGGATGTTTTCCCAGCTGTCCTGAAGGAGGTCCCTCACACGCTGAGCAGCCATTGGCTGCTTTTCCTGCTGTCCTGAAGGAGGTCTCACATATGCTGCACAGCCATTGGCTGCTTCTCCTTCACTCTCTGATCAGACTCCTCCCAATCCATCTCTCATGGCTTAAAGTCAGGTGGCCAGATTATGTAATGCAACACTCCATCACTCTCCTTCATAGGTGTCTGGGTGTGTCCAGACTTTTGACTGGTACCAAACGTGTATTAGAACCCCCACCCCGCCCCCAATCCCCGTCTCCCCTCCTTACTTTTCACTGGTCAGCAGCGGGCGCAGGTAGCAGCCAAGCAGGTTCTGCAGGTCTTTCACAAACCCACGTTCATGCTCCAGGATGTCCTGCACCACCTGCCAAGAGGGAGAGACCCATGAGGCAGGCATCACCAGCATAACCAGTCACTCTCTGAATGGAAAAGGCTTCCCTTCTCCGATCAAGGTTACCTGCCAAATGGTGATAAGACGCTTGCTGCATCTGGGTTCTACAGGTCTAAAAGGGGTGTACTACACAATGTAGGGTCGCTTGAGTATTCTGGAGCAGAGCTGCCTTCGTTAACATAAACCAAGGGCCGGGGGCACAATGGATAACGCAATGGACTATGGATCAGAAGATTCTAGGTTTGACTCCTGGCTGGCTCGGTTGACAGTTTTTGGAGGCAGCATGTGCGCTAAGCCTCTGTGCCTGTGATTGGAATATCCCTGGTTCGAGCCAGACCTCGGCAAAATAGTCACATCTGTGGGTCCTTGAGCAAGGCCCTTTGGCGCCACTGTGGGTGGCTACCCTTTACTGCCGAGCTCGCTCTCACCTACATGTGTCTTTGTGTCATGGAGAGCAAGATGGCGTAGGCGAAAAGAGAATTTCTCCAAGAGGATCAATAGAGTGTCATCATTATTAATTTTACTTATTGACACTTCGTGACAGTTGCCGTTGTTGGTGAACCACCGACCACGGACCTTGTGCGCTTCACTCACCACTCCATAATAGTTCTTTGTTAATTGAGGCAGATCAAAGCCTTTGGCAGCCTTTGGGGACATGGGCTTCTCTGAAGTCAAGAGAGAAATCAGACATGAGATGCAAATCACAGTACCAAGAGTCAAACGTCACTTACTCAGTATCAGAGAGACACTCCAAGCAACGCTGAGTCTTTAAAGTGCTCCGGTTTAATGAGGGGTTTCACAGTGGACTACTGATTTAACAAAAGAGAGACTGAGAATGCATGACGATAAAAGCACTGGCAAAAAGGAGATTTCATCCCTGTAATACCGACATCAATCCACAATAATACAGTACATAGTGCTGCAGAAAGATAGCTATCAGCAAAAATGCGGACCGTTTTTAACTAGTCTGAAACTAATGCGACTAACTTTGATGGGATTCATCTAAGGACATGTATTTCAATTTAGCTGTGCACAGCTCTTCAAACAACTCATGCTGATGAGATTTTAATATCAAACCATTAGGCCTCCATTAAAACAGTGTCACCATTAACCTATATATATATATGTACTATCCAGTTTCTTTGATGCCACAAGGCATTTCAATTGCATTTGATGTAGACGGACATCAGGTGTTACGGAATATTATTTAGCGGTCTAATACTTCCAGAATATTATCATTGGAAGCTTTTGTTATCCATTGAGAGTATGACCTTGTAACCATTAGAGAAAGCTGATCAATTAATTACTGTTGCATGATGTAACCAAAATCAGTATCAGCACCTTATGTTTTTGTTGTTGTCTTTGCCAACTTTGGATGTATGAATATGCTCATTACTCAGCTCACAGTGTATCGATATGCTCAAGGCCAAAGAGTATAATTGGCTTCAGGGCATCTTGAAACTGCTTAAAAAAACACCTAGGTTCTCATGGGAGGCCTGGGCCACTTTCCAGGGTCTCCATAGTAACGTCCTTGCCAATTTCTGGGCCCTTAGCCATGAGTGTACAAAAATATTGTGGAAGCCATTTAGCTATGATTGTGCTTTCCGGAAACTCGTCTTTGATTGGCTGCCCTATCATACAGAAGCAGGGAAGCAACTGGACCCCAATAAGGACAGAGAATAATGGTAAAGACACAGGGGCTAGGACTACCTGGGCCCTGGAAGGGAAATTACCATGGTGGCAGGTGGTCCAGGAAAGATGAAGCTTGGGACGCCCTCTCTGACCAATATCTTGATATGAAGGGAGTGCATAAAAATCTGTGTGGCTGACAGTGTTGAGGAAGTTACTCTCAAAAGTATTCCATTACAGACAAGTTCAGGTCCAAAAAGTCTAATCTAGTCTAATCCAGAAAATCTGGATTTTCAACCACCCAGTTGAGTACTCTGTGACTGTGACTCTTTACATCCAAATGGTTGGTTTAGATTTGTACTTTCTGGACCTGAAATTGATTACTTTGGTGAGTAACTTCCCCAGCACTGGTGACTGAGCATGGGACACACTTCTGAGGAGTGTCCAGCCTCAGCTGTAACTCCATTGTTACAATTAAAAACCGACTTTGAATTCTACTCAAGTGACTCCTGACTCCTGTTTGGCGCTAAAGGAATAAACCACAGCAGTATGTACAGAGGGCATTTCTGACTGACCCGACGGCTTGACCTCCCGCACGTAGTTGCTAGGAAACCAGCCAGTCTTGCCGTTGAGAGTCCCCTCCCACCAGCCACCCTCCTCTTGCCGGGTGACGCAGATCAGCTCGCCCTTGCTGAAGGAGAGCTCATCCTCGTTGTTCTGCTTGAAGTTGAAGCGCGCCTTCACCACCAGTTGCATGGCACTGCTGCCGTTCTCAGCCATGTCCTGAGGAGAGATGCGGGACACTGTGCTGCTCAGCTTCACCACCATACCGCTAAACAGACAGAGACGGGGAAGGCTGGGATCCCTCACCCCAGCTTTGGAGGGTCTGCGCTGACACTTGGCGGACTTGGGCAGAGACAAGGATGAGGACGACTGGCTAGCAGTGGGTGAAGTGGCCGGTGGGCATGCTCTCTCCGCAGCGCAGTCTGCGGGGGACAAACGGAACCATCAGTATGTTTCCTAAAGGCTCCCGTTACAAACGTACATAGCTGGAACCTTTCCATTGCGTGGTTCCAACTATGTAAGTTGCTAACATTGTTAGCGCCTATGCTTTCGGGAAACATACCCCATGACGGACCAAATTTCAGAAGAAGCTCAGAAACAAACCTTTTGACTGGTTATGTAAACAAATAATTACTTATCACTTATTACTTACATACTTATTGTGACAGGCCAAATCACAGGCCCGTGATTAACTGCGCAGACACCACTAAATGTGAGCTATAGGGCCACCTCATCCTAACTGAGATCACAGACCACTGAAGTTCTGCTAAGATGCACTGTCACAGTTTGTTACCAAAAATTCTTAACCTCAGGTCATACTACTAATCACACCACTGATGTTCTGTAAGGGTCTGGGAGGGTTGCGTATATGAGGGAAATGTAGGTTACAGTTTACCACTTAACACTAACGAGGCTAATTATCCTAATGATCTTGTGATGTTGCTGGGATCCCAAGCTACACTTAGAGATTGCCCTTGAGTCAAGCGAGTAAAAAAATATCTCGAAAAAGTCCAAGGGGAAAAGAAATAGGATGGAAGAAGGATCGCTAAGGCACATGGAGAGTCTTTAAGGAATGACATTTAATCCCAGATACCCAGATGACGTATATAGCTACACAGAGCAGATGCAGTGCTTCACTTCAGGGTGGTGATCAACGCCAGCTGGTCCTGGTTTTCCTCGGTTATTTATATGCCAGTGTTTCGGTTCTCCATGGACCCTGGTCCCCCAGGCTGTTTGGTTTATTTTTCTTGTCCCGCCTAAAATGGTTTCCTTTTCAGGTCGGCGAGCGCAGTTCCCCATTTTCGGCAGGCACTCACGCCCCTCGTTTCTGGCTTCCTCCCTTTGCCCTAAGGGCTTGTCCGTACCTACTGCGGACGCGCCGTGTCGAGCGTTGCAGTGCCAAACCGTCCGGGATCTTGGATGTTCACACTTACCGCGTCAACATGCCAAGCAACCATGCGCTTTGACGTCAGGCCAAGGGGCGGCACTGTAAAGCAAAGCTGCTCTGAAGTGTGCTAGGGGGTTATAACAAAAATAGTGGTGCACCGATGCTCAAATTTAGACCAATATCGATATATATATTAAATAATATTCCAGTACAGGTAACTGGCTAACCTCTGAGCTGCATGTACCATCCGTGAAACTTCTGGAGCTTGCTAGCACAGATTGGCAGAATGGTATTACATCATTTTGTATTTTGTGGAAAACGAATAATAAATTGTAAATATGCTGCAGGCCAGTATTTTTACATTAAATCACTCGTCCTCCACTACAGAAAATGGATGCTGATGTCTTGATGTTTTGACAGATATTGGCCAATACAGATGTTAACCGAAAAAATTTGTATATTTATATACAATCAGCGGTCCGGTCCCCTGAAAAGGTGTTTATATGCAATCCGCTGTCTGGTCCCCTGAAACGGTGTTTATATGCAATCTGCGGTCCAGTCCCCTGAAAAGGTGTTTATATGCAATCCGTGTTCCGGTCCACTGAAACGGTGTTTATATGCAATCTGCAGTCCGGTCCTTTGATGGTGTTTATATGCAATCCGCAGTCCGGTCCCCTGAAAAGGTGTTTATATGCAATCCGCAGTCCGGTCCCGTGAAAAGGTGTTTATATGCAATCCGCGTTCCGGCCCCCTTTCTGAATTCCTACTACATTTTGCCTGGCCAATGAACACAGAACACACCCCTCATACACAAAGAAAAATACGTCACAACGGCCATGTGTGTGTACTCTGCTGCATCTGAATCTGCAGCGAGTATGAACACAACAAATAGACCCTCCATGTTCTCTACTGAGGCCCCCCCGGCTCAACCACGAGCACGGCGCATGACACTAATGGCGCTTTTCCACTGCATAGTACGGCACGACACGGTTCAGTTCAGCTCACTTTTGGGGGGTTTTCCACTG